>OY740814.1:16109369-16674727 GCA_963514005.1 Raja brachyura
TGCAACTACAAGGCTCCAGGAAGCTGGGTTCTATCATCTGTACCATCATGTCATGGCTACTATTCTAATATTTGATCTCATCTGCCTGTACATGATCCACGTCCCTCTAATCCCTGCATTTCCGTGTGCCTATCTAAAAGCACCTGAAAATGCCACTATCCCGTCTGCCTCCACCACCACCACTGGCGGGGTGGGAGATTGCAACCTTCACGTGGTCTGCCCTGTTTCAATGAATGCAATCAACCTGGCGTGCACAATCAATTAAGATCAAATAGAACAAGTTGTCCCACAATTTTAGGCTGTGCACGCCATACGCAAGAAGAAGACGTCACCACTGGCAATGCATTCCAGATCCCCACCATGCATTAAATAAATAAATAAAAACCTGGCCCACACATAAAACTCTGTGTGTGTGTGTGTGTGTGTGTGTGTGTGTGTGTGTGTGTGTGTGTGTGTGTGTGTGTGTGTGTGTGTGTGTGTGTGTGTGTGATCACATCTACTCGAAGAAACAACACGCTAGCAGGAAATGTTTTACATATTCCGGTAGAGATTTATCCCGTAAAATCAAAAATTGCCTTATCTGAAAATATCATGCATTATTTCTCAAGTTATTTATGAAAATGTTCACAAATTTCAAATAACTTAGAAAATAAATGAGATGGTCTTGCTGACTGATGATGTCACACTGGATCTGACTGCCTGCCTGCCTCTGCTCGCGATGTGACCCCTGTTCTGTCTTCTGTACTTCTTGGTTTCTTAACTTTCACTTCTTTAAATTTGTCACTCCTCCCTCTCTCTCTCTCTCTCTCCCCATCCTCTCACTCTCTCCCCCTCTCTCTCTCCCCTCCTCTCTTACTCTCCCCCTCCTTTTCTCCCCCCCCTCTCTCTCTGTGCATTCACCCTATCTAATCCCCTCATAATCCTGTACGCCTCTATAAGATGACCCCTCATCTGCCTGTGCTCAAATGAATATGGACCTAGCCTGCCCAACTTCTCCCTATAGCTCAGCCCCTCTAGTCCTGTTATATCCTTTTAAATGTACTCTACACCATTTCCAGTTCAACAACATCCTTTCCATAGCAGGGTGACTAAAACTGAACACAATACTCCAAAGATGGGCAAACCAATGTCTTGCACATCCACAACATAACAGCTTGACTTCTATACTCAATACCTTAACTGATCAAGGTCAATGTAGTGATAGGCTTATTGACCACCCTATTTGCCTGTGACCCCATTTTCAAGGAACTAAGTACCTGCGCTCCTAGATCCCGTTGCTCTACAACATGCCCAGAGCTCTGACATTCACAGTGTAGGTCCTGCCTTGGTTTGACTTCCCAAAATGCAACACCTTTCACTCATCCTTGTGTGACAAATATCTCCCAATATTATTTTGCACTCTATCAGACATGCAACAATTCCAGCCGCTTTCTGTATCCATAGATGCTCCATAGGTGCTACCTGATCTGTTGAATTTCACCGAGTGCTGGTGTTTATTTCAGATATCAGCTATTGCAGTATTTATCACCAATGTTATTATTCCCTCTTGACCAGGAATCTCCCAGGCCTTCTGTTATCCATATCAATGTTATATGACCATCATCAGTTGCTTCTGATGTGTAGGTAAGTGACAGAATCTGGGGAGAGGAGTTGATGGGAACGTAGAGAGAATGAAATACGGGATTCATTTTGGATTGATATAAACTGTTTGCCTGATAATTGGTGTGGGATCAGTGGGGTGAAGGGCCTGTTTCTGTGTTGTATGATTTTATGGCATCAGTTTGAGGCAATGGCTTCATGGCTTTGGGCAATGGTATCCCATGTGGTTGTGTCGATATTGCATGCCTACACACCACTCACTGCCTCAGTCGTGGCAACGTGACTGAATTGAACTCGAAGACTAAGTGTTGTTTCAAGTCCTGCACCTAACAAAGTTGGAGAAATTATTGAGGCAGGGTTTTCCTTGCGTTGCTCCCACTTTGCACAGGTGATGAAAATTCCTTTGACAAGCGTAAAAGAACTGAGAACTAATAAGCCAGGTGAAAGTAGCTCCAAGCAATTTCCTGGTAAATCTGCATTATTTTCTGAGCAGGGATCTGTTGAGCGTGAAGTCCCAACTAGATAATTATTCTCCTCTCTTAAACTTTCGCGATTGCAACGGAATGAGCAAGAATATTATGGAAGCACATGGATGCTTTTTCATAGAATCATATTAATGAATTATTATCAGTGGGAACTAAAAGTCAAATATCTTCAATCTGATCTTCCGGGTCACTGCAGAGTGCAATTCTTGCTACTATGGATGCCTGCTCTTTCACAGAACACATGTATGAAGAAGCAACAATGAGCCATTTAATCAATTCATTGCATGTGCTCCATGTGCCTGATTGTTGACTTGCATATCTCTAGATAAAAGGCAGACAAGGTGGCCAGAAAATGCCCTCCCACCATATGCTATGATGATTTAGTCTATATTTAAAATGTTCCCATGTTTTAAATTAACTCTATTGACCAAAACCAATCTGAATCAGATTAAACTAAAACCATTTACAATAGTTTGAACTGAACATTATTTTAAGAATCAAGGGATGTGGGGAGAAGGCAGGCACGGGTTATTGATTGGGGACGATCAGCCATGATCACAATGAATGGCGGTGCTGGCTCGAAAGGCCGAATGGCCTCCTCCTGCACCTATTTTCTATGTTTCTACGAATCATCGAGACCTACAGCACAGAAAGGGCTGACATCCCAATTGACTGGTGCCAGCTCTTTGACGTATCTTTAATGAGGCCAATTCTTTCTCTGAAGCACATCAATTTCTCCCCTTCAAGTATTCATTAGTATCCTCTATATGGCATTCTCTTCAACAATAAATGGTTGGATAATGGACAATGACAGCTCGGCACCACTGCCACAGTGTGTTGGGTCAAGGGCTCGTCCTGGGTCACGGTACAATGCCGTTTTGAAGCACCTACCATAAGGTGCGAGAATCACTCGGAGAGAGACCAGATGTGTTAAATGTTCTTAACATTAATAACTTTCTGCAGCTTTGTCTGTATAATAGACTCTGGTACAGTGAGCCGTTAAATGGCAAATGCAATTTAGTCCAAGAAATGAGCCCTTGGAATCAAGTACTGACTGTGATCTGCAAGTCACTATTAATTTAGACAGCCATACAGGATCCTGGTGTCTGCAGTAAGATTATTTGTCAGGATGTGGGGGTGCTGATGGGAATTTGAAAATACATTTCACACATTATGATAGCAGATACTGAACTATTATCCAGTCCCGTTTCCTAGGTTTTGTCCCATGCTAACCAAGCCACGAACCATTAAAGGCTGGAAAATGAGGAGTTACAACTGAGGATTTGGCATTTCCAACAACATAACGTTCTCAAACATTCAGCAAGATGGGTCAGCTCTGTTGTGCTGCTGGAGTTTATCAAGAGAAAATAGTTTGAACTGTCTTCTTCTTCTTCTTGCGTATGGCACGCACAGCCTAAAGTTGTCGGACAACTTGTTCTATTTGATCTTATTTGATGCTGCACGCCGGGTTGATTGCATTCGTCGAAACAGGGCGGACCACGTGAAGGTTGCAATCTTCCACCCCAGTTTGAACTGTCATATGTACAGACAACAGAACTATGTAATTCTAACTTGCAGCAGCATAAAAGGCCTGTAACACAATACACATAGATAATATGATAAACAAAAAATCAATAAATTAGTTACTCCAATAGGGTAACACTCACAGTAGGGTGAATTCATGTAATATATTATATGTACAGTGGTAAAAAGGTCCAGGAACGGCTGGGGCCGCTCTCCCTTGCCATCGGGCATATATGCAGAGCCGCTGACGATCTTGGACTTGTCTGCAGCTCATTTCTGGTATTGGAGGAGGGCACGGTGATCCCTGTAGTTCACCCTTGCCTTGAGAGGAGGCGCTGGCAGTCTCCGGCTTATCCTGACAGCTCAACTTTGGGGCTTGAAGAGGCGACACTGGTGGCCTCTGGATTATCCTGGCAGAGCAGTCTTTGCCTCTGTGTGTGGGCACAGTCCGTCAATGTCTGCAGGCAGACAGAAGCACTGGCATCCCACGCAACCCCTAGACACTCAGTAGAGGTGCTGGATGTCTAGGGCTTCTTCATGGCAGCTCCGTCTTAACCACATGGTTGCACTAGTGGTCACAGGTCTGTCTTCCTCGACCCTGCAGCAGGGGAAGACAACAAGCTAAGCTAAGCTCAGCTCCCCTTCCCTTCCCTTGAACAGGCAGACAAGGTTCAGGTGGCCAAACCAATATCAGCTAATCCTATCCAGCTGGTACCAATGATGCTGGGAATTGGCCTCTCCTGGCCTGTCAGCTAGTGATATGGATCAGAGCAGCATCCAAAGGAGCGGGCATTGTGACACTCCCAATTGCGCCCCCCCCCCCCCCCCCCCCAACACCTCCACCCACCATTAGCGATGATCCCAGGACTTGAGAGACAAAAGATTCTGTACTATAGAGTTCTTCTTTTTGTTAGTCTCTCACCATTTTCTGTTCAGAATTCTAATAGTAATTGTCTAGTTGCTTAGTTAAACATCTCTAAAAGCAAAATAATTTATTTGGCGACCTCTGAGGATGTAGAGTTCTACTATGAATGCACCCGTGGCGGTACGCTTGCTCAGCATTATTCGATTAACTTTGGAGCTTGAAGCATCAATGCTGGCGGTCTCTGGGTTATCTTGGCAGCTGAGACTTTGCCTCTGTTTGTGAGCACAGACCCTCATTGGCTGTGGGCAGATAGAGGCACTGGTATCTCAGACTTGCCCCAGCCACTCGGTCCAAGCCGTAGAGCTGCTAGATGTCTAGGGCTTCTTCATGGCAGCCCGGCCCTGACCACACAGTGGCGCTGGTGGTCTTAGGTCTGTGACAGGGAACACAACTAGCAGGGAGGCACCACCCTGTCTCTCCCTTCCTGTCTCTCCCTTCCTCTCTCTTTTGTCCTCTCTCTTTCTTCCTCTCTCTTTCTTCCACATTTTCTTCTGCTTCTACTCTCACCCTCTCCCCTCAAGAATGCTTGGGTTTTGTAGGCTAACAAATTTCAGGTGTCCAAACCAATATCGGCTATTTGGATCCAGCCGTTACCAATGATGTTGGGGATGTCAGCCAGTGATATGGATCGGAATGGCATCAGAGGGAGGAGTGGGGGCTGTGACAACCCATTATTACAATAACACCTCGCTTTCATTTACCACCTTAATATTGTAAAAGTAATTGTTAAAGGAATTCCCTACTGGTTCATATATGTCCTTATATGAAGAAAATCTACAATCAGGTCTTCTGTTGGATAACTCCAGTTTCACAGTACCATGGTTGATTCTTCAAAGTGACCTCAGAAACCACCTTGTCGATGACAATTAAGGGCTGAGCAATAAAAACCAGTCACACCAGCGAGCCTACAATCCCAAGGCTAATCTTCCAAAACTCAGTACGCGCCATTACCTTGACTGACTCAGTACTCACTAAACTAATCCAAAACCATGGATTCCCTGTCCTTGGCTTATCTTCATTTTTTTCCTTCTGCCCATATCCCACCATGACATGAACAGAAAAATACACAGTGAAGAAATGATGCCTACTCCGTGAACAACAGTATGGAATGAGTGAATTTGCCACACAAACAGGGGAGTGCAAATGATGTTCACAAAAGATTCATGCTTTCTATTACAGCTTATGAGGTAACATGAAGCTGGCTGATTCTGTAAGAAGCATTACATTTTCAAACACAGCTGCAGATTTATGAACCATGATGTGGTGCTCTATTGCACCTTGATATTGCTACGTGCTTTATCCCTTCTCTCTCCCTAACAATAGCACCCACTCATAAATGTACATGCTTGCACGTATGCACGCACATTCTAACTTAAACACATACATGTATATGTGCAAACATATAGATATGATTGTTTCCTATCTCTATACCATTATGAAAAATCGCACACGCACACTCACACACATAAAGGCACAGACTCACTCATGCTTAATTCTCTCGTTAAAAACAAAAATGTCTAAGGGGAGGAGGTAAGAACTAATACATTTCACAGCCTCCGGACATCCCAAAGAGAATGATGCAGTTTGGAGCTGTAACACTGTTGTGCAAAGGAGAAATGATTAAATTGGTATGGATTCTGTTAAGAGCATATTTAGGAAAGAAAGGGATTGTGATAGCCTTTGGAGGTGACAATCGCTGTATTCCTGGTGACAAGAAAGCACAGCATATATTAATGCCAGCAGTTGAAATATATGTAAATTATTTCCAACTTTGCTTTAAATATTAGATTTGGTCTGGGAAACTCCACGGTGTCGAAATGATTTTATAAAATCATAACTGGACCTCCTGCATTGTGATCCCTCATTCAGGTTGGAAAATTCTCTCTTAATCTTCCTCACTAAAATATCTGGTACCCACTGTCTTCCATCTGGATGATCTTAAAATTCACATGTGTGTCTTGCTTTCAGCTTTCCTTCCTCCTTAGTAACTGGGTCCCAGCTCCACATGTGAAGAGCTAGCTAATGGACCGTTTGAAGGACACAGTTGGAATCGCAGCCTTGCAAGGATTCAGCACCACATGAAGGGAAGTGATCAGTTTAAGAGAATGATTGTTGTAGACCAGAGAATCACAAATGCTCAACAGCAATTATTAGACTTCAGGCGTCTAATATATTTTGTAAACAAAATAACTATTGCCACAGATTATGATTTTACTGTATATTCTTGGCCTTTATCTTCTAATTTCCCTTTCGGATAGATAACTCCCAACAAATATCAACAGAGATCTGCAGTCATACACATTCTCATTTCTCATAGGAATAAACCAAATTTATATTTGATTTAGGCACTATTATCATTAATCTTTCTCCTGGTTTATTAATCTAATCCCTCACCACAGACTTGTAGATTAAAGGTTAAATAGATTTTAGAAAAAATGCTATTCGTAAAGGTGATCTTAGAAAGAGGTAACAATAAAGGCAGATAAGGTGAAATCTGTGTAAAAAAAAGATAGCGGACAATTTCTTGGGTACAGTGTTCTGATCTGTTCTCTGAAGAAATATCTACTTCCAGCGCATAGTGAATCATTAGACCACTCAACCCAAGAGGATTGTGGAGATTCAGTCAATTAATGTGTTTAAGACGGGGATCAATAAATATTCTTAATTTAAGTGAATCAAGGGACATGCGGTAGTGAAGGAAAGTTGTGCTGAGATAAAAGATCATCTCTCAGGGTCAGGGGTCCATCTCCTGCTTTTATTTCTTCTGGGATTGATATGTAATTAAATAGGATTGTTGTTCTATTGGAGGGGATTGGTGTGATACTAATATGATCAGAATGGTATTAGATGGGATTAGTACGATTACTGTGTTCTAAAAGCTACAAGATACCCATTTTAATTTAAATTAAACTAGAACAAATTGTGCTGAGTGTTCTATGCAAATCTTGAAACTATATGCCCATTGTAATAGGCAGGATCCGATGCTCATGCATCCTTTTGGTGTCAATAGTGAGGAAATAATGTTGCCATAAATATCTTACTCTAGATTCTCAGATTCAATGGTTCCTAAGATGCCTATGGAGTGGAAGATTGCAACCTTCACGTGGTCCGCCCTGTTTCGACTAATGCAATCAACTCGACGTGCACAATCAGAAGATCAAATAGAACAAGTTGTCCTACAACTTTAGGCCGTGCACGCCACACGAAAGAAGAAGAAGAAGATGCCTATAAAATGTATATTAAGAAATTCCCATCCCCATTTCCTGAATATTTCTCTGTCCAAAACAAAGTACTGTAGATATTGCAAATCTCAGATTTCTAGCGGGCATTGTATTGTTTTTGTTTGGGTTATTGTTGAACTTTTTGGCACTTGTTCGGGATTTCCATCCTGAAGAATTATGCTCCTCTCCCTGGAGGATTTCTATTTAATTTGATCAACTTCAGTATTCCGATTACCTTCCGGACTCCACGAGTCTTCATCAAAGGTTTCAAAGGTCTGTTCATTGACCCGCACACTAATTAAGGCACAGTGACATTCGATTTAACTCTGTATCTTTCCTCTGAGACTCCCTCCAGTTCAGAATTGGCCTCCATCCTGGCATTCCAGATCCACTCTTACATTCCAGATACATTTCCAAGAAATTTTCCAGGCACAGGGATAAACTTCAACTTAATGAGTCTGTGGGAGGTCCGCACCTTCCTCTGAATCTTCTTTGCTCCATCTTCAATGTCTGACCATCTGGTTTATAAGATGGAAAGTAGAGCACCTTCAACATCAATTCCTGAGGGGGTGATGTCCACCACTTCCCTTTCCACATTACAGCCGCTGAGACCATTGCACCTTATTGCTTGCATCTGAACAGATTGAGAAAAGCATAAAATGGTTGTACGGCTCACTGTTTGATGAAGAGTCGGTTAGTTACCTCCAGTGTCCTGGCCCTCTACCTATCAGTTGACAGGGGAGGAAAGTTCAGGGGTTGAACAGATCATTCTGAGGTGGTGGCTGAAAGCTGGGTGGCAGGGTTCATGAGAGTCTACTTGGTGGCTGCCCTGGTGAATAATAGAGAATGTATGAGGAGGAGAGGTGATGGCAGGTGTTGACAGAGTTGGAGTGGGGCAGTCTTCAGACACTCCCACCTCCAACAGCGCCACTGATTCACACCCACCATCCTCATCTTTGGACACCTTATGCGTATGAGAGAGGGTAGGGCTGAAGATGTCCTGGTTGGGTTGCTCGTAGGCCTGGCCCAGTTGGCCATCCACTAGTCACGGTGCCAGGTGGAAGTGGGCTCTGCCCAGCAGGCTGCCTGCCCCTTTTCCGGGGCTACGTCCATGCCCGGGTGGTAACAGAAAGGGACTATGGGCTGTCCACGGGCGCCATGGGGTATTTCCAGGTTGGGCACCGCGGGGGATGGAATGTATCCTTAGTAAGGATGGGGAAATAGTGATCTAATATTTAATAATACTTGCTTTATATTGTATTACGGTGGTGGGTTTGTTTGTATTTTTGTGTGTATTTTTGTTCTGTAAATAGTTGATTTACATTATTTTTGGTTAAGAAAAAATTTAAATTAAAAACAGCGCCACTGACTAACTACCACGTTTAGAGTTGTGATACAATCCACTCGCCCTCGCAAATCTCTCAGTGCTTCTATATTTAGCTTTAATAGAAGGCCACCATACACTGACAGACTGTTGTTCAAGAAGGAACTGCAGATGCTGGAAAATCGAAGGTAGACAAAAGTGCTGGAGAAACTCGGGCGGGTGAGGCAGCATCAATGGAGCGAATGAAATAAGCAACGTTTCGGGCCAAAACCCTTCCTCAGACTCCAAAAGTGCTGGAGAAACTCGGCGGGTGAGGCAGCATCTATGGAGCGAAGGAAACAGGCAACTTTTCGGGCTAAAACCCTTCCTCAGACTCAGAGTCTGAAGAAGGGTTTTGGCCCGAAACGTTGCCTATTTCCTTCACTCCATCAATGCTGCCTCACTCGCTGTGTTTCTCCAGCACTTTGTCTACCATACACTGACAGACTCACTATTACTTAAAACAATTCATTAGTTAATCATTATTACTGTGGCAGCAGCTAACATTTGCGATTTTCCTTCACACTTTATATGCAAAACCATATATATTCATCATTCTGAATATGAACCATTATTTGTTCTTAATTACTCTATTGTGGAATGTTGCAAGAACATAAACTGAAAAGATTTATAAAAGTAATAATATCAATAGAGTAATAGATTCATAATATTCCAATGCTTTAAACACCATGGTTTTAAAATAGTTTCACGGGATCAAAACATTTAAGCAGTGGTATCGAGTGGGATTTGAATGCGAGTGACAGGTTCTCCAGGGTGATCAATAGGTTTGTACCACAGGGGACACAGAGGTTATGAGGCTTGACAACGTGGAGCTGAGACTTTAGATGAAATGTTATTCAACCATGGGGAAGGTTAAATGGGGTTGTGTGACCAACTCCGCTACACCAACAATGCTCCTGATCTTAGACTTCTCTCTAAATAAAACTTTGTGCTTTAAAGTTAAAGTAAAGTTAGGGCCAGGCTACTACAACCACTGGCCAGGTAACTACAACCACTGGCTCATCAGAGAGACACGATCCAGCCATCTAACACGTGCTCCTAGAAGCATTATTATTGTTGGTAGCAGTTTTTATTCTCTTACATATGTTCTAAGCCAACCTGGGAAACAGCGACCAACCGCTAGAGGTGCGCTGGCATGTTAACACCTCCACTCACCGTCCTTCACTGGGAATGGCACTGTGCAGTTGAAGTGACAGCAGAGCACCACTGGCCAGTTTCCTGCAACCACTGGGTGGTTTACTACAACCACTGGCCAGTTTACTGCAACCACTGGCCAGTTTCCTCCAACCACTGGCTAATTTCCTGTAACCACTGGACAGTTACTTCCAACCACTGGCCAGTTTCCTACAACCTCTGGCCAGTTTCGTCCAACCACTGGCTAATTTCCTGCAACCACTGGCCAGTTTACTATAACCACTGGCCAGTTTACTACAACCACTGGCAAGTTTACCATAACCTCTGGCCAGTTTACTACAACCACTGGCCAGTTTACTAGAACCACTGGCCAGTTTAGTACAACCTCTGGCCAGTTTACTACAACCTCTGGCCAGTTTAGTACAACCTCTGGCCAGTTTAGTACAACCTCTGGCCAGTTTAGTACAACCTCTGGCCAGTTTACTACAATCTCTGGCCAGTTTAGTACAACCTCTGGCCAGTTTAGTACAACCTCTGGCCAGTTTAGTACAACCTCTGGCCAGTTTACTACAATCTCTGGCCAGTTTACTATAACCACTGGCCAGTTTAGTACAACCTCTGGCCAGTTTACTACAACCTCTGGCCAGTTTAGTACAACCTCTGGCCAGTTTACTATAACCACTGGCCAGTTTCCTACAACCACTGGGTGGTTTACCACAACTACTGGCCAGTTTACTACACCGCTGGCCTGCTTCCTGCCACGGCTGGCCGGCTTCCAGAATTAAAAAAACGTACCTTTAGAAAGCAGATGATGAGGACACTATCTCCTTCGCTCCATAGATGTTGCTGCACCCGCTGAGTTTCTCCAACATTTTGTGTACCCCCGTTGCTTCTTCATACCTTTGTTCAGTGAAAGAGCAGGCATCCATAGTAACAAGAATTGTAGTCTGCAGTGACCCAGAAGATCCAATTGAAGATATTTGACATAGTTCCCACTGATAATAATTGATTAACATGATTCATGATTCTAGGAAAAAGCTTCCATGTGCTGCCATTATATTCTTGCTCATTCAGTTGCAATCTCAAAAGTTTAAAAGAGGAGAATAATTATATTTTTGGGACTTCATGCTCAACAGATCCCTGCTCAGAAAATAAAGCAGATTTACCAGCAAATTGTTTGGAGCTGGATATTTTTAAGGCAGAGATTAACAGATTCTTGATTGGTATTGGTGTCAGAGGTTATGGGGAGAAGGCTGGAGAATGGGGTTGAGAGGGAAAGATAGATCAGCCATGATTCAGTGGTGCAGCAGACTTGATGGACCGAACGGCCTAATTCTGCTCCCATAATGAACTGGTGAACTTCCTACCACCACTGGCCGTCCTCCTGTAACCAATGCAGCATCTCCTCCCACGTGGTTAAACTAGAAGAAAATTACCTAAAGGGGGAAAATGACTGAGAACGTGGGATAATATGGAGCTAGCGTGAACGGGTGATCGATGGTCGCCATGGACTCGGCGGGCCGAAGGGCCTGTTTCCATGCTGCACCTGTAACCAAACGTACCTCAGAAAGCAGGGGCGGAAAACCCGGGAGGGCCAGAGGGGACACATCCCCCCGATGTTTTGAGAGGTGGGGGACATCCCCCCCCCCCAAGTTTTTGTCATCCGGATTTTAAAATCTCCGCTTTCCGCGAGACAGTGGAGGTGGGACTGCTGATCGAGGGCGGCGATTGGACGAGAGAGACGTCAGCCAGCAGGCAATGGGGGCGGGACATGATGATTCAGCGTGATGATTGGAGGAGGGAGACGTGGCACAGACCTGCGCCTCATCCACAGCAAAATCGATCCCGGCTGGGTCTCTGGCTCTGTCCCGTCCCCACGCCCCCACCCCCCACCTGCATGGGCAGAGACGTCGGGAGTCAGACGGGCGCGGCGCCCCCAGGCCCACAGCCACTGCAGAGAAGCAGCGCTAAACCCAGCTCACTCTGCCTGTCCCGCCAGGTGAAGCAGCCTGGGCTTGCAGGAAATATGGCCAGCGTGGAGAAGCAGCGCTGGTGTCCCGTCAGTCCAGTCAGGGCTGTAGTTAACCCGGTGAGACGGGCAGAGTTGAGCTGCATTTAGCGCTGAATTGAGCCTCCGAAGCCTCGCGCATGTGTGTGTGAGTGTGCGCATGCGCGCGCGGGCACCAAAAAATTGTGTGTGTGTCTGTCCCCTCCATGTTTTGATAGCGAGTTCCGTGCCTGTCAGAAAGGACTTGGCGAATCTATTGGAAGGGTTTGGGTTCTGTGAAGAAGGGTCCAGACCCGAAATGTGGTCTATCCATGTGCTCCAGAGATGCTTAGTTACTCCAGCACCTTGTGTGACTCTATTTGAAGGGCAGTTTACTGTGAGTAAGGGCGGGGAGTGCGGCTCCGGGAACTCGCAACCTGCCAGTGGCGGCGGGGAACAGTGAGGTCAATGGTGAGGCCGACACTCCCCCACTCCCACTCCCCCTCTCCCCCACTACTTCAAGTCAATGGGCGGCTAATTGTGAGGCTAACTGCCCGCTCCTGCCAACGCCACGTCGGGTTGGGTTGCTGAGGGAGGTATGAGCATCCTAAAACCCAAAATTAAATCACATGCTGGAAAGCTGAATTAAACACCTGAACATGCTGGAAACACTCAACGTGTCGGGCAGCGTCTGTGGAGAGAGGGGCAGAGATCACATTTCTTTATCAGTGTTGCAGTCAGTCGAGTTCAAGAAAGCGCCTCCGAGCCAGGTATCTGTCAGAGAAACATCCGCAATCAGCAACTCTCAGCTCGGCTGGAGATCTGTTTAAATGATTTGTGAATTTATTTGTTTAGATTGCAGTTGATGGAAATCTGAAGTAAACGCCTCAGAGTCAAGATTGTTTTATTGTCCGATGTCCTGAAATGAAACAATGGAATTAAATTAACTCCTGAGTGTCTGTTTTTTTTCTCCCTGTTTATAGAAACATAGACAATAGATGCAGGAGTAGGCCATTCGGCACTTCGAACCTGCACTGCCATTCAATATGATCATGGCTGATCATCCAACTCAGTATCCTGTACCTGCCGTCTCTCCATATCCCCTGATCCTTCAGCCCCAAGGGCCACATCTAACTCCTCTTAAATATAGCCAATGAATTGGCCTCAACTACCTTCTGTGGCAGAGAATTCCAGAGACTCACCACTCTTTGTGTGAATATCATAGGTGATTTGGGATATGGGGAGAAGGCAGGAGAATGGGGTTAGGAAGGAGAGGTAGATCAGCCATGATTGAATGGCGAAGTAGACTTGATGGGCCAAATGGCCTAATTCTGCTCCTTTCACTTATAACCTTTTGTGTGTTGTAACAAGTGTCTTTGTAGAAATTTGAAATGAAAATATGTGATTTCAGGCTGCAGACTTGCTGTTGTAAATTGGAAAATCTAACTTCCATAAGGAGCAGAAGGGTTATAGTGCAGAAACAAAGAACTGCAGGGGTGGAAGATTGCAACCTTAACGTGGTCCGCCCTGTTTCGACTAATGCAATCAACTCGACGTGCACAAACGGAAGATCAAATAGAACAAGTTGTCCAACAACTTTAGGCTGTGCACACCACACGAAAGAAGAAGAAGAAGAAGAAAGAACTGTAGATGCTGGATAATACACAAACAGACACAAAGTGCTGGAGTAACTCAGCGGGTCAGGCTGCATCCCTGGAGAACATGGATAGGTGATGTTTCAGGTCGAGGCCCTTCTTCAGACGGTTGCGATTCTGGGCCGCAGGGAACCACAGAAAACCAATCACTTTGAGAGATTGCCTGGTGATTTTCGTCAAACATTAGTTTTAAGTTGTGGCATTCTTAAACCATCACATTTTCTTCGCCTTATCTTTCTTCTCAAGTTTATTGTCATATGCACAATTATGATGAGGTACAGGTACAAATTAAAAATCTTGTTTACAGCAGTATCCTGTGCACATAGCCTCAGACAATACGTACAAACATAAATTAAATGTAAGTTGGGTATAAATTGTACAAGACTGTAAAAAGAATAGACTAAGGGACTGCAAATTCTGGAAACTTGTGTAAAAACTAATCGCTGGAGGAACTCAATGGGTCAGGCAGTGTCTGTGGAGAGAAATGGGCAGACAGTGTTTCGGAGCAGTGCCCCTCTTCAGACTAAGTCAGGCTGAGGAAGGGTCCCGGCCCGCACTATTGTCTGTCCATTTTCCTCCACAGATACATGACCTGCTGTTTTCCTTTGGCTATTTGTTATTTTTACCAGTGAAAAGAAAAAGATTATGCAAAAAAAAAGACATTACTGCAAAACACAATTAGAAAACAAGAGCATGGTAGTGTAAGAGGTAGTGTTCCGTTACTGAGGCAAAATTGGACAAGGTTTTGCAGATCGGTTCAAAAACATAGCTGTTTTGCACCTGTTGGTGTGGGACTTCAAGTATTTGTACCTTCTGCTTGATGGTAGCAGAGAGAAGATGGTTGGGATCCTTGATGATGGATGGCATCTTCTTGAAGCAGTTACTCATGCACATGGTTTTGATGGGGAGAGGCTGCGCGTATGATGAAATGGACTGAGTCCACTAAAGCTCTCAGCTATAATGAAAGGAAAATTCCTGGAACTAGTTATTTGAAAAAAATGTTTCTTCATCAGACGTTACTAGAATGGACCCCTGGTGAATTATCTCATGCTTTACTGGTGGTCATTTATTTTACCGCTGAAGTTTATTTTATCTTGCTAGCACTAAGCTTCATATCCTATTATCTGTGACATCCCACCTCTAAAGTAAAATCTAAAACTATTTACTTGCTGGTAAGTTGAATAAAGCATCTGTGAAGGTTAAACAAAATGGGCATTTTGAATGATGTATCACAATGGGCTGAAAAAAAGGCAGATCTTATTAATTTATATTTTCTTTTTCAATTATGTTCTTTAAAATTGTATTAAACATTTCAGCATGTCATTTGTATATACATGACAATCTCTACACCTGTTCCAATGTTTGATTTGGAGGACATATAACTGCTACGGTATTAAGAATCATCCAACATTGTCTTTTTTTGCTGTCTAAGTGCAATACCATTTCTTTCCCTCCTCTTTGTGCTTTCCTTTCACAACCCCACAGTGTTCAAAAGCACACTGGATAGCGACCAAGTGGTCACAGGAGTGGAAGGCAACCTCATCTCCATTACACAGCTACATCTCTTCACCAGATAAAAGCTGTCCAGGGCCTTAGCTCCACAGAGGAGCATGGGTGAAGCTCAACAGACTTCGTACTGGAGTTGGGCGTTTCAATGCCGACATGTGGAGATGGGGGGCTCCCTCCGCCAGAGCCCAGCCTGTGAATGCGGAGCAGAACAACAGACAGCCAACCATGTCATCTCTGGGTGCCCGCTCTACCACCCACCAAATGGAGCTCAGGGCCTGGCGGACATTGGCACAGAGACAAGAACCTGGCTGCTCAACACCGGCTTGAGGTCTAACTATTCCTTTGGGAAGAAGAAAAGAGAAGAAAAGAAAAAGAAAAAGAAAAAGAAAAAGAAAAAGAAAAAGAAAAAGAAAAAGAAAAAGAAAAAGAAAAAGAAAAAGAAAAAGAAAAGAAAAAGAAAAAGAAAAAGAAAAAGAAAAAGAAAAAGAAAAAGAAAAAGAAAAAGAAGAAGAAGAAGAAGAAGAAGAAGAAGAAGAAGAAGAAGAAGAAGAAGAAGAAGAAGAAGAAGAAGAAGAAGAAGAAGAAGAAGAAGAAGAAGAAGAAGAAGAAGAAGAAGAAGAAGAAGAAGAAGAAGAAGAAGAAGAAGAAGAAGAAGAAGAAGAAGAAGAAGAAGAAGAAGAAGAAGAAGAAGAAGAAGAAGAAGAAGAAGAAGAAGAAGAAGAAGAAGAAGAAGAAGAAGAAGAAGAAGAAGAAGAAGAAGAAGAAGAAGAAGAAGAAGAAGAAGAAGAAGAAGAAGAAGAAGAAGAAGAATTGTATCCAATATTTTTCTCTAGTTTTTAATTCTCATCATCCGGGCTATTACTAATTCTGTTATAGCTTCCTCTTGCTCAAAGGGTTGTAGCCTCATCCACCACCCAAACTAGCATCTTAGCAACACAAATGCATTTCCACTTTCACCACTTTAACTTGCTTTTTTTATTTCCTTTCAAGTCTCCTGGAAAATAGAAATACAATAATAGTAATTTCTGCAGTGCTATTGAAGATTGCATTTTACACTCAGTGAAGCAATTTTTACTTGTGGTCTTTGTTAGACAAGATAGCAGTGAATTGCCATGAAGAGCTGAGTGATATGCAATTCTTATTTTAGTAGCGTTGGTTGAGGGACAAATAATAGTAGGTTAATGAAATTAACTGCTTCTTCTTCAGGATAGCACAGAGATCTTTCCCCAAGACAGTGGAATGCAAACATTATCTGAGAGGCAGTTTGGGATTTGGTCTAATGATCATACATTGCACGGTATATCCATATGTGTGGTTGTCCTCTGCTTTAATTTGGGGTTCAAGTTGATGTGGGACTATGAAGCCATAACTCTTTGACTCAAAGGTAAAGATAAGCCACAACTGCCATTTCAATTCATTGTAAAAGTCACAGATAGAAAATCCATTTGTCAGTGCTAAATTATAGGTTATTCTCCAGTACAAGAAAAATAGTCTGAGAGAGGCACTGAGAATGCAGAACAATTGATTTCCAAGCTTTGTGTGAAATGAAGATGGGAGACGATTGAAAGAAAAATCTGTTTCTAAACATTCTGTTTCTAAACATTGCCGATTTAATTTGTACTGTTGTGTATATATTTCTGAATGTAGAATAACCTGATATATTGTAAGTGGGTAGCTTTACTAAACATCTTAAATTAAAGTGAGCGGTTAAGGATACTAGGAATGCAAGCGGAGAAATAATAATCAGTGCTGTGAGCAAATATATTCAAGTTATGAACCAACTTTATAAATTGAATTTGTGAAGTGAAACAATATAAATTGGATTAGAAATGTTTAACTGTGAGGAAAACATTACATACAAAAACAGAAAATGTTGGAAATGCTCAACGGATCAGGAAGCATTTGCGAAGAGAGGAACAGAATTAATCTTTCAGATTGTCAGATTTTATTAAAGGGTATTTTTATGCATTTTGGCTTCACCATGTAGAAATTACAGCAGTGTTTATACATAGTCCCCCCATTTCAGGTCAGAATTCTCACCAAATATTCTTACATCAATTACTTTACATTGGGAATAAAAGTAATTGTTATAAAGGTTCTTGGTGAGATGTTGGAGGAGAGGAAATCTCACCCAGTGAGGGAGAGTGGTCAGGAAGCCATCCCCTGAAACGGTGGTAGAGGCAGAAAATCTCAGTAATTTCAGTTTACTAGGATATTTGTTTGAAGAGCTGTGACCTGCAAACAGTGGACCTTTAGGCAGGGATGTTAAGCTAGAATGTTGGTTACCCTTGCTAGTATTTTTAAAGCCCACTATTTGAAAGAAAAATAAGGAAGATGACCTGGCCAATATTTAGCCGACATCCAACTCCACAAGAAAGAGAGATTGCCTGGACATCATCTGTTTGCCGCTTGTGGGATATTGCTATGCACACGTTGTCCGTGCAGAACTCTACCCTGTGAAGGTGACCACACTGTAGGAGTACAGCGTAGACTGTAGTGCGGGTTCCCTTTTTCAAAAATATTTCTCTAAGGCAAATGACATGGAAACATGGCAATTGGTGGAATCCAAGAGATACGAGTCAACCCTGTTTGTATCTAATCCTCATCCTGGCTGGTGTTGGAGTTGTTGACTAATTATATCAATGAATCTTATTATATTCATTGATCGATTTGTTTGATCCAGAGCTGAGGTGTGGAAATTCTCAATGTAAACCTTGGGATTCATGACACCAAAGCTTGCCGGTGGTCACGGTGGTCATCTCTTGTCCACTGAAGTTATTCAGCCAGCAGGACTCCATCTACACATCAACGCTCCCTCTCCTCTCCTCTCCGGGAACCAGCCGTCGCTTAGCAAGTCACCCCCCCCCCCCCCCCCCGCCTCTTTATACTACCCTTTACACTCTCTGTCCTGATGCATGATCTCGACCCAATACGTCGACTATCTTCTTGCCTGCACAGATGATCCCCCAACCCGCTCAGCTCCTCTTGCCGTTTGCTTTTTAATCCACAATGTCTCATTCTATTTGAGAAGCTGAAATTCGGCCTGTTATCCCAGTTACCCACCCATCGTCCAGGGCTTGTGGACTTGTTAACGACGCCAGAGATGATCGACGTGACTCCCAAACTCCAACAGGGAAATTTCCAGCCTCCAAACCACTCGCCAGCCTTCACTAAGAACCGTATTTGTTATTCAATGGGCGCACCTCTCTGAAATCTCATCCGTCCCCGGCGGGCGACAGTAAAACTAGATCTACACTTCAGCGCTGAAACCGGTTTACACCCACAGATGATGTTACATTCTCCGCTGCTGCTGCTGTTGCTGCATATGAACAAGGCAAATCTGTTCGCAACCCCATGAGAACAAAAGGAAACTCGAAATGCCACTGATTCGGATGTTGAATATATTGCCTTAATAGAATTCCTTAATTATGTTTTTTATTGGAATGGCATGGAACAATAATCTCCCCCGGAGAAGTATAAATGTCCCAAGTCCGGAGAATAACCTGTCCCTCGGGACCTGGAGGAATAATTGCTGGTGTTTCATGCGCCTCCCCGTGATGATCACTGCAGATGAAGCTGCTGACAATCAGTCTCTCCATCTGGAATGTCACCTGTGTCCATCTATCGCTGCACGGCCGCTCTCTGTTTCTTGGTCAGACCTCCTTCCAAGGTGCAGAAACACTCGACACGGACACTTGATTTCGGTTTCGCATTCAACTCACATTTCCTGATTTTAACCACAGTGTTAAATAAAAGCAGGCTGAAGTTAAATCCATATTTTGGAGTTGAAAATGAGGTGCCCTCGGCCACGGCGCGGTAACCGTGAGGCTTCGGGCAAACAGGTTCCCCTTTCCCAACAACGGATACAGCGGGATGTATTTATTTGACGAAAGGAATCTCTTGTATCGCACATGCCCTCGGGCGGGGGTAACTGTGGAAGAAACGGACCCATCCCTCCTCCCGAGGATAGACATGAAATGCTGGAGCAACTCAGCGGGACAGGCAGCATCTCTGGATGGAAGGAATGGATTCAGTGGTCGCTCTGAGCCTGAAGAAGGGTCTCCCATTCCTTCTATCCAGAGATGCTGCCCGTCCCGCTGAGTTACTCCAGTATTTTTGTGTCTATCTTCGGTGTAAACCAGCATTTGCAGTTCCTTCCTACACACCCTTGTAACGTCGGATCGGGACCCCCGATACACAAGAGCCCTTCCCTTCCCGCTATCCTCCTGCTTCGACTATGAAACACCCACTCACACGTTTATTAACTAATTGTACAAACTAAACAACTGGAAATAAACACATTGCTTGCGCAAAAATCCAGAGATTTATTTTTTAATCTCCCCCTGAATTTGCAAAGATATTTTCCCTACCCCCGATGGAAGATGTGGCTTCATTCAGCACCCTGGACAGCGCTGAGCGTCGAGGGGCGAAAACCCGCCTCTGCCGCCTGATGGACTTGTCCAAGAACCGGTTGCTGCACGAAGCCGTCCAAGGCGAGGCCAATGGGAGCGGGGAGAGGGTGGGCGGTCCAGGTTGAGTTGATTCAAACCAGAGATCCGCCTTGTCTTCAGAGGACAAGATCGGCAACTGGCGCCCAGGTGCGCCGGGGACTCTGCCACCAGGTCTGTAGCAACGCTGCACATCGGACTGTCAGCTGCAATTGCCCAGAAATAAAAGTTTAATTTATGTACTTTTTAAAAGGGATTTTGTTTGGCCCGAGTTGTCTACAATCTCATTAGTTCGTCCGGCGCCACTCGAATGCAGCAAGTTGGAAGAGATGGATGATTTTATGTTGAACGCTACCGTGTGGCTTTACAACTCCAGCAGAAACTGCAGTCTGTGTGAGATGGATTTCCACGGAGACGGCTCCCCAGCGTTGAGAATCATCATCTCCATCACCTACTCGATGGTTTGCGCCGTCGGTCTTGTCGGGAACTTGCTGGTCTTTCTCCTGATGAAGGCGAAGCCAGGACGCAGCAAATCCACCATCTGCGTCTTCATTCTCAACCTGGCGGTGACCGACTTCCAGTTCGTCATGACCCTGCCCTTCTGGGCGGTGGACACCGCTCTGGACTTCAGCTGGCCCTTCGGGGGTGCCATGTGTAAGATCATACAGTCAGTCACTGTCATGAACATGTACGCCGGCGTTTTCTTCCTGACGGCGATGGGCATTGCCCGCTACTGGTCGGTGGCGTCGGCTCTGAAGGCCAGGAGCAGCGGGCTCTCATGCTCGGTCAAGTGGGTCAGTGCCCTTCTCTGGTCGGCCGCCGGACTGGCCACGCTCCCCACCGCAATCTTCTCCACTGTCAGCACCACCGCCGGCGAGAACCTCTGTCTGCTGGACTTCCCCGACGATGGCCAATACTGGCTCGCACTCTACCACATCCAGAAGATCGTCCTGGCTTTTGTTCTGCCCATGGTCATTCTGTCGGTCTGCTATCTGCTCCTCCTCAGATTCTTGAGACAACAACACATGGGCAACAAAAACACCAAGAGAAAGTCGACAGTGACCAGGTCTATCACCATCGTTATGCTCGCCTTCTTCCTCTGCTGGCTACCCAACCACATCATCACATTCTGGGGCGTTTTGGTCAAGCTCAACGTGATACCTTGGGACAAGACCTACTACTCCATGCAGTCCTATGCTTTCCCCGTCACCGTGTGCTTGGCACACACAAACAGCTGCCTCAACCCAGTTCTCTACTGCTTAATGAGGAAGGAGTTCAGGAAATCTATGAAAGAGATCTTCTGGAAGATATCTACGCCGGCTTTGGCGCACAAGGTTGCAATGCGACCCTTCTCCGGCCCGGTAATTAATCGGGAACCCACCCATATGCAGGTCGGAATGGGTCTGAACATTATTGAGATCGTTCCTTACAGCCGAGACTCCGGCTCTAACAGTCGATGTGAAAACGTTCCCTCCAACTGCACCACACAGCCAAACCCTAATTAACCGACTGTCTTGGGAGACTGCCGAGGGAAGGTATCGGGATTGTTGTGACGGCGAATAACAACTGGATAAATCCGATGTAGAATAACCATCTCGAAAGAAAAAGATCACGGCTGTGAAAGCCCTTCACTCGAAAATGTGTGATTAAATGTGCAGAAGCGCGATGGGAGATCGGACCGCGTCACCCCGGGCAGCCCCGGGTCAGATGTCCATTGCCTGGGAATGTCATTGTAATGGGGGTGACATTGCAGGGTTTCTCCCAGAGCCTCCCCACCACACCGCCCTAGGTCGTTCCTAGGTAGAGAAAGTGAATCATGAAGAAATATAAAGTGCTCTTGAATTGTTAATAAATAGACATGTTCACGCTGCAATTATATTGTATAGTGTTTATTTCTTTACAACTTATGAAGTATTTCAATTTATGCCACTTGATTTAATTCAATAATTGTTTCCATGGGAGTTTAACATCGTGCAATAGGTTAAACGATAATCGCTGACTTGCCATTAACATCACAACCCCTATCAGTATTTGGCAAACAGTTTTACAACAGTTTTTTAAGCAAACAGTTTATTCATTGTTAAAAATAATTAAGTGGAACATATTTCCACATATTTCCCTACTCTGGTGTACTATTGAAATTATATGAAATGAAACTTCCGAAGCTGAGAATTAACTTAACGCACGATATTACGTGACAAGATATTACGACTCACACAATTTTGGCTCTGATGCGAAATCTGAGTTAAATTTCTATATTTGAACTAATAGAGCCACATTTGAAGCTGGGTGTTTATTTGATCCATTCTAAAAAATTACATCATATTACGTTAATAGATTATTTTTCTATCTGACAAGTGCTATGACCCCCCCCCCCCCCCCCCCTCCTAAACCTATTCATCAAGTTTGCGGAGACAGGTAAGCAAGTTCCAATCATACAATCATAGGGGGTACTTGATGGTCGACATGGATGTGATCAGAAGTGTGTGTCGCTGTGCTCTCTTTGTATAATTATTAACAGTCCTGATGCAGGTCTCGATCCGAGACATCAGCTGTCCCTTAGCCTGCACACATATTGCTCTGGGGGTCCTCTAGCGGTGACAGATCGAACAACAGATAATCGTTTTTCTGCCTCACTTAATTAAAAAAAAGTTCTATACTTAACATATAATATACTTAACACTTTAACATTTTGCAACATTTTGATAACATATTGCTGTGACCCCCTGTGTTCTGAAAAGGTTGCAAATGAATGGAAAAGGTGTAAAGACGATTTGCAAGAACAAAGCAAGAACTGGCAAGCTGTGACAATCAGGAGAAATGCTACACTTTGCGGCTCCTATTCCTGATAAAGAGAACGCTGTAGAGCTGAGCAAGTAGAGGTCCTTACAATTATATGGGAATTTGATTGAGTAATGTGGAAAAGTTCATGAAGGAAACCAAAGCAACGAGCCATAAATATAAGGAGCTTGTTTCTGGGTTAGAACTTTTCTTCAGGCTGGTGAGGTAGAGGGGAGACAGAAAGAGGTGAGGAGAAGTGCTGGGGCAACAGGTAGTGATAGGTGGATGCAGGTGACGAAGGATGAATTGGCAGGTGGGGGAAAGTCAGATGGAGATAGGAACCAAGGCTGGAGATGGAGGACAAATGGGTACAAATGGTGGGATCTGATAAGAAAGGAAGGTGGGAGTGTAATGTAGGAAATGGTAGTAAGGGGCTGATTTACAAACTAACGTGTATAACTTAATATCTTAATAAGTTTTAAGCAGATTTATAACCGGGTTGTGAGGGGGATGACGGGCTCCTGGCTCAGATCCAGAAGCCTGCTCTAGGTAGCCCCTTCAACCAATAGATGATTATTATCGAGGTATAAACTGATGCTTAATACTTTGTAGATAAAACAGTTAGATATATCTGGGAATACATATGAAATGGATATATATACTGCAATTAGGTACTATATTGTTGTTTTTGAACCGGCTCCGCCCTAGTATGGATATGTTATGACTAATTGAGGGAACGGAGCTATTTGTTTATGAACATTGACAACGGAAATCGTTATAATGTTTTCTCCCACCAACAGGTGGGCCATTTATTACAGTGCCGACAAGCTCGGTCACTGTATTTTCACTTTTACCATTTTTTTAACTATCACAATTAATCACATGTGTGTTTTTTTTATTCAAGGAGAATCGCAAAAGGTATCCACAAATTGAACTTGGTAGGTTGAATGTTCCCCCATTACCTAAAGACTTGAGGTACAGATGCACCGCAAGATACATAGGTACTAATCGTAGCCAAAATGCAAGACACTAAACAAAATAAACCGGGAGGAATCTCATTTTGCAGTTGGAATATTAGGGGGCTAACGAACGTATTAAAAGGGGTAAGATTTTAGCACAGCTGAAAGCATTTAATTCAAATGTTATCTTTCTCCAAGAAACGCATCTTAAAGTTCAAGATCAAGTTAGATTGAGGGCCAACTGGATAGGTCAAACTTTTAATTCGTCATACACGTCAAAATCCAGAGGCACGTCCATCATGATTCGCAAAGGTATACCATTTCAACAGAAAAATACCTTAACAGATAAGGATGGGAGATATTTGATAGTTACCGGTGAGATCCATGCCATCCCAATCACATTGGTAAATATATATGCGCCTAACTTTGATAATCCGCATTTTTTAAATAAAATTTTGAATATAATTGCAGAATATAATTACCAGAATGTTATAATTGGGGGAGACTTTAACTGTGTTTTAGATCCTTCTTTAGATAAATCCAGTCAAAAACAGCGAGATAATATGAAATCTAAAACTAGTGAACTTTTAAACACATATATAAAAAATACAAATATAACCGATGTTTGGAGGATTGCAAATCCGACCGGCAAGGAATATTCACTCTATTCATCGGTACACAAGACTTATTCACGTATAGATTATTTTCTGGTAGACACAAAATTAATTCCGTATACTCTAAATCCAAAATACCATACAAATATGATTTCAGATCATTCCCCCCTAACTTTTTTTTTAAAATAGGAATGTCCCAGAATACATCATTCTGGAGGTATAACCCCCAAATTTTGAAAGACCCGCAAGGGAATATATATCTAAGACAGCAAATGGATCTTTTTTTCGAAATAAATGATACGCCAGACACATCACCAACATTACTATGGGAATCTTTCAAAGCTTTTATTAGAGGTGTTTTAATCTCATACCAAACCCTTCAGAATAAAAAAAATAAGAATGAACAACGGCACCTAGAGGAAAAAATTAGACAATTGGATATAGATAATGCCGTCCATGACCCGTCCATGGATAAACATAATAAAATATTAATATTAAAATTTAAATTAAATAAATTACTATCAGAGAAAGTTATAAGATTATTCCAAATCACAAGACAGGAACAGTTTGAATTTGGGGATAAGCCCCATAAACTTCTCGCATGCCAATTAAAAAAACGAGAAAAGGAACACATGATTTCAAAGATTAAATCAGATAGAGGGGAAGTATTAACATTACCGAATGAAATTAATAAAAGATTTGTGCAATTTTATGAGAATTTGTATACATCCAAAACGACAACGGACACCAACAAAGTCACTGAGTTTCTGGATAATTGCAATCTTCCCAAACTAGAACTACAGGAACAAGAGGAATTGGGAGCACAAATCTCAAATAAGGAAATAGAAAAAACAATATTCTCATTAAAAAATGGAAAAACGCCAGGTCCAGACGGATTCAGTAATGAATTCTATAACAGTTTTTACAATATATTTAGTCCTCGTCTACAGAAAATGTACACACACCCTTTCAGAGAACAAATATTACCAGACACATTAGCAGAATCTACGATTACATTAATACTTAAGAAAGATAAAGATGAGGAAGAACCTGGATCTTACAGAACTATCGCGTTGTTAAATACAGATCAAAAAATATTAGCAAAAATATTAGCAAGAAGATTAAGTAAGTACGCCAGTAAACTAATACATCCGGATCAAACGGGGTTTATCCCTAAGAGACAATCATTTAATAATTTGAGACGTCTGCTTAACATAATGCACTCACACCAAACTAAAGATCCAAATCTCGCAATTATTTCGCTGGATGCAGAGAAAGCATTCAATCAGGTTGAATGGAAGTATATGGTTAAGGTATTGCAAGAAAGAATTTCATTCAATGGATTGAATTAATAAATAATAAGCCTACGACCAGAATATTAACTAATAATATTTTATCGGATCGCTTCTATCAGACGTGGTCTGCATTTGTAGAATTGCTACAAAGATAGGGCGCAGGAGTACCTCGGGCCTTGGTAGGGGGGGATGAAAAACTATCGAGTTTGTGAATTCCTTTTGTGTGATATATATAATATAGTAACTGGCTTTTTTTTTGTTTCCTTTTCTCTATCTTTGTCTTTCTTTTATTTTCTAGGGTCTATCTCTTAACCCCCTTTCTCTAATTCTTTGACCAAGGGTTTCTTCTCCCCTTTGGCACGCTCTTTCACTTTCACAACTCTTTTCACCTACTTCACTCTCTTTCTTTCTATTCTTTTTCTATAAAAGCCATAAAATTATGGGGTACAATGATTGTAACAATATATATGTGATGTACATTGATGTATTTGCCTCTAATAAATAAAAATATTAAAAAATAAAAATAAAAAGTAATGTAGAAAGTCCATGCTATTCCTCCCTCTGGTTCTACATTTCACTCCTTATCAGATTCCACCATTTGCACCACTTAATATCAGCTACCACTCTACTAGTCGATCAGTCTGAAGAAGGGTCAGAACCAGGGGCCACAGTCTTGGAATATAGGGGAGGTCATTTAAGACTGAGGTGAGCAAAAATGTTTTCACCCAGAGAGTTGTGAATTTATGGAATTCCCTGCCACAGAGGGCAGCGGAGGCCAAGTCACTGGATGGATTTAAGAAAGAGTTAGATAGAGCTCTAGGGGCTAGGGGAATCAAGCGATATGGGGAGAAGGCAGGCATGGGTTATTGATAGGGGATGGTCAGCCATGATCACAATGAATGGTGGTGCTGGCTTGAAGGGCCGAATGGCCTCCTCCTGCACCTATGTTCTATGTTTCTATGACACAACATGTCGCCCGTCCATTTACTTCCACAGATGCCACTTGATGACCAGATGACTTCCTCCAGTGGTTTTTCCTCAAGGTACCAGCATCTTCAGTCCCTTGTGTCTCCAATACAAGAATGTCACTAAGGAAGGAAGGAGGAAATCCAATCTTCTTGTTGCCATGTTATAGAACAGAGGCATTGGAGAGGGTGCGGAGAATGCTGGTTAGGATACAAAGGCATACAGATTAGGACTTCTTTGAGGAAAGAAGGATGAGGGCTGGTGTAAAAGAGTTTGCAATGTTGAAAAGTGTTGACAAAGTGGATTGAATGGCGAGAGTGTTTCCACTTGTGAGGGAGAGTATAACCAGAGTTCATCAATATCAATTAGTCCCCAAGAATTTCAATAGGAAATTCAGAAGAAACCTCTTTACCAAAGAGTGTGCAGAATGTAAATTAATTAACAAAAATGGAAATATATAAATAAAAAACTGCAGATGCCGGAAACTTGAAATAAATCTGAAACATGGCAAATCAGACAGTATCTGGTAAAAGTGGGATCGGATTCATAATCTGAATCAGTCAGAATCTTATCAGATTCCACAATTTGAACCCAATTGACTTCTCCACCTCCAGTAAAAGTGAAACAGTTAACATTTCAGATCTTCGACCCTTCATGAGAAGAGTGGAACTGGGATGATGAATGTGGAACCCTCTCCGACAGGGAGTGGTTGAAGTTAATATTACAGATATATTGAACGGGAGGCTTGAGAAGTAGATGAGGGAGAGGGAATAGAAGATCACCTGCTAGTTTTATATGAGGATGTGATGAGGCTCAGGTGAAACATTAACGTTGCCACGGACTGGCTGGGTCAAATGGCCTACCTAATGCCACATTTGTTTTGCAATGGTTTGTAAATATAGCAGGAAATTTTGGAGAAACACTTTTAGGCTGAGTGGTGAGAATGTGAGATCCACTCCCTTGGGGAGATGTTGTGATGAACCCCATGGGTGCATTTAAGTGGGAGCTACATAAGTGCATTATGGGGAAACATTATGGGCAGTATAATGGTGTTGGGGCTTCTGATGGAATGCTGTCTGATCCACCTCAACCCCATTGTGGACATTGGACTTTGTCCATGGAATTGATTGCCGACGATACTGAGAACCATATTCTGCTCTCTGTATCTTCCCCTCCGCTTTATCTATTGTACGAGTTTGACTATTGTATACATTTTTTGCAATTTCCCTTTTCAACAAATAGTTTTACACGTCTCTAGGCCAAATTACTGCTGCCACTTCTCTGCCCACTTTACAAACCTCTCTTTACCTCTTGATCTGATAACTCTCCTTACCATTTGCCAACTCACTTGTCATCTAGTTACAATATGTGTTCTCTAATATAATTTTATAAATTATTAGCATAACTAAAGAAAAAACTAGATCTGCAAAGATTCTTTCAGCATGAAACATTAAACAGAAGATTCCAGATGGCAACACCAACTGAGGATTAACAAAAAAAAGAACTCATTCATAATTGAAATTAAAGCAAATTGAAAATGTTCCATTCAGATATTTTTAATGTTATCAATGATACTTATCACATTTATCAAAGGAGCATCTGCAACTCACCACTGAGCAATGGCTGCAATGGACCTTTATGGCCAGCTGTAGCTGGGGACTTTGAAAATGGAGCCAAAAGCTGACGACGCTTGCATGTGAACTCAGTGGGCTGTTTCTATGCGTTCCGTACTTAATGAAGGATTGTACTTAATTAAGGCAATAATTTTACTGATCTGCATGCTAAAAAAAGAATTTAACTGTACCTTGGTACACGTGATAATAAAGAACAATTGAACATTTGAACCCATTGAACTACCAATTAGCCTTTCGGCCCACCTTGTCCATGCCGGCCAAGTTGACGACTCATTTGTCTTTCTGAGATATTGGTAGTCCTCTAACTTTTTCATTTGATCACCCCAAATGTATTAATTCCCATTTAACACCATTCAGTCCCTCTCATTCAGCTTTGTCTCACCTTATTTCATATCTTTCTACTTCTTTGTATATATCAAGATTCCATTTAAATGCATCAATTTCACTCTAATTTGTAATTGAAACATCTCAAATTAATCCATTGATGGTCATCTTCTATTTTTGTCTTTAGTTCTGTCCTACCATAGGAATTAGAACATTGTTGCTATGTTTACATCATGCTTTGGTCGGGACGTATTTGGAGAATTCTATACAGTTCTAGTCACTGCATTATAGGAAGGATGTGGAGACAGACAGACACAGACAGACAGACAGACAGACAGACAGACAGACAGACAGACAGACAGACAGACAGACAGACAGACAGACAGACAGACAGACAGACAGACAGACAGATAGATAGATAGATAGATAGATAGACAGATAGATAGATAGATAGATAGATAGATAGATAGATAGATAGATAGATAGATAGATAGATAGATAGATACTTTATGAATCCCCTTTTAAGGGGAAATTCAGATGGTGCAGGTGGAGAGGGTGCAGGAGAGGTTCACCAGGAGGTTGCCTGGATTAGAGACTTTATCCCAGGGTGGAATTGTCAAATACTAGATGGCATAGCTTTAAGGGGAGCGGGATAATTTTTAAAGGAGATTTTCCAGGCAAGTTTTTTTTAAGCAGAGTGTGGTAAATGCCTGGAACATGTTGCCAGGAAAAGTAATGGAAGCAGGCATAATAAAATAAGCAATTAGACAGACAGCTGAACAGGCTGTGAATCGATGGATGCGACCATGTGCAAGAAATTGTGTAGTTTATATTGACACCATGGAGAAAAGCAAAGTTGATCTGCAATTAAGTATATTTCTCTCACCGAAGATTTTGCCTGACCTGTTGAGTGTTTCCAGGATTTTACTTTTATTTCAGACTTACAGCATCTGCAGGTTTTTATTTGCAGTCACTCACTTGCTGTTCTTTCGGGACCACATCCAGGCGAATCAAATTGCAGCAAAGGTTATAGAGGAGCTCCTCTATAATCTTTGGATTGCAGAAGGGTTCCGACCCGAAATGTCACCTATGCATGTTCTATAGAGACGCTGTCTGACCCCGACTCCGTAGCTGCTGAGTTACTCCAGCACTTTGTATCTTTTGTTTTTAAGATAACATCAGCAGTTCCTTGTATAAGAGGGAATTGCAGATGCTGCTTTAAATCAGACACAAAGCGCTGGAGTAACTCAGCTGGACAGGCAGCATCAAAGATCATAGAGCCGCTCTATGATCTTTGGGCAGCATCTCTGGAGAAAAGGAATGAGCGACGGTTCGGGTTGAGACCCTTCTTCAGTCTATCAGCAGTTCCTTGTTTCGACATCTAGTTGATTATAGCGACTGGTCACCTCTGTTACTCCCAGACTGCTGTAATGCTTTGGGAGTAACACTGGGTGCAAGTGGAATGACTCTTAAATTAATAACTCCCAGAAACAAAATCCCACCGAGGCTCGGCTGATACAAAGGCTCTGAAAGTAGTGGGAAAGAGGGTTCAGTTGCGACTCTAGCCACAGCCAGGATCAATGCATTCATTGGGTTACACAAAAAGCTGGAGAAACTCAGCGGGTGCACCAGCATCTAAGGAGCGAAGGAGATAGGCGACGTTTCGAACTTCAATGCATTCATTAGTGCTCTAGTATCTTTGCTTCGAATTGCGCGCCATCGGTTGTATCAACCAGTGATTGCTACTTCCAACTGTTGCAAATAGAGTCATGTGAGAAGCCAGCCAGCCAGAAGCAGCAAGTGCACTTGCAGGAAAACTTTCCTGTTAGTCTTTTCATTTTGTTGTACAGAATGAGGAATTAAACTTACAACCAAAAGAAAGGCATAATACCACGCGGAGACCAACCAACCACAGAGACCGAACGAAAAGCCCGTGCAACAGCCCGGCTAGCTCAGTCGGTAGAGCATGGGACTCTTAATCCCAGGGTCGTGGGTTCGAGCCCCACGTTGGGCGCTAATTTTCTTAACCATTCCTATTTTATTGATTGATATGTAAATATCGTCAATAATTCACTACATTTTCCAGCACTTTTTTAAAAACTTCATGCGGTGTTCTAATGTCCATGGTGCTGGAGGTAATATACTGGTTAGGATGTAAATTTAAAACAAATGCTGAAAACAGTCAGCATCAGTGGGAACAGAAGAAGTTCACCTGTGAAAACGTTTTTAACCTGTGTTAATGCTTTGTAAATTCATCTTTAAAATGAATCATGTTCAAGATATGTCCTATTTCATAGGAAAATGCATAAATAATGCTGCCTCTTGCACCCGTGTAGAATTTTACTAGAACAGACTCCTCCACATATGCTGTTTGATCCGCTGAGTTCTTCCAGAAGTCCGTACTTTGTTCAAGATTCTAGCAAATTTACCACCCTGCCTTCAAATTCATTAGAGCTATTTCTGAAGCCCCCCTCTCTCCTTTCTGGGTCGCTCTGCATTCATAACAGGAGATAAATTATGCATCGACATCTACCAAACCCAGTGTTTCCACAGCTACCTAGAATGACATCTCCACCCACCCTGTCTCTTGCAAGTATACCGTTTCTTTCTATAGGGATTAGCAGCACCAGATGCTGGTTTACTAAAAAAGACACAAAGTGCTGGAGTAACCCAGCAAGTCAGGCAGCATCCCTGAAGAACATGGATAGGTGACGTTTCAGGTTGGGCGTTTCAGTCTGAAGAAGGGTCCTGACCCTAAACGTGTTCTCCAGGGATGCTGCCTGACCCGCTGAGTTACTCCAGCACTTTGTGTGTTTTTTTAAACATTTGTTTCTCTCCATTTCTGCTGCAATTGTTCTCAAGATGAGGCTTTCCACCCAAAGAAATTCTTCCTTTTTCAGGAAATGCAACTCTCTCTGCTTTAGTTGGTGAAGTCCTTACCTGATTTCCCTCACTTCTGCTCCAAATTTACTTCCCACAAGGCAGAGCAGAGGAGGTGTTCTCCTGGTCTCTACTTTTCACCTCACCAGCTTCTGGACCTAGTACATCATTCTTCGATATTTCTGCCAGCTGCAATGCGATCCTACCACCAGTCACGTCTTCCCTTACCTACTTACTTTCTCTCCACAGAGATGACTCTCTCACCGACTCCCTGATTCCCTCAATCTTCCCCACCCATCCCTCTTATTCCCCAGGGAACTTTTCCCTGAACAGTAGGAGGTGCAACACCTATCCCTAAACGGTAACCTCCCTCATCTCCATTCATGGATCTAAACAGCACTTCCTGATGAGGAAGACATTCACTTGCACCTCCTCCATCCTTATCTATTGCATTCAGTGCAAACAATATGCCTCCGTTACATCAACACGATCAAGTGCAAATTCACCCACCACTGCCCACTGTGGTCATCTTGAGTTGCGATTGAAGCCATTTCAATATTTAAATTCCCTTCCTCATTCCCACACTAACCTGTCTGTTCTCACCCTCCTTCTCTGCAGGGTGAGGCCACACACACATTAGAGAAACAGCATCTCATATGGTACCCCCTTGGTAGTTTCATAGCTCCATTTAAAGCAAGAATGCCAAATGCTTTCTTCACCACACTGTCCACGTGATTGACCACTTTTTGGGAACCATGCGCCTGTACTCCCACAACTCTGTTTTGCCTCACTCTCCAGGCTCTACCATTGTCTAAATCCTGCCTTGGTTTGACAGACCAAAATGCAATACCTCATACTAGTCAGAGTTACATTATTTTTGGCATTTCTTAGCCCACCTTTCCAACTGATCTAGATCCTGGTGTAAATGTAGATATCCTTGCTCTGTCACTATAGCACCATTTTTTGTCAAATGTAAATTTACAATGTTAGACACAAGAAACTGGTGTATCAAAAAAAATATTCACTGCCTTGCCATCCAAATCATTAATGTATTCAACAAATAGCAGCGGATCCAACACCGATCCCAGCGACACACGGTCCAATCAGAAAAACAAACCTCCATAACGATCGTTTGACTGCTTCTTCCAAGAAATGTTTTAATCCAATTACTTAACTCAATCTGAAGATAGGTCCTTATCTGAAACTAACCTACTCCAGAACTTTGTGTCCTTTTTTCATAAACCAGCATCTGCAGTTCTTTGTTTCTACTAGTTAACTCACCATGGATTACATGCGCTCTAATGTTGCAGACTTGCCTACCTTACCGGACTTTGTCAAAGGCCTTGCTAAAGTCCACTGCCATGCCCACATCAATCTTCTTGGTGACCTCTTTAAAAAGTGTTAGATACACTTTGTTGCTAAATTTGCTGATGCAAAGAAAGATACGAAAATAACCTGTGAAGAGAGCATCAGGAACAATTTAAGAAACAATTTAAGTTTAAGAAACATTTAAGAAATAATTAGACAGCTACATGGTCAACCCTGGTCAACTCATCCCTTCCCACCCAAACCACCCCTCCCCAGGTACTTACCCCTGCAACCTTAGGAGATGCAACACCTGTCCCTATACCTCGCCCATTGATTCTGTCTAAGGACCCCGACAGTCTTGTCAGATGAGGCAGAGGTTCACTTGCACCTCCTCCAATCTTATCTACTGTATCCGCTGTTCCAGGTGTGGACTCCTGTATATCAGATAGCTCAAGCGCAGGCTCGAGCGATCGTTTCGCTGAATACCTCTGCTCAGTCCACCTAAACCTACCTGATCTCCTGGTTGCCAAACACTTTAACTCTGTCTCCCATTCCCACACTGACCATTCTGGCCTGGGCCTCCTCCATTGTCAGAGTGAAGCCCAGTGCAAATTGGAGGAACAACACCTCATATTTTGCCTAGCGGTATGAATATTGACTTCTCTAATTTCAAGTAACCCTTGCTTTCCCTCTCTCTCGATCCTCTCCCCTTCCCAGTTCTCCCACCAGTCTTATTGTCTCTGACTACAATCTATCTCTGTTTGTTACCATCTCCTAACTAACAATGATCTATTTCTTGATCTCCATTCCATTTGTCTTGTTTTCACACCTAACACTTTGTTATCTATACACTTCCTTATCTATGTACCTCCCACTCCCATGACATCAGTCAGAAGGAGGGTCTTGACCCGAAACATTACCCATTCATTCTCTCCAGAGATGCTGTTTACGCATTCCTTCTCTCCAGAGACTTAGACAGCTACATAGATAAGACAGGTTTAGAGAGTTTTGGGTTAAACGCAGTCAGTACGGATTAGTATAGAATGAACATGTTGGTCGGTGTGGGTAAGGTGGGCCAAAGGGCCTGCTTCCATGGTGTATGACTCTCTGACTCTTAGGAGGTTCCAGAGGCATAGATAGGTTAAGAGAGCAGACAAAGATTTTGCAAATGGTATATTATGTGAGAACATGTAAAGTTGTCCATTTTGGCAGGAAAAGTTGCAAATATTCACCAGGTTAAGCAAAAAAAAAGGTTAAAGGACAAACAGAGTTAATGTTCTGGGTCAAATACACTTTGGCAGAACTGAGATAATTTGAATACAGGATTGTTTTAAGTTGCTGATGTTGGACCAATAATGGCCCCACCCAATGAAAGATTTCCCCTTACCATCTCACCTTAAACCTATGGCCTCCCGTTTTAGAATCCTCTAGCCTGGGAAAATGACTGGAAATGTTAATTTTCCTTATGATGTTCTACACCTCAATAAGGTGATCCCTCAGTCTCCTAAGCTTCACAATCCCAGTTTATCCTTCCTTACCCTAGGTATCATCCTGGTGAATCTCTTCTGCACCCTTTCTACTTTAATAACATCCTTCCTATAGCTTGTACATTTGCCTCATATGTTCCAACTTTTGTACTAATTTCTCTTCCCAATGACAGCATTAATCACAAACACAAAATAATAATACTGTGTAAGAAGGAATTGCAGATGCTGGTTTAAACCGAAGATAGACACAAAACGCTGGTGAAATTCAGTGGGACAGGCAGCATCTCTGGAGAGAAGGGATGGGTGAAGAAATACTGGTTCTTCAATACTGGTTCCTTTTCCTCAGATGTTGGTGACCATTTTCATAATTTTCTGTTTTCAAAGGCCTACTATGAAGGATTCAGTAATACCAGCTTTGGGACCAATGTGCACCTATGCTTAATATGATTGGGGTAATTGGGGCTTAGTAGATAGTGTCCCAACTAATAAGTTTGAATTTTGTGACTTCAGGCCCACATATGATGAAAATGATCCAAAATGATATTTCAACAAGTTTTTGTCTTTTGTAAATTGTCTTTTGCATGAGTCAACTAAATGCCATGTCACTTTTTATCTCAGGTAATACTAATCATTTTCAAGAAGGGCAGAGGATTTCAAGGCTACTTTCATGTGTGATCAACATCACTAAAACAGATTATTTGGTCATGATCCCATTATTGTTTGTGGGATTGTTCTGTGCATAAATTGATCCCCTTGTGTCTGCCATTACAACTTTGATTGAACTTCAATGGTTTATAACATTTTGGGACAAGCTGTGGCTGTGAACCATGCTATGGAATTTTAGCCACTAATTTTTTTTCAAACTGTTAGTACATGAAAATAATGGTGTGAATAGCCACCTTATATGCCTTTTAGAATGGAAAATACTTAGCTGCGACAGGTACAATTTAAGATGTAAGGACTTACATGAAATAGATGAAGTAGTATGATCTTAAAGGAGCACAGTGGAAAGATATCTATATTTGTTAACCATTAAGATTCATGCCACATCCTTTCCTTCACTGCATTGAATACAACATAAAAGAAGTTGCAGTAAACTGTCACAAAACCGGTTCATTTTTCAGGATAGTATTGTGATTAATGTACCCTATCCTTTGGAAAGGGGCGCAGAAATGCAAGTGACAGTACCACAAAAGGAATTAATGATGAGATGAGATGCTTTGTTCTTCCACTCCAGGGAATGCGATGAGATAAAAAGCTTACACATTCATTCAATTTCTCCTTTCAATAATGCTATCTGAGCAGCAATTTCTGCATTTATTGCATATAGCAGCGTAAAAGCAACAAATGTTATATTCTTAGATTATTGTAGAAAAGCGGGAAATATTCAGCATCCAATTGTGATCAAACAGCTTCGAGATGAAAGGTTAAGAGGGACGTCATGTCCAAGGAAGGCGATGGCTGGAAACCTACAGCAGCCTGGGGCTTTCCTGGATCGAGCTCTGCTCATAAATACTAGAGAACGGCCTGGACTTTGAAAAAAAGCAGCAAAACATGGTGCCTCTTGCATGTAGGCTCAGTGAACTATTTCTGTACACTTTGCTCATCAGGCATGTGCTTAGTCAGGTATGGCAATACTTTACTGGAGATAGACACAAAATGCTGGAGGGACAGGCAACAACTCTGGAGAGAAAGAATTGATGATGTTTTGGGTCGAATTACTGCAGCATTAAATGTCTATCTTCGATGTAAACCAGCATTTGCAGTTCCTTGCTGCACAATACTTTACTAGGCTGTATGTAAGAAAAATAATTTCACAGTGCATTAGCACATGTGGCAATAATAGCACGTGGACCCTTGAACTTTGTTTCTCTGCAGATTCTGCCTGAGCTGTCAGCATTAGGCGACCACGCTTTTGCGGTTGCAGCTCCTAGACTGTGGAACAGCATCCCCCTTCCTGTCAGAACTGCCCCCTCCATTGATTCCTTTAAATCTAGACTAAAAACTTGTCTGTACTCCCAAGCCTTTCCTGCGTCCTCTGAGCGAGGGCTATAAGTATATATGTATGTATTTTGTTTGTTTATACTATTCTTATAACAAATGTAAAGCATTTTGGTCAATGAGAGTTGTTTTTTAAGTGTACTATACAAATAAATGTGACCTGACCTGAGCATTAGCATTAACTAATTAATTAGCAGCATTAGCAGCAATATCCTATTTCACCAGTGACTAACTTTACTGTACCACAATACCGCCCACAATATTTAATATGTAAAAGAACATGTGATTCTGTTCCATTCTGTTTGTAGTTTGTTGGTTGTTTGTTTGTTTTTTTGCACAAAGTCTGCAAGCACTGCCACTTTTCATTTCACTGCACATTCGGGGTGGAAGATTGCAACCTTCACGTGGTCCGCCCTGTTTCAACTAATGCAATCAACTCGACGTGCACAAATGGAAGATCAAATAGAACAAGTTGTCCAACAACTTTAGGCTGTGCACGCCACACGAAAGAAGAAGACTGCACATCCTGTATGTGTATGTGACGAATAAACTTGACTTAACATTGAACACAGCCATATTTACATATTTGAGACTTACAAAATTCTTAAGGGGTTGGACAGGCTAGATGCAGGAAGATTGTTCCTGATGTTGGGGAAGTCCAGAACAAGGGGTCACAGTTTAAGGATAAGGGGGAAGTCTTTGAGGACCGAGATGAGAAAAACATTTTTCACACAGAGAGTGGTGAATCTGTGGAATTCTCTGCCTCAGAAGGTAGTTGAGGCCAGTTCATTGGCTATATTTAAGAGGGAGTTAGATGTGGCCCTTGTAGCTAAAGGGATCAGGGGGTACGGAGAGAAGACAGATACAGGATACTGAATTGGATGATCAGCCATGATCATATTGAATGGCCTACTCCTGCACCTATTTTCTATGTTTCCAGGGTTACACAAAAAGCTGGAGAAACTCAGCGGGTTTGCATCAGCATCTAAGGAGCGAAGGAGATAGGCGACGTTTCGGGTCGAGACCCTTCTTCAGACTGGTCAGGGATCAGGGAAACGAGATATAGACGGTGATGTGGAGAGATAAAGAACAATGAATAAAAGATATGCAAAAAAGTATCAATGATAAAGGACACAGGCCATTGTAAGCTGTTTGTAGTGTGAAAACGAGAAGCTAGTATGACGGGTGGGGGAGAGATAGAGAGAGAAGGAATGCCAGGGCCCGAGGGCTGAGGGAGAGGTGGGAAGGGGAGGAGGCAGCCAGAGTTAACAGAATTGAGGAAATTCAATGTTTAAGCCCAGAGGATGCAGACTCCCCATATGAGGTGCTGTTCGGAGGTATGAACCTCTGTTGGACTTGGAAGGACTGCTTTGGTCCCTGAAAGGAGTGGAGGGGGGGAGGTGAAGGGACAATGTAGCATCTCTTGTGGTTGCAAGGGAAAGTGCCCGGGGAAGGGGTGGAGCGGGAGGGAAGGGAAGAATTGACAAGGGAGTTGTGGAGGGCAGACAGGGGGGGGGGAGATGGGAAGATGTGGCGAGTGGAGGGGTCACGGATCAGCTGGCATCTGGAGCAACGGGTTTCATGTTTCTATATTCGAGATGAACTACAACTCCCACGGTGCAACGGGGCATGAACGCATGCGTAGTAGGCAGAGGTGATCCGCCAACGTGGTGACGTCCTACCCCGTGCGTGCCTCGCCGCTGTGAAGACCCTTTACTGGGCGGCGTCGTGTTGCTCGGCGGCTGTGCGTGCGTAACCTAGCGGCGGGGGGAAGAGACCGGGCTGCGATTATGGTTGGGAGAGAGCGAAGGTGGACAGGCAGTCGGATTTAGCACGGAGAAACGGTTTGACTTGATGGCTCCGAAACCGGACCCGAGACCTAAATTTCAAGAAGGTGAGGCCCACCGTGCGGGGGACGTCCGCTCGGGGGGGAAACATGGCGCCGGCTCTGCCCGCCCTGCCGCCCGCCCCTACCGCGCATGCGCACGGGGAAGCCTTTCTGGGCAGCTGGGCTAGGAGACTGGTTACACCTTCAATGTAAGCACGTTGCAGTCTTTCCCTGCTGTCAGCATTGCTCTAGCCTGCAGGAAAAAAAAACCGCGCAGAGTATTTCCTCCGCAAGGTTCTCTCTCTCTCTCTCTCTCTCTCTCTCTCTCTCTGTACTTGTGCACTCCATCCCCCAACCCAACCCCCGGCAAGAAATACCATGCAACAGCAATGCAAAAATACATTCCTACTTTAAAAATAAGGTGAAACTGATCAAAGGTTTTCATCTAGATTCAGGTTTGTGATTTTCTTTCGAGGATTGCAAGCAGTTTTTGACAAGTACCACGCAAAGTGCAGTGGTATGTATTTGTTTTAAAAGCTGTAAAAGTACACAAGGGTTTTGTTAAATTCGATTTTTTGTTTTGTTTTGGGATTTGTGAAGACTTTTAAAACGTAAAATATTAACTGAATGACTACAACAGATTCTTTTGCATGTGGATTGTTCTGCATTTGAATTTACACTGCAATACTCAGCAAATGACTTAAAATAGTCATGCACATTCCTGTAGGTGTATTTTACAAGTAAAGAATACATCTTGGTTAAACAGGTTTGGATGACTATTGATTTTAAAGAATCTTGTTTCGCATCAAATAGGAATTGAAGTGTTTGCATGTTCCCCCATTTGAGTTCTTCAACCCAGGATTCCTGCTTGGACAAAAGCTGGAATTCTGGGAGTCTAATATTGTTGAATTGCCCTATTTTGATTAATGTGCTTAAATGCAAATTATTGTGATGAATGTGAGAAGGCGTGGCTTTACAATTATCGATATATTGCATGATTGCTAAATGGGAAGTGGAATTAAAGCAGTTTAGGTTGAGATTGTGTTGCTGCTTTATGCTGGCTGTGTCTGCATTAGCACTTGAATAATGTAGAGTAAAAATAAATCATGGAAATACACAGCAAGTCCATTAGCAGCTGCAAAGATAGCTTAACATTTCGGGTGTAGACCCTATGTCAGAACTATTCTGACAAAAGAGTCTACATCTGAAACGGCCTGTATTTTTTTTTATTTTTCAGGTGCTGATGGACTTGCTGTCTTTTAATAAAACAGAATATGCTGGAATCACTCAGCATCTGTGGAGAGAGGAAGGTAGGGTTAAATTTCAGATCAATGGCCTTTTGTCAGAACTGAAAGATATAAAAGACATTTCTTAAAATTTAGCTTTTTTATTAAGTGAGCAGAGGTTGGGAAGTTAATCTGGTTGTATCCAAGAGTATTTCTGTATCAATCAGGATAGGGATCAGGAAAGTGCAAACCTGAGGTGTTGCTATATTGCAAATGGCAGCACAATATTAGTGACATGTTTACATGAGAAGTTTCCAATTCTAACATGACTTCAAAAAAATCAACAAATATTGCACACCCTCTTAGTATTTTTAATGCATGAATACTGTGGTATGGAAAAGTACATAACAGCCAATTTGTTCACAGCAAGATCCCACCAACAGCAGGCATATCAGATCAGTTTAGGTTTCATTGTTCGAGGATATTGCGAAAACATTAGAATTCGTGTTGCAAGGTAGAGTAATCCTAAGATGCGTTCATTAACCTAAAGTTCAAATACACAAGTCAACCAGGATCAAATTCTTACCTGTCTGATGCATTAATTCCCTTCAAGAAATCTGCCATTTGGTCTAGTCAAATGTGATGCCATCCATTGTGCTGAATTCGTACCAGCTTCAACAATTTTGGCGCAACTATGATTTAACAATAAATGCAAGCATTGACAAAGATATTAATATGTTCTGAAGAGTTAAACAAAACTTTCCTAAATCTCTTTGCGTGCAAGCTTGTTGTTGGCAGCTCTGAGGTATCAGCCTAGACTGTGTAGTCAGGTTTTGGATCCAAAGTATTCCCCATTCAGACATAAGACCATAGGAGTAGGAACAAAATTGGGCCATTGAATCTGCTCAGGCACTCAATCATGGTTTCCCTCACAACCCCATTCCCCTCCCTTCACCCTGTAATAGTTGACACCCTTAATAATCACAAACCTATCTCTGCTTTAAAAATACCCAATGACATGGCCTCCACTGCCATCTGTGCCATTGAATTCTACAGATTCACCACTGGTTAAAGAAATTCCTTATCATCTCCATTCTAAAGATATGTCCTTTTATCCTTTTTATTCTTACCCCCTCCACATCTACTTGATCTAGGCCTTTCATTATTCAGTAGGTTTCAATGAGATCCCCTCATCCTTCTAAACTCCAATGAGTGCAGGCCAGAGCCATCCAATGTTCCTTGTACGTGAACTGGGGATTATTCTCGTAAACCAACACTAACCCTCTCCAATGCCAGCACATCCTTCCTCAGATATACGGCCCAAAACTACTCGCGATATTTCACATATGGCATGACCAGCGTCTTATAAAGTCTCAGGATTATATGAACGCAAGCAGTAATCTTGCGACTATTGCCTAAAGATATCCACGGCTAGCTGACACAACATTTTTATACATCAGATTGCTTTAAAATAGCTGGATGGTGTGTAACATAAGTGTAATTGTGCTCATTCATCACACCTTTGCCAAACATGGAAAAATATATGGTACGATGAATTAATTTCATTCTTTTTTGAAGACTTCTGCTTTATCAAACCCAGGTTTTCCAGGTAATTTGCTCTCTAGAACATAAATATTGTGGCTTGAAATATTTCCTGACAGAATCGCCTCTTCTGTGCACCTCCCGGCAGCTACAGGCTGTGCCAGTTTGGGGCAGGCATGTGTCCAACTGTTGAAGTCAACATATTGAATCTCTGAAACATTGTGTAATTGCTGCCGTTTGGTATGCAGCATACGTTGTCCTGGCCAGTGATTATCACAGTCTGCATCCTCTTAAAATCAAACTTCGTATCTCATAGCTTTTACAGAAAATTGCTGTGCACAAATTGGCCACTGTTTTGTACATAACAATAATTGTGCCTAAAAAAAGGTAATTAGCTGTGTTAACTTTTTAAGGTTGTGAAGGATGTTATATTTGCAAGTCTTTATTCTTTGCTGTCCTCCTCTAGTCAGCCTAGTATTTTAACCTCCAATGTTCTCTTGGTTTGAAGTCAGGCAGTGCTTATCTGAAATATTTGGTTTATTGACCAGCTATATGTCTCGTTACCCTTTGATAATCGCTTCAGCCTCCCCTCTAATGCTTCCCAAGTCCATGTGCTGGAGCTATGTTATTAAAGACCAAAATAACTAATGAACGCTCATTTAGTGCAAACAGATTTTGACTTGTATCATGATGTCTGCAGCTTTTATCTCCTTCATCTATTGTAGTTAGAACTTGCAATGGTAACGAGCTGTAATTACCAACGACCTAGGAGACGGATAATTTGCTCAATTCACAATTATAATTAAAACATGCTGTAATTTCCTCAGTAAAATACTCCTGAGAAATTATGTATTTTTGTTAAATTCAAATGAAACAATTTAGCGTAAAGGTAATACAGAAGCAAAATAAAATGAATCATTGCATTCTTTGCAGATTTGAGCTGGGCAGAGAATAAATCACAAAATTTATATTCTAATTTCTAAGGTTGACAAATGGCCTGGAATATAAAAACATTTTTGCCAAGATTTAAACGCAGACTTCCAATTATTCTAACCATTTTGAAAATTTCAGTGTAACTGCAACAGAATCAGTGTAAACCTTTTCAGAAGAATAACCCTTTCTTTTAATTTCAGGTGAACGTGTCTTGTGTTTCCATGGGCCATTGCTTTACGAGGCTAAGGTATGTGCTATAAAAATTCTTTTGAGAATTTTTGAAGTTATTGAAATACGGAGTATTGTTTGAATGCTCTTACAAATGTATGTCCTGTGCTGTTTATAATCGTACCTTCAACATATGGTCTGAAATCCAATGGTTATTGGTAGAATAGATTTATTTTCCTATACGGTGAGAAGAATGGCAATATTTCACAATGGATTCATCAGAACTTAAAATGGTTTTTGTTCTGCATGTTAGTAGTATGTGTATCTTTTTCTGTATTTGCATTGTTCAGATTTTTTCTGCAAAACCCAATGAAGGATTCCTGTCACAGGATGTGATCAAAATTTTAATAAGTCGGTCAATATTGGTTGAATATCCAATATCGAATAATCCAAGCATGGATTATGTGGGGGGGGGGGGGGGGGGGATAGAACAATTGAGTCATGTTGTTTGTGATTTATGGATATTAGGAAAACAGTGGCTATCTGGAGATTTCCCATTGAGTGATAGGATTAAGGAATTCTGAGAAACTGTGAAAATAATATTAATTGCGAAAGATGGTAGCAGGTACAGAAAAGAAGAAAATTGAGGATAAGGATAATTGATTATTATTTATCCTGTCCTGATTTGTCAAGGATGAGAAAGATGTTGAAGTGTTGGTTTGACTTTGACTTTATAGTTTTAAGATTTAATGATATGTCAACTATTTAGCATGGAGGAGAAATCTAAACTCATTGAATTCAGCTCTTAAGGGTGTTTCATTTGATACCAGAGAATATATTGGCAAGAATCTCAACAGATGAAGGAAATTAACAATACCATTCCTCCCCTCAGTGAAGGAAAATGAATCTATATGGTTCCAGTAATTTTCCAGTTCTCTCACTTGTTCCAAGTGTTTCTACCAAGAAATCGTGTAATGGATTTCAGAATTATTTTCAGAAATATGCTAATTTGTTGGAGATACAGTGACTAGAAACAGAGCCAGACAATAAAATTGTATTATTCAAAGCAAAGTCTGGCAGCTTGTATGACCTCTGGCGGGGCGGTATCTGGTAGGTCCATTGTTGGCTAGGGAAAGTGTGATCTCAAGAGAAACAATGCAAAGAACTGTGGAACTGATTAAACAACTGGACACTTGCGTTCGGTTGCCTCGGCCTATGGGCTCACCCAGTTGCCAACTATTTCAACTCCCATTCCCACACTGACCTTTCTGTCCTGGGCCGCCTCCATTGCCAGAAAGAGGCCAGAGTTCCTTCAGAATCCAGAGTTCCTCCAGCAGCTCTTTTTTTGCCATCATTTCAGCATCTGCAGTATCTTGTGTCTGTAATCTCTTGACTCATTTACCACTTGTTGAATGCTTAAAAGAAGACATCTGCACCTTCATGCATCATCCTTAATATGTCCCCCCTTTGACGTGGGTACATTCAGCTAAGAGTGGAAATCACTGCAGCAACTTTGCAAGTTTGTGACAACTCCCAAACCCACAATTGCTGCCTTAGAGAAAGTCAAGGGGGTGGGCAGGAATCTCTTAGAAATCTAGTGATTCATGAAAGGTCTAGGGTGGATGTGGAAAGGATGTTTGCAGTAGTGGGATAGTCTTGGTCCAGAGGGAACAGCCTTAGGAAAAAAAACAACGTACCCGTAGATTGGAAATTAAGTTTGGTTTTTTTTTCGCCAGAGGGTGGTGAATCTGGAATTAATTGCCACAGATGGTGGTGGAGGTGATTATTGGCTATTTTTAAAGCGGAGATTCATAGGTTCTTGCTTAGTATGGGTGTCAAAAGTTACAGGGAGATGGTGGGAAACATAGGTTGAGAGGGAAAAATAGATCAGCCAAAATCGAATGTCACAGCAGACTCATTTGGTCGAATGGCCTAATTCTGCTTCTATGTCTTAAGCTCTTATGAATATGATCTAACTGGCTTTCCACACCACACAGTATCATACTTGGTAAAAACATTTGGTTGTTTTCTAGTGGTAAGTCAAAATCGTTCAACTCCAAGCAGATCTTACCGTCTTGGGCATTTAAGGTAGATGTTGTAAATGATCTTGTTGGAACCACCTATATCTGACTGAGCTTGGGGTGAGGACAACCCATCACAAACTACATCTTCTGGGCACTGATCGAATCTACTTCCTACAGCTGTCTGAGGTTGAGTCAGTTACATTTTGTATGTGCTAAAGAAATACTATGTGTTTTGCAGGAGCTTTACTGAGCAATATTGGGGAATGTGAGGATGGGTGATCGGGTCTAAGTGGAGCATATTGGCTTTGGGGGAATGGGTGGTGAAAATTGGATGACAGAAATGCAGAGAGTACAAAGGGATATGGAACGCAGGTTAAATATAGGATGGGTTAAGCGCGTGGACAGGTTTATCAAGATTATTTACTTTACAGCTAGGAACTGGAGATCTTCATTGAATGAGCTGAAGATGAATCTGAGAGGTAGTTGTACTTCGATGGCAGTTATGTAATTACTGATGGAAGATGACGGGTCCCTTTTCCCTTATTGTTTTAAATGTCATGACAATTCCTCTGCCTTGTGTTGAAGCTGCTATCTTTCTGACATTTGTTCCCCTCTCCCCCTTGCCCCTTTCTTTCACCCTAGTCGTTTAACCAATTCCACAGTTCACCACATTGTATCCCTCTTGAGATCACACCTTCCCATGCCAGCAATGGGCCTATGCACCATCCTGCCTGAGGTAATTTGAAGCCAGCCCTGATTGGTCTTTTCTCGCCTCCAGTTCTTCACCATCCCTTCCTCCTACTTGAAGAAGGGTCCTGACCCAAAACACCACTTGCTTAACCAGTCCTACAACCATTCCACCTCTGTGTTCAATGCAGGGCCACGAGGTCACTTATGCTGCATCAATAATGTTTTATTCTCACTCATCATCTGAGTGGCAATTTCACAGACTGGCAATCAATTGGAAATTTTCCAAATATGTGGAGATTTGTTCAAAGCAAGTGTTCATTGCTTTAGCTGGGTACCTCACAGAGGGGTATTAAGTACAGTACTTACAGAAATCTAATTTGCCATATACCAAAAGCTGCGCATTCCATCAGTTCCTGGGCCTTAGCTGAACAAGGGCCATAGTTGTTGTGTAGATAATAAAAAAACATTTTGATTATTGCTGAGAATGAAAGTGAATATGTCTTTAAAAATTGAATTTAAAATTGAATTGCCAAACATTCATACTGTATGAATGTACAGGAGGTAAGAGCTGCAATTAGATTCATCCCTTTCAATCACTTTGGTATTCCCTTCAATTCTCTTTTAGTAGTGGCTATTGATGAACATTTAACAGTGAAATCTCTCAATTTCACAACATCAGCAACTGATACACCATGGCTGCAGTATCATGTACAATATCATGTACAAAATGCTCTGTAGACTATTGCAACAACACCTTCCAAATACACAATCAGTGTTACTATTAAAGATGTGGACAGATTGTGCATGGATTCCCTCCTTCAGTAAAACAATAAAATATTTGTTTAAATCTTGCAAATGTTAACTATCAGACCTTCACTGCTCCTCTGAGTTATGCCTTCAGTCACTTTAAACAGCCCATGACATTTGAGACATTTGATTTATATAACTCTGAGAAGTTTTTTATCAAATGGCAAAGCTCTTTTTGCTGATCACTTTACCTTCTACTGGCACTCTATTCTGAGCTGTGCAACAGGAAGAGATTACCAGGCTGACACAGGAAAATGTGGAAGGATGCTCTGAAAGCAGCATTGAAAATGTTCAACATTTTCCATTTTCCCCTGGGAATCCCTGGCCCATGACTGAAAGTGGAGAAGGATCATTCTGGATGGTATTGAGAATCTCAAATCTGTGCTCCAGTGTCCAGTGTAAAGCAGTGAAGAGATCAGGGAGTTTGCAGTTATTTTCTTGGACACACTATTAGTTTTTCTTTCAATATTTAATTGGTTACAGATTTTTTTTTGCAACCGTTCTTTTCAGTAATCTTATTAGCTGTGAAGGTGGGAATGTTCTTTGGTAAATATCAGTCACGATAATGCTTATTATTTAAATATCATATTCCCAGTGGTCTATTTAACTTGCTGGGGTGTTAATACACTTGAAATTTACAATATTTTCCTTTTCTTTTTTAATGTAGTGCGTAAAGGTTGCTATAAAGGACAAACAAGTGAAATACTTCATACATTACAGTGGCTGGAATAAGAAGTAAGTATGAAATATTTTACAACAGAAATATGAGTGTGAAAGATTATAAATATTCCTGGCTGAATAAACACTGAAGATTGGAACAGTGGGATACTAAGGCAATAAATGGAAGCCAGCGTAATGAACACTTGCAGCAAGTGTCCAGATATTTTGAAGTAATGTATCATCTAAATAAAAGAAAAAACTCTCAATGGCATTTAAATTACAGTCCATCTATAAATTGGATGGACATTTCTAATTGACCAGGCATGTTCTCAATGTAATTTAGTTTATCCTGTCAGTGCTATGTTGGGTAAACATTGAACTTCCTTGCACCAGTTTGATCTGAGTATGCAACAGAGGGGTATAATATGATCTATGAAATGAGGGAGTTCTTTCTGAATATGCTGGAAATGTTTCGTTTTGGATGGGGTAGAGGAAGAGGATTGGTGGTTCAGTTATAAGAATGCAGTTGATAACGTACTATACAAGTGCAATTATGTGTGCTGGCCTTTCCTTTGCTCCTCCAAATGGAACATGTGGGCTTTTGTAATTGATTTTGGCAAAGTACAGGGCTGGGGTGGATTTGGAGGTGTATTGGTAGCAAGTGATCATGCATAGTTTTGTTGGCTGGTCGTGTTTTAAGATGCCGTTTCTCATTGTCTAAATTGTTGGAAAGAGCTCTATGTCCCATCCTCTTCACTTGAAACAATATTTAAAAGACACCATTGCTCCCTAAGACCAGAGGATGTACAGAAACTATCAGTTAAAGTTGGCAGCGTTTATGTCACTGTTCTATTTATTTTGCAAATTTGCAGGAATGAAGATCTCATGCAATGAGAGGCTGTTCCCCAAATATTATCAAGCAAATGCCATAAGAAACATCTTTTTCAAGTGGTATTTTCTATGCAAGGCAGACTTCAAATTACTGGATAACAATTAGTAACTAATGTTTTCATTGAAGAACAAATATCTCTTGGCGTGGGCTAAAATGTAATGTGGGCAAGATTGGAATTTTTGTCTCTGGGCTGAGAAAAACATTAGTGGAAGAGATATGAATTTTGGTAAACTCATCCAGTGTTGGAAGATTCCTCTTGGTTATACTAATTGTTTATGGGAGAAATTATATTTGCATCCTTTACAGGTATTCATTCCTCTATTTACAAACCTTTACTCTTGATGCATTGACATGGTGTATCAACTGTAGAATGAAATTGGGCCTCCGTGGCTTGGTTTGCAAATCTCTTCAAATAGGATTTGGGATTATGTCCCTTTTTTTGATTGTTCTTCAATTGACTTGACTTTTCAGCTCCACGCAGATAAATGGCAGAAAGCAGCATACTTAATTCTGTTACTACGTGTGGAATTTGTAAGATGGAAAATTCTTAAAAATAGGGAGTTGTGCAGCCCATTGAGATTGTGATAAGATTCATGCCTTACCACATTACTATCATTTTCTTGCTCAACACTCGCCTCTTGATTCCCTTGTTCTCCCTAAAGGAATGACAGTCTCTGATTTGTATATAGGCAGTGCATGTACAGTTTCAGGGATAAAGACATTTAAATAAATTCCAAGGTTGTCAGTAAAATTTTGAAACATAGATTAGAGTTTAGGAGCAATGAGGTCCTACTGTAGTTGTATAGGACCCTGGTGAAACCGCACCTGGAGTATTGTGTGCAATTTTGGTCTCCTGATTTGAGGAAGGACATTATTGCGATTGAGGAGTGCAGCGTAGGTTCACCAGGTTAATTCCCACAATGGTGGGACTGACGTATGAGGAAAGAATAGGTTGACTGGGCTTGTATTCACTGGAATTTATAAGGGTGGGAGGAAGTCTTAGAGTTGAAACATATAAAATTCTTGAAAGAATGGACAGACCTGATGCAGGAAAAATGTTCCCGACGTTGGGGGAAGTACAGAACCAAGGGTCACTGTTTAAGAATAAGGGGACTGAGATTTAGGACTGAGATGAGTAAGAACCTTTTCACCCAGAGAGTTGTGAATCTGTGGAACTCTCTGCCACAGTAGGCAGTGGAGGCAAATTCACTGAATGTTTTCAAGAGAGAGTTAGATTTAGCTCTTAGGGCTAAAGGACTCGAGGGATATGGTGGAAAAAGCAGGAATGGGGTACTGATTTTAGATGATCAGCCATGATCATATTGAATGGCGGTGTTGGGTCGAAGGGCTGAATGGCCTACTCCTGCTCCAATTTTTCTGTGTTTCTAACTTAACAGGACAATCCCTACATCACTGGAAGCACTTTCGGAGAACCCTGCTGCAATGACTCTGAGGCGAGCATCTTTGCAAACAGAAACCAAGCCTGCATGCAATACTGATGATATTGTCTCATCAAGCCCTGTACAATTTCAGCAAAGCTTCCTTAATTTGTGCACTAAGCTCCTCACAGTAATGTCCCATTTTCCTTCGTCATCATTTGCTGCACCTGTTTTTTTCATTTCATGTAAGCAATATATCGATTCTTCTGCGCAAACCATTATTGCTGGTTTGTCATTTAGAGAGCTATTTCTCTACTATCAAGAATGAATAACCTTTAAGTTTCTGCCCATAATACTCCATTTCACACATTTGCCCACTTGAGGTTTTACCATTCTTCTGACCTCCCCATTTCCCAACCAGTTTTATCATCAGCAAATATGATTGCAATGCACATTCTTATAATTGGTCAATAATATGACCTGTCAAGATCCGAGGCCCAGTATTGATCTGTGTGGCATTCTATTAGTGAAACATTCTGGGCTGACAGAGATCCATTTGTTCTAAATGTTTTGTTTTTTTAATAATCTCTACTGCAAATCCATGTGCATGTACAGAACTATTGAAGTGGCATAAAAAACAAATAAGAATTTGCTATCAGAAGTTTAGAATTTTGCAAGCTACACTCTTTTCTGCAGTTTACTGCAGATTGTATCTGGTCTCTTTCAGTCAGTTAGTTTCCTTCCTTGTTCTTGATCTTGGCCAAAGCAGTGATTGGGCCGCAAATGATAGAAGAATGAAAGGTGTGAAGATATGTCGGCTCTTGTCCATCCACTGGTTAAGGGGCAACCCTTGGCTTTGTTCACCTTTGTTCTCTTCTCCTGACGAATGATCAGTACAGAGAGATGCGAAGAGAATAAGGTACTTTTGACTTAGACATTTGGGATTGTTTTGGATCTGCATGCCTTCTTCTGCACTTTGTTCATGAGCTGAGTTGGAGAAGCGCAATGTAAGTGGTTGATTTTAAATCTAATGGTTTAAGGCGTAAGGGGAAAGGACAAATGAATGGGGTTGGGTCTGAAGAAGGGTCTTGACCTGAAACCTCACCCAGTCATTCACTCCAGAGATGCTGTCTGTCCAGCTGAGTTACTCCAACATTTTGTGTCTATCTTCGGTGTAAACCACCATCTGCAGTTCCTTCCTCCACATGGGTCATAGGTCAGATAAGATTTTAGATGATTGAACTGGTTTGAAAGATTGAATGGCTTGTTGTTCCTCGGCATTGGTAAAAGCCAGAGTGTAGCTTGCCATAGGTGTGTCTCTACAGTTTATTGTGTGGCAGAAAAAAATACGGTAAACTCATTCTCTGAATTGGGGATACATGCCAGAAAAGAAATTGTATAACCGCACCTAAATTATTCTGGGTAGATAACTATCGCCTGCTCCAGTGATGTCAAGTATAGACATTTAGTATACATAATAGTATATAAATTTGATTTTTTAAAGATAAATTGGGACAATATAAAAGGCATTATTTCTTTGCACACATGGAAAATCATTTAAATAAAATCAGAATTCATGATAGAATATTTTAATATAATTATTGTAAAATGAAATAATGAATACAACAGTACTGTTGTCAATTTAGGGCAACTGTGTGCCATTCTGAAGACACTCTGGGGGTGAATAATGCCTTGTCAAGGAGCCTATCATAAGTAGGCAACAACAAAAAATGCATTATTTTTATTGGGTGCTGAAAGTGCCTATTTTAGTGCTAAATGTACAACTATAGGATAGGTTCATGAGAGAAAATGCCATATATGTAATTCTTTATTATTTCACCTATTCAAACAGCTTAGATGTGTGGTATCGTCAAGAATGCAGGTATTGTAAAGACTAGTAAGAATTTTTAATTAAGACCGAAAAAATAATAATGTTTTTGGTGTTTGGAATGATAAAAATCCCCCCAAAAATTCTCTAGAAAATTAATGTTCACCACGATTCAGAATTAAGTGGTAAAAGTTCTGTGATAGAAGTAACTTTAAGATAGTATGAATATTAATGTTCTATTCTGAATTTCATATTTGTTGCAGTCAGTTGTGTCAGAAATATATTTTCAGCCACTGCTGAATAAAGTCCTTGAATTTAGGAGCAAAATAGCTACAATTCTCTGTTCCTGACTAGTGCTTGCACATGCCTGCTGACATGCGCTATCTAATGCAAATAATGGACTGTTGGGTAGGAAGGTTGCCAGCACCATCAGGGAGCGCAATACAAATTACATTGGAAAGCAGAATTAACTTAAGAAATGAGCTTGTGGAAAACTCTGCGTTGATGGCCAGGGCATTATAGTCATGCCACCGGTAGAGCTGCTGCCTTACAACGCTAGAGACCCAGGTTTCATCCTCGCCATGGGTCCCGTCTTTTTTTTTCCCACGTTCTCCATATGACTGTGTTGGTTTCCTCTGGGTGCGCTGGTTTCTTCCCACATCCCAAAGACATGCAGGATTGTAGGTTGGTTGGGCTCAGTAAAATTTGCCCAAACCTGTAGGGAATTAATAAGAAAGTGGGATAGTGTAGAATTAGTGAGAATGGGTGACCAATGGGCAGCATGGACTTGGTGGGCTGAAGAAGGTTTCGACCCGAAACATCACCCATTCCTTCTCTCCAGAGATGCTGCCTGTCCTGCTGATTTACTCCAGCATTTTGTGTCCATCTTTGGTGGGCTGAAGGGCCTGTTTCCACGCTGTACCTCAAAACTAATTGAGGTTAAATTAAAGTCTTTTAAAGTCTTTGCCTGTAAAAATAATGTCATTACCAAGTTGATGTGAAGCTGAAAATGTAAAACTATTTAGTGTGCATGCTTGAGTGTGTGACTGATCCTGAGGGACTGACTCTTCTCTAATGCAGTGTCATATTACCATTAATGTTGATAAATGATTCAGCCTCTGCTTTTTTCCACTACCGCTGAGTTCTTGATCTCATTTTGACTTTCAAATTGAAATACTTTATTCACTGCTGTATTTTAGTCTGGTAAAAATCAGTGCAGTTTCTTCATATAAACTGGCTTAAATCGGTTGAAATGAATTCTGTGGCTATCGTATCCTGCAGAGCAATCTTTAATATTGTGAATCATCAATGCCAGTTTACAAGGCGAGAAGATAGTAAGCCAATCGTATTCAAATATCATAGTAAGAGGTGATTTGATTCCAATTGATAGTCATGGTTTTTTTTAAGTAACTGCTTTTCTGTGTCCTTTTTCCATTGTCCAATGATTCCTTCAATCCAATTATATTTTTAGATCCCTTCTGAATGTTATAGAATCAACTTGCAGACAATGCACTCCAATTCTGTAAATTGTAGCATTTAAACAATAAAATACCTTTCTCATCTGTTTTACCTGTCACTATCTTTAAAATAGAACAAAGTTAAATGAGTGTGAATAATTTTAAGATTTGCATGTTTTATGAGGGTGTGAAGATATGTAGAACAAGGAAGGAGAAGTGAAAATATCTGGTACCATAATTTTGAATTAGTTGTCGAAAACAAATACTGATGGCTTTCTGGGTAGTGTTTGAGAAATAATAGTTAACTGGGATATGGAGCAACCTTGAATGCTGTAATGGAGTCTTCTAGACAAGTGAGACTTTGACAGCAGCTCTGCAGGGCAAGTTGTCGGTGGCGCTGGGGCAGAGTTGCTGCCGTGCAGCACCACAGACTTAGGTTCGATCCTGACTACGGGTGCTGTCTGTATGGAGTTTGTACATTCTCCATTTGACTGCGCGGGATTTCTCTGGGTTCTCCAATCGCCTCCCACACGCCAAAGATGCGCAGGTTTGTACATTAATTGGCTTCTGTAAAATTGTCCGTTTGTGTAGGATAGAACAATGTCCGTGTGATCGTTGGTTGGCACAAACTCGGTGGGCCGAAGAGCCTCTTTCCATGCTGTATCACTAAACTAAGTTGAGTTTATTGTCAAATGCATATGTACGGTGAAGGGCAGATGCAATGAAAATCTTTCTTGCAGCGACATCATAGGCATGTAGACTTGGATAACACACAAAAACATAAATTATACATAATTTACACACAAAATTTTGAAGACAGTAAAAAGAAAGACGGCAAGAAAAAAAGACATTCGTGCAAAGCAGAATTGGGGGGGGGGGGAACAAATTCATTATAGTTCAAGAGGTAATCCATAGTGTTCAATTGTCGAGGTAGGATTAGGATTGTGCGACTGGGTTCAAGGACTTGGTTATTGTAGGAAAGTACCTGTTCCTGAACCTGATGGTGTGGCACTTCAGGCTTCCATACCTTTTGCCTGCTGCTAGGATTGAGTGAAATTTTGCAAGGGAATAAAAAAAAAAGCTTCTGCAAAGCACCATGGGGAAACAAGTTCATGGTAGTGCAAGAGGTGGTTCATAGTGTTTCAGGGGTAGAAGTAGAGTTGTGTATGTCCGTTCAAGAATCTGATAGTTATAGGAAAGTAGCTGTTCCTGAACCTGATGATGTGGTACTTTAGGAGCTGTACCTCTAACCTGACGGTAGCGGCGAGGAGTGAGGTCTGTCTTATGCACAAGCGCATTGAGGTACAGATACAATAAAATGTAATGAGGGCCTTGCCCAGGTGGTGGGGATCCTTGACGATTGATGGCGTTTTCTTGAGGCATCGCCTCATGTAAATGCTTTTGTTGGTGGGAGGTCTGTGCCCATGTTGGACAGTGTTGAATCCACTAATCTCAGCAATTTATAATCCTGTGTGTTGGAATTGCCGCATCAGACCCTGATGCAACCAGTCGGGCCCCTTTTTACTGTGCATCTGTAGCACATTTAGAGTATTCGGTGATATGCCAAATCTCTTTAAACTTCTCAGAAAGCAGAGGCATCGGTGTACCTGCTTCATGAATAGAGGACAGGTCATCTGAAATGTTAATGCTCTCAAATCTGAAGTTGCTCATTCCCTCAACTCCAACTTACATGTGACCCCCTGGCTTCCCCTTGTAGAAGTCAATGGTTGGTTTCTAAAACCCACGACTCTGTAACATGTATTGCCGATTAGCTGACACTAAACAATAATCCGTCCTCGGATTTGTCTGGTTGTTGGTGGTTTAGGAAGAAATTTAAAAAACCTAAAGTCTCTATTTAATCATCAATGTTAAGACCACAAGCTTATTTGGGTTCATATACTAGAATCTGCAGCCCCGTTAATGTATCTAGAAATGTATTGCTTGTTAGAATTCTAGTGTCATTTCATCTTGCGTAATGATAGCAATGTAAATTTTTTCTCATTATACCCTGATTCTGTACAACTAGAAAAACCTGTCCTGAAAGTAGTTTGCTTTTATCACCAATATACTTGTTGTATCTTGATTTTACATTAGCGACTTTTGTTTGCATGGCCTTTGGTTTTACATGTACAGCTCGGCTCTTGGAGGCGAGTCAAATTCTAGCAAGCAGCCCAGATTAAATGCAGCTGCAATGAAATTAAATATTGACTCCTTGTACTTTGCTGTGCAGGCAGTAACCTTTTGAACCTTTCTGCCTTCATTGTGTTTATAGCAGAACTCGCTGTATCTGCTGTTCCATGTGTGGTCTCCTATATTTTGGCGAATTCAACCACAGACTCGGTGATCGTTTCGCTGAACACCTTCGCTCGGTGCACCTGGCCATATGTGATCTCATGGTTGCTAAACACTTTAACTCCCCTTCCCTTTCCCATACTGACTCTTGTCCTGGACCTCCTCCATTATCAGAGTGAGGTTAGATGCAAATTGGAGGAACGGCACCTCGTATTTTGCTTGGGCAGCTTACAACCCAGCGGTACGAATATTGATTTCTCTAACTTCAAGTAACTCTTGCATACCTTCTCTCTCCGCCTTAGTTCTCCAACTAGTTTCGCCCTCCTCCTGTTTCATTTTACTGTTTGTATGCCTCGCTGTCACCTTCCCCATAGCCAACGAAGAACCATTCTATATTTTCTTGATCGGCGTCTGCTATGATCTGTCATTTTCACACCTTGCATTCTCGTTATACCCATCCATATCTCCAGTTTCCCTCTCCCCTGACTCTGTCTGAGGTGTCTTGACCTGAAAAATCACCCATTCCTTCTCTACAGAGATGCTGCCTATCACACTGAGTTACTTCAGCATTTTGAGTCTATCCTCCACATCTTTGTGTTTTGCCGTGTGCTCACTTCTAAAAATAATTATACACTCGTTAAAAACTAAAATAAAACCCAGAAACGTGATGGAGTGGGTCGGGCAGCATCAGGGGAGGACATGGGTAGGAGATGTTTTGTGTTGGGACTCTTCTTCAGACTGATAAGTTGGGGGAGGGGCAGGTCCAAGCCTGGTAAGTGATAGATGGATGCAGGTGACGAGGTTATATCGTTAAAAACTATTATTCAGATTGAATAATTCCACCTTTTGATGTGGGGCTGCATATCAGGACAAACCTCTGCAATGCAACCTCCATCAACAAAATCAGCTCGAAGCACTTGAGTCATCATGCAGTGTCTAAAGAGAGAAGCAGAGTTAATGTTTTGAGTTGATAATCTTTCATTTCTTCCGTTCGTCAAGTCATAAATAGATGACATCTAGCTGCAGACGGCTCTGTTCATGTGATCAAATCCATCCATGACTTGTAATTTAAAAAATCAGATCTCTTATTCATAGAATCATACAGGATAAGGAAGCCAGATGGCCCACTCGTTCTGCTTTGTCACTTCCAGAGAAACTACTTAATTTGTGGTTCAACTTTGGTCGTCTTAATTTTCATGAAAAGAAACCGCTTCCACCAATCAGATAGTTGATCGTATTGAGTCCTGTGGGCTTTTGTCAGTAAAAATTGACAAGAATGACTTCACTTTTGTTGCATTAAACTGCAGGAAACTGTGACTCATCCTTTACAGGGATGTTGGACAAAAACGTTTAGCTGTCTTGGGAGTAGTCATGTTGGGAGACATAAGTGGTATTGTTTTCTGTATTCAAGTTATTGCCAGACAGCTGCACAATGAATAGAAGGGGCTTGATAGCAGATTTCTGAGGCTTAGCGGAAATGATAGGGATGCGTGCTGGGTGAGAAGTAGGGGCACCCTTTGGAAGGATGCCAATGATGTTTGCAGAAAGCTTGATTGAATATGCAAGTTCGGAGCTTGGGATGGTTATAGCGAATGTTTATGTGGGAATTGTACTGGATTGGATCACCGGCTGTGTAATGTATGGAATGATGTGGGGAATACGAGAGCAGCCTCTTGATAGAACATGAGAGAATGAAGCAAACAGAGGCTGAATAACCTTTGTCTGCAGCAGGTCAAAAATATAATTGGGTGGCAAGTGATTCCTGAGCAAAGGTTGGTAGCTCATTTGGGTTGAGAAAATAAGGAAATTCTGTACCCTGGGCCATTTTAATTGCTGTTTGGCTGGTTCTATGTAGGGAATGATCAATGCAGGAATTAACAGTGCATGGAGTGGAATATTCTCTCCACCTTTTCAAGTTGTGAAGAGATATATTGTTGATTTATGACTTCTGAACCCACCAACAAGGCCTAAATTCTTGCTGTTTTGAACCTGATGGTATTCGAACCATCAAATACCATTGAACCCTGTTCAATGATATTCCAATGCATTCTCTCGTTTAAGCTAACTTTATCTTTCACTCAGTGTTTGCACTTTGAAGGAAATTACCCGAAATTCGGGAAATTCTGGTTTTCTTCGGGTAATTTTAGGGAAATTAAATAATTTCAGGAAACTTCCCGGCCCAGTAAGCCTTCCCTACATGCGCATGTAGGACTGCCGCCCCAACTGCACTCGCGTGGATACCGGGGCCCACTGCGCACGAGCGGGGGAGAGATGCGAAGGGGTCCAATCAGGCCCGCGGAATGATCTGCGGGGAAAAAAGTATGTACCTCTATATTTAAGACCATCTGCGCCTGCGCAGTTGGGGGAGCCCCGTCAGCCGTGTCACAATTGAAAACGGCGGTGGTGATGCCGTCCCCCTGCGCGTGAGCAGTGGGTCGGTATCCGCACGTGCGCAGTTAGGGCAGCAGTCGCACAGCGCAGTTGGGGAAGGCTTACCGGGCCAGGAAATACCATCAAATTCCAGGTAATTTGGAATTCTATTTCAGGTTTTTTTTGAGGCTTGAAAGCACTATTATTCATTTGCTCCTTTTGCCCATCCTCCGCCCTATCCCCACATAGCCCCCAACTGCGCAGGCGCGGGTAAAGGGGGGGGGGGGCAGAGAGGGAGGCCCGCAGCAGCAGCCTCCCCACCAGGCGACGGGCGGGCGTCGACCCAAGGACTGTGAGTTCGACCTCTCCAGTACAGGGCCCGACTTCATTTCCAGGCTCGTTCTTTCTGCGTCCTTTGAATAACCGGGGTGGGGGATGGGTTGGGGGTGATGTCACTAAAGGCGTGTGGAAGATCGCGTGCGTGAGGCGGCTCGTAGCAGACCCATTGTGACGTCATCAGTGCTGCTTGTTTAAATTCAAACTCTTGATATTTTTAAACATTTTCAGTAATGTTGAGAAATAAAGCCTGACATTTTCAGATAACGTGATTTCTTTTTTCAAGTACTTTGCTTTCGTCTTGTCTTATTAATCTCTCTCTCTGTTTTTAGTTGGGATGAATGGGTTCCAGAAAGCAGAGTGCTGAAGTATGTGGACACAAACCTGCAAAAGCAGAAAGAACTACAAAAGGCTAATCAGTGAGTATGTGAGTGGTACTGATGGAGTAAATGGGCAGTCGACTTGGACACTGAGCTGAAGGACCTGTTTCTGGGTTGTGTAACTCAAATGAAAAAATGAAATAATTTCCCATCTTGAAACTTCAAATTATTAAGGACAGAATGCAATAGTCAACTTGTGTAAAGCAGGCAAGCGACCTATTTACACATTGACTTTTACAATGTCCATATCCCAAAGTACTTTACAGACAATGGTGCTTTTTAAAATATGGCCGCATGCAATACAACTTGCCTTATTAGCCGAGCATGATATGAGCAGAATATGATTATACTGAGAGTTTGCCATAGTGTACTTTCAATGTTAATGTGAACAAAACAGTTTATCATGATCATTGAAGCTGATGACGTGGAACTGGAATATTTAACGATGTATAAATGAATGAATCACCAAACTATTAATGCTGATGTTTGAGCAGCGCCTCATTCCTTGTGATTTTATTTTAAACTATTTAGAGAGCAATGGGCAGAGGGCAAGATGAGGGGCGCTGCACCGGCCAAGAAGGCTTCCACAATGCAACAAAAGAATGTTGAAATGTAAGTTACTTGGATCTATCAATATATGATAATATACTAATGGGCTAATTCAAGAGAATTTCTATAGTGATAAGACTCGAGAATTCACATCCACATGTAGAATGTAGATAAATTACAGTGAAAGGCTTGGAAAAAAAAGATGATGTTTTGAGATGGTCGAGTGGGAGATAACTCCTGCAGAGCATTAATGTGGACAGTTTGGATTGAATTGAGGAAAGCCAAGTGCTCAATTGTCATTTTCACCAGGACCAGAACAATTAAATTCTTACCAGCTGCAACTCTACAAGCACATCAATGCAACAGCACATCAAATAAATTATTGTAATCAAATAATAATAGTTTGTTGTATCTTTATCAGTTATACTGGGTAACCAGACCACAATAGTGCAAGCTGAAATACATAAATCAACTGTACGGAAAATCCATAGTCGTGCATTGTTGAGGAAGGTTTGTGCAGAGTGGTTCAAGAGCCTAATGGTTAATGGGGCGAGGCTGGTCTTGAACCTGGAGGTAACCGTTCTCAAATCTTTGTGCCATCTTCCTAACGGCTGTAGTGAGATGAGCGTGGAAATGTCGTAAATGGAATTAAAACATTTTGCACCCGTTCAAAGGTAGCACAAGCAGGCTAAATAGTTTGATTCATTTTTGTAATTGTTACTTGCTCATTAATGAGAACAATGTTAATGGGAATGCATTCCAAGTGAATGTTTGCTCTGGCAGTCTCTTCAATGCCTATGGCTATATAAAGGATAGAGCATGACATTTGAGGAATAGAAAGGAGAAATGTCTATTGCAGCAGTGACATAATCCCCATGTCCCTAACCATGAGAAAGAAAGTTAAGAAACTGTTTTTCAACACGATTATTAAATAAGATAACAAGTCTGTTGCAATGAAAACTTATAGTTTTGATTTCTCATACTAATTTCCTGAATACAGTGCAAGGTGCAAATGGCTGTGCATTTTTCACTTTTCAGTAAAAATCTATTTGCTGGCTTACTATTTGAAAGTGTTTCTTCGTTGAGACTAAAGAATTGCATTTATGTTTGACATACAACTCATAATTTTTTATTTTATTTCAGAAAAACAAAGAAGAATAAACAGAAAGGTAAGCTTGCTTAAAACCTATTATTCAAATCTTCGCTATTGTGTAGAACCTTCGAACAATTGACAAGTGTTATTGCTTGCATACAAGATCTTGAGTTAGTTTCTCACTGGTGTCTGCTGTGATTAAGGTGGGACCAGATACTTGAGCAATAAAAGCCTGAGACTGTCACTATTACAAATGAGATGCTAACCCGAAGTCCCCATCTTGCTTCTGTATAGATGTATCACATCCCCGTATAATTATTTTGAATTGTCATTTGTTTTACTCTTGATGATGTTTGATCTCAGAAATATAATTATGCCATTACTAACTGATGCCTTTGCAATGATACATAGAGCAACATCCCAGTCTTTTCAAAATTATTAGTGTCTTCTATGTATGACACTAACTGTAACCTACAGTGCTTAATTGATTTAGCTGTCGCACTGCTGTCAATTATTGAAATAGCACAAATTATTTCATCGTCTAGTTTTTAATTTTGAGGAGCATCCATTAGTGCATTTTAACTGTTTTCTCAGTTGCATAGTCTTTTGCTATTTTGTTAATTAATTGAACTGTATAATACTGGGATTAATAGCTGAATACAGGTCTGACGCAGGTTATGATGTTAAAACCAGTTTGACGTGATCATCATTATCACTGCCTATCTGACTTCTTCATTTGTGCGGCTGAAGCTGTATAGGGAAAGGATTGGTGACTGATGAATTTCTCTTAAAGCTTTCAGAAGGGCAAACAATATTGGCCTTTTCAATATGTGATAGAATTAAAAGAGAAAAAAAAATTTCTTTGGAGAATGGATAATAGAGGTCAGATTATGAACTGCAGAAGACGCGTTTTAATGTCATTGTTAGGATCCAGAAGACTATCAGAAAAGTTGCTAATTATAATAAAGCTGGTGCTCTGGGACCAAACACGACTTGGAGCCAACAGAGGTGATCAGGAGATGCATGGGATCACAGATGCTGGAATCTTGAGTAAAAAACATGTGGGAGGAACTTGGCAGATCAGGCAGCATTGGTGGTGGGAATGGATAGATGATGATTTGGGTAGTAGCTCTTCTTCAGACTAATGGAACGAGGGAGAAAGCTGGAAAAGAGGTGGTGTTGGACAAAGTCTGGCAAGTGATCGGTGGATAAAGGTGGGGGGATTGATTGGCAGATGGGTGGGGTAAGTGACAAAGTCTGCAGGTAAAAAGGGGGCAAAAGGGGAAGATGAGGAAAGAGGAGTGAAATGTGAAGCCGGATATGGGTGAAAGGGGTTGGTAGATGAGCGTACAGAGGAGGGAAAAAGAACTGGGTGGCTTGGATGGGGTGGGAAATGTTTGTGCACAACAGGGTGGGGGAAAGGCAAAGAAGGTGGGTGGGTATTACGTGAAATTAGGGAATTCAAAGTTCATATCATTGGGTTTAAGTTACTCAAGCTGAATACAAGGTGCTGTTCCAAGTTTCTCTCTGGCAATGGAGGAGGCCAAGGACCAAATGGTCAACATGGGAATGAGAAGAGGAACGAAAATGGTTAACAACTGGGATATCCAGCAGGCCTTGATGGGCTGAGCGCAGGTGTTTGGCCTATGCTTAATCTTGCCGATGTAACAGAAAGCACATTGAGAACAATGGATGCAGAGGACGGGGTTTGAAGAGGTGCATGTGAACTTCTGCTTCAGCTGGAAAAATTGCAGAGTCCCAAGATAGAGGTTAGAGGTGGTGTAGGGACAAGTGTTACATCTCCTGTTGTCTTAGGGGTACGTACATGGTCCCACCAGGTCCGTGCCAACCAACGATCCCCGCACATTAACACCATCCTACATCCACTAAGGACAATTTTTACATTTACCAAGCCAATTAACCTACATACCTGTATGTCTTTGGAGTGTGGGAGGAAACCGAAGATCTTGGAGAAAACCCACGCAGGTCACGGGGAGAACGTATAAACTCTACAGACCGCACCCGTAGTCGGGATCGCACCCGGGTCTCTGGCAGTTGGCAGAAAGGTCAGGGAATGATGTATTGGATGCAGAGATTGGTGGGGTGAAAGGTGAGAAGCAAGGCCAGGGTAGCTCTATCCTTGTCCTTCTGGAGGGAGGATAGAACTACTGGACATGGGAGACATGGGTGGAGGCTGCATCCACAGCAGGGGGGGAGGGATGGGAACGCATGTTTATTGACGGTGAATCAAATGGCTACTTCCTCTGTGGATATCCAAGATCCAATAAATATTTTGGGCTTGGGGTTTGGAGGATTTGCAGAATGAAGTAAGCTGACAAATATTGGATTTCTCTCTTTGGAATAGTCTTCAAACTGCCTAGCTGATGTCTACTCGTATTAACCAAGCACATTCAAGATTGATTGCTGGTATTCTTCTTGGGGTGTGTGTATTCTGATGGCTACAGCTTCTTGATTGGTTTGACCATTTCTCTCGGCAGTTTGTGCAGCACTTCATCAGTGGTTAACAAGGTGATTGTACACATTATACATTGGCCTAAACCGTTGACAGTCCTGTCTGCAAACTGTTGATATGTTGTAACTTTCAGATGGATTAGACAATTACATTACAATTAAAACTTTTTTTTTGAAAGTACTAATGCTGTTTTGTAGCAGAAAATTGCCTGCAAGTAAGCTGTTTACCTTTTTTTAATTTTAGCCCCCACAGCTGGTGATGGAAGTAGCACCAGTGAAACTCCACAACCACCCAGGAAGAAAAGGGCAAGAGTGGACCCCACAATGGAAAGTGTATGTAGTTTGTTGGAATGTGACATAGTGACTGAATGTGTGCCAAATGTCCAGTAGCAACGCCAGAATTTAAGCTGGCATAAATTTAATTCTTAACTAGTGTATGAACTCAAAATACAAACATTATTGCATTATTGCCTAGTTGCACTGTTATATATCAGTGTTGCCCAGTGGAGATGGGTCATTTAATGTGGTGTGTTATTTATCATACAGTACATTGCAGAAATATATGCATTTTAAAAACTGGTACTAGCACACATACATTCAAAATGTTGCATTTTAATGTTGGTTATTTCAGTAGTCAGTTGGCCCACTTCCTTCCCTCAGAGAGCTTTGTCACATTGAGATTCCTGATCAATCAAGATATAGAGCTAAATGTTCTGTATTCAACTTTGAGTTAGCTTATCTCAACTGCAGTGGGAATTGGCAATGTGAAATAAGTGAGAGTCTGTCACAATTTCAATCTAATTCAGGAGATGACGAGCCATTGGGTGTTTTTGGCTCCTGAGCACTGCCCAAAGACAGTTGCAAGTAAGCATGCTTATTTGGATGTTGTGCCTTGGCAGGAGGAGAAAAGACAGGGTGTTATTTCCCCTTGTCTCATGGTTCATGAGCACTATGGAATGGGTAGCATAGAGCCCTACAAAATGTTAACAGTCAAGGGGACTGGTTCTCCACATTCTCTGAGAATAAGTAAACAGAGTTTGATGGTCGTAGAGTATACATAAACCCCGCAACTTACAAACGCCTAACTTGTGTACACCCAGTATTTGGGAGACTGGTGGGATGGGTTTGATGGTGGGAACTCATTTAGCAAATTCTACGTGAACCTGGGGCGGACCTGTTAATTCCAATGCAACACCAACAAATATTAATTTGTGATTAATTTGTTGTGACTGTCATTTGTTTATTGAGTTATTTACGTATACGGGATATTTACTTCATCAGTTATTTACTTATACAGGATATTAAATTGAAAGATCCATTTGCTGCTCACGGTGCAGTGTCCTCCACATCTGGAGACCAAACTTAGATTGGGTGACAGTTTTGGGGAATGCTTTTATTCGTTCTGCAGATGTGACCGTGAACCTCTGGTAGGCAATGGAAGAGGGATTGTGTGAGTAAAATGTTATAAAAATGATGTTGGTATCACTTGCCAAACCAGCATTTCATCCTTATATTTTACAGCCCTGGAACTGAAAGATTAGTTGTGGGTCTGGAGTCACATAGACTGGACTAGAATGCCAAAAGTGAACATGCATTTTACAATAATTCAGACACTTTCTTGGATAAAGTTCAGATGTATTTATTTAATTTAAATTTCCCAGCTCCAATGAAAGTATGTAGGTGTGTGTGTATACAGATCAGCAATGTGGCCTCTGGGCCACATTCATCCCATAAATTAATTACCATGCCCCCATCAACATATTCCTGATCCCTATTCCCAAGTGTTGGAATTTTCAGATGTCTCCCCTGATGTCGTAGCTCTGTGGGAAAAGAGAACTTTAGATTTCTGCCTCCACCGTGTGAAAATATGTTTCCAGACCACCCCTGAGCATAAGGCACCAAGTTTCAGCAGGAATATAAAATGTATCTGAGCAACCAGGCCTCCAGCATTTCATAATTTCCAGTATGATTTTGGTAATGGTTCCTGCACTCCATCACAAGGTGAAAATATCCTTCCTATACCTGAATAAAATATGCAGGATGGATTCTAACCAGATATCTGTATACAGTGTTGGAGTACAGTTCCAGCTCCTTCAAGCTCATACCTGGTGCTTATACCTATGGACCCTCATCTGGTTACAGCTTTGAGAGGGCATAAGTGGGGACTTTGTTTTTTGTTTTCTAATTGTAGTACTGAACAAAAATAATTGCAATGCATACGAATGGGGAATTTTGAAACAGCACTGCAAAATGGATGTCAAATACATAATCTGAGGGGATCCTTAATTTGGTGATTCTTTGACTTCTGCAGGAGGAGACATTTATGAACAGGGTTGAAGTAAAGGTAAAAATACCAGAGGAGTTGAAACCATGGCTCGTGGATGATTGGGACCTGATCACTCGCCAAAAACAGGTTAGTACTGCACCCATTTGCTTTAAAACTAAACGACAGTGTAAGGCTTGCAGCAACAGGGAGTGTTTTAAATAAATTGTAAAAATGCATTTAATGGGAAGGTAGGTGGAGCTGCTACCTCATGCTACCTTTTTAAAAATTCCTTTACTATTGGTTTACCTCAGATTTTCAGGCAGGATGAACTGTTGTGGGCCCTGGCTCGGGATACCTTGCATTTACTCTGTTGAAATGGGCTTCCTTATTAGGTGGGCCTCAAGTTTAAAAAAATAGGGTATTATTGTTTAGCAAGTATTGTCTTTCATCTTGGGTTCAGACTGTTCTTAGACTAATGAAATGGAGTGGAAAGATTGCAGGGCTTCAGTCCTAATTCTAAGCAAAACTGCCATTAAATGTTTAAGCAGAAAAGACTACCAAACTTGCAATTTCCCTGCAGCCACACCTTTAATAATTGTCACAAATGTGTTGCAGGTAGGGTAGTTTGGTGGTGGTGTCACATTTTGAGATGGAGTAGAAGAAGTCTCCAAAAGCCTTGCCTTATTGTAAAATTGTGAGCTATATGTGCCAATACTACCTTTTATTGTCCAGCAGCTGCCCACATTTTTCCTTTCTCGTTGTATATAGAAAGGTGAAATTCCAAACAACTTTGGTTTCCAGTAATCTGTTTTTGCCTCTGAGATCACACTCTAAGCAAATTGTGTAGATTAAGCATCTTGCAAGTGATGACTGCTGTTCTTAAAGCAAAAGATTTCCCTGGGGATATTGCATCTGATAAAATGTATTAAATTCCACTCTCAGATCCAATTGAATGTAGAAAGTAATTTAATAAAATAGTCAGTTACTTAGTAGGATATTACCGGAAATGTCCTTTGTTATCTAAATGGGCTCAATTTATTACTTCATACAGAAAAATAGTCTTTTGTTTGCAGCTATGGATAAAAAAAAAAAATTTGGAAATGATTAGTTAACAAGTTTCACTGAGTAAAACAAGCTTGGAATAATTCAGCATGTCAGGCAGGATCTGTGGAGGCAATGAATAGGTGATATTTTAGGTTGGGCGCCTTCTCTGGAAGAACCTGAATCTGAAACATTGCCTATCCATTCCCTTCTCATGCTGCCTGACCTGCTGGGTTCCTCCAGCACTTTGTATTTTTTATTCAAGGTTCCAACATCGGCAGTTCCTTGTCTCCTAACGTTTCGCTCATTGGGGGAGGGGCCAGGATGGACACAACTTACATTTTGAAACCAACTGTAATATTGCTTTTAAAAAAAAAAATCTTTGTTTATTAGAGGTACCGTAAGTTACATCAGTGTACATCCCATGTATATTATTACAATCATTGTACCCCTTAATTTTTTAAGGCTTTAGAAAAAAAGAAAAAATAAAGAAATATCAACAGAAAAAGTAGAGAGAGTGAAAAAGAGTTGTGAAAGTGAAAAAGCGTGCCAGAGGGAAAGGGAACCCTTGGGCGAAGAGTTAGAAAAAGGAGATTAAGAGATAGACCCCGGGGAGGAGAAAAAAAAAGGGAAAGAAAGAAGGAAAAAAGAAAAGCCAGTTACTTTGTTATAAACATCTCGCAAAAGGAATCTACCAACTCGACAGTTTTTCTTCCCCCTTTACCAAGACCCGACACCGGTACTTTTTTGAGGTATTCCTGCACCTTATCCTTGTAGTAGATATATAAATGCAGACCACGTCTTATAGAAACAGTCTGATTTTCCTGCCAGTCGGAGTCTCATACCTTCCAAATGTAGCATTTCAAATAAAGTTGAAATCCACATATTAACTGTTGGTATAGGGGCATTTTTCCAGAATTTTAAGATTAGCTTTTTTCCACTTATTAAGCTGTATTCAAATAGATTATTTTGAAACACATTTAATTCAGGGCTATCTTCCAATGTTCCAAAGATAATCCAGTCTGCTTTTGGAATCAGTTTTATTTTAAATACTTTTGTGAAAATATCAGTCCAAGATTTTAGTACAAAAGACAAATGAGTGTGCTATATTAGCTTCTTGACATTGACATTTATGACAAATAGATGAGACATTGGGAAAAAGTTTACTTTAGTTTTTGAATAGTTTTTGAATCTGTGGAAGATTTTAAATTGTATTAAGGTGTGTCTTGCGTTAATTGAACATTTATGCACATTTAATAAATATTCTTTCCACTTTTCTTTGGGAATTTTTATACTTAATTCTTTTTCCCAGTCTCTCCTGATACCTTCTGTTGGTATTTCTGCGTTTAGAATAATATTTTATATATGTATATAAATATCATTAGGTTTGCTGATTCTGCCTTTGTATTCATTACTACTTCCAGTAAGTCTGGAGGCATATTGTGATAGTCTTGTGCGTATTTTTTCAGATAGTCACAGATTTGAAAATATTTAAAATACTGATTGTTTCCCAAATTGTATTTTAGTTGTAATTGTTTAAATGATAATAGTTTTCCCATTTTATACAAATCTCTGAAGATTTTAATTCCAGCTCTTTCCCATTGTATAAATGCTTTATCTATAGTTGAAGGTTTACACAAAGGGTTTTTACCGATAGGAGATAAGAGAGATAAATTTCTTAATTTTAAATTGTGTTTTATTTGTTTCCAAATTCTAATTGTACTGTATATAATTGGATTATTGTAATTTGTATTATTCATCATCATTGGTGAAAGAAGGATTGCTCCAATATTGTAAGGAGCGCAGTCCTCTTTCTCCATAATAATCCAATCCGGTTGCTGGGGAGAGTTATCCAGCAATTGGATCATGTTTCTAATATTTACCGACCAGTAATAATACAACCGTAATATTGCTGTGTCGGTCTAATACCAATGGAGGTTTGAGCTTAGTACGTAATTTTTTTTAGTCAGGGGGTCGATAAAGAAGTTGATTTTGCTCAAGCTATGGTCAAAGCTTTTATACTTCTAATGGGCTTTACAGTGAGGGAGAGTAAGTTCAATATGTCGTTATGGATGTGTGTGAGTGTGTGTGAATGATCAACTGTTGGGCATTGATATTGCTGTCCAAGTCAACGTATACGGTGTCTTGAGCTGCATGGTGCTCAGCTGTTTCACAGAACAGAGGACAGGCTCTTAACCCTCAACTGTATAAGGAGGACATTTTTTTCCTCTCTGGAAAGATAGTGAATGAGATGGGGTTTCAATAATACGTATCAACACGTGAATATGCTTCAATAGTTCAGATCTCTTTAATTCAGTAACTTTAGAGCATAACATTTGTATTTTAATACCTAGTTGCAAATATTTTGCCGTAAATTGTTGTAGCCTGTTTCTTTCTGAATACAGGAAATTAATAATTTAATTCAGACAAGCATGAGGAGAAGCACTTCGGATGGACAGATGCTATTAGGGCAAAGAGTACATGGCAAGGAGCATGGAATGTTGATGTTCACCTCGGGGTGCAAGTCCATACCTCCCTGAAAGTGGGGATGCGCATAGATAGGCATTTGGTCTGCTTGCCTTCAAAGGCTGAGCGTTAGACAAGAATTGACATGTACAAGACATCGGTTAGCCCACACTTGGAGTATTGTGCACAGATTTGAACCCAATAGAGGAAGCATGGGGGAGCAACAGAGAGAGTGCAGATAAGATTCACCAGGATGTTACTTGGAATGGAAGGCTGTAGCAATGGGAGAGACTGTGCTTATTCTCACTAGAACATACAAGGTTGAAGAGTGACCTCATGGAGGTTTATAAAATTGATGGGCATAGATAGGATCGATAGTTAAAATCTTTATCCCAGGGCAGGGAAAGAGCACGGGTTGAAGGTGAGAGGGTATAAATATAAAGGAGATCTGAAGGGGTTGTTTTTCCACACACAGGGTGATGAATATTCTGCTCAAACTGCCAGAGGAAGTAAAGAGGCAGATGTTAGGAGACTTGATTTACTTGCCCTACTTTATGCAAATTCCCCCCATCAATTTTTCAAGAAAAAAAGTTAGTTACTGAAATGTAACACCTTCAGGAATTATAGAATGAGAGTAGCAGCTAGTAAATTTAAATGATAGCCAGTCTTCAAGTAAAAATGTATATATGAAGTTATTTAAAAGATTTGACTTCACAAATCTCTTCAATTGACATTTGTAACATTATCAAACCATGTAACATAAATTGACACTTTAAAGCCATCAAAACTAGTTATTCAATGTGGGACCTGATTCTGCACCATTATAATGATACAGAAAGACAATAAATTAATTTTTATGTTAATCAGCATTCATTGAATTTGTTTCTGACGCAGAAAAAGTAGTTCACAGACAGTTCTTGGGATAGACCTCTTGTAACCCAGAGACTCGCTGTACTATTACATTGCTTAAAAGGCATCTGGACAGGAATGGCTTAACGCAGGCATTTGGAATTAGCATAGATTGGTAGCAGGGTCCACAGGGATGAGGTGGACTGTATGGGGCCCTATCCTTTGATTCTAATTCCAGACACATTTCACTTGCTTGATGATATAAAAGTGCAACAAGTTGTTTGCAATTCCTTGACATTTTCTTCATGTTCTGTCTATTAGTTAACACGTTTGAGGCATTGTTCGTAAACATTAGACACTTTTTTTTAAATATTGCAAAACGGCTTTGAGTTTTGACCATTGTTACTGCACTCTTTACATCGCGGAAAATAAACATTGCTGAGGTTGGATAAAAAATAGATGTGATCGGTGAACTACACATTTGTTTATATGATTAGAATTTTAAATATATTTGCAATTAATTGGTAGAGTAGATTGTTACTTTTAATAATTGTGAATGAATGTTGCCAGTTTGTATTGACCAACATTCATGTATTTGTAATATGGCTTATATATCCTAACCAGCAATTATATGTCTTTAAAGCTGTTTCACTTGCCTGCTAAAAAGAATGTTGACACTGTTCTGGAAGAGTATGCTAACTACAAAAAGTCACGTGGGAACACTGACAATAACAAGTGAGTGTATTTATGTTTGTGTCTTATACAACTTTAAAACACCGAGAAGCTAATATGGAATTATCATTGGGATCTCTAGAGAGATTTTACCTTTCTCTGGAGCTCCCTTCCTCCTGGTTTTACTTGCCATGTTAAGGATAGCATTCTTAAAAATCGAAAATGTCTTTTGGCAACTTGAGATGCTCTAAAGTGACTGACCCATTAGGGTTGACAATCGGTGACCATTCCATGAATCTGTTCCACATCTCCACCTTGGATGAATGGTTTTGCTTGAAAACAAAAATAAAATGGATGGTTATCTCTTTGTTTTTGAAAGAAACAAAAATGCTAGGAACTTTAAGCAGCCCAGAGAGCATCTGAGTGAGTAATGATAACATTTCATTTCAATGTTCTTTTATCAGAACTAAAATAAGTGTGGAGATATTATTAATGTCAAGATATCTGTGGATCACATTCTATTGGTATCACATAATGGAAGCAGGACCAAGTCTTAAATGCAAACATGGCTGTTCTTTTACCTTGGAGTTAGTTTACTATACTAACCTTATCCTTTGATTCTTCAATTAATATATGTCTCTCTCAATTCCATTAATATCTCACACTCAGTCTTTTGAATTACTCACCCACAACCTTTCTCCAGAGCACTTGGTTTCTTGATCTCTGGTTCTACACACCAGAACGCTGCAACTACCTTGTCAAACACTTCAGAATTCTGTAGTTACCATAAGGTAGCGATTGTTTGAGTCGGCACAGAACATTTCTGTATACTTCATGAAGGCCAATACAATGCTCTTAATTTCTCAACCATTTCTTTATTTTCCCCATATTGTTCTAATGCAGCAGCTTTTGGCTTTTATCTTTGTTTCATGCTTGACCATTCTCCTATTTGGATTTCCTTCACTTTATCAATTCTTTGTCCTCGCTCTACTGAATTCTATGGAATAAAGGAACAGCTGCAACATTCTGATCAATTATTTGGGAATTGTTGGCAAACAATATGGACCTGTATTGGATTATTTTTAATATTGGAAAATTAGAAAACTATTTGGCCAATTGACCTTTCCCATGTGCTCCAACCTTTAATAATATTTTGGATAATTCAATCTTGGCTTCAGCACGACTTTCATATGACCCTTTGCTCTAGTTCAATTTGAATGTTTGTCAATCTCCATCTTGAATGTAATATAACAGAACTGCAGATGCTGGTTTATATGAAAGTTAGACACAAAATGCTGGAGTAACTCAGCAGGTAAGGCTGCATCTCTGGAGAAAATGGATGTGATGTTTTGAGCTGGGTACCCTTCTTCAGACTGATTGTAATGGAGTGGAGGGGGGAGGAGACTGGATATGAGGAAAAAACAGGTCATATTTTAGTTAACTTCTAAAAACCCCTCTTTTTCCTTCCCCCCCCCCCCCCCCCCCCCCAGTAAAAGTCCATTAACGAGTTCTAAAGTTAGCTATGATGTATCCCTCTTGGGCTCGCCAACATCTCTAGCATCTCTAGCCAACAATTAGCGTGGCGGAGGACCTCCTTGTCTGTTGCTGGCCCCGATTTGTCATGTTTTTTAAAAACTCACTTTCAGTCTCTCGCCTCGCCCCCTCCCCACACTACAATCAGTCTGAAGAAGGGTCCTGACCCAAAACGTCATGAATCCATTTCCTTCAGAGATGCTGCCTGACTGGCGGAGCAACTCTATCTTGAATGCATTGTTACTCCACCTCTGCTGTTCCTTAGGGCGGTGAATTCCAAGAATTTATATTCAGGAACATATTGTCTCTCAATCTTCCCAATAAAACTATCAAACTTCATCTTGGGGTTGCTCTGGTACTTTGATTATTTCTAATGACAAAAACTGATTGCGGTGTTCTCCTGGTTGCTCAGTTGTGAGTTTTCATTTTCAGGGAATATGCCGTTAATGAAGTAGTTGCAGGAATAAAGGAATACTTCAATGTGATGTTGGGGACTCAGCTGCTGTACAAATTTGAGCGTCCACAATATGCAGAGATCCTGGCAGATCACCCTGATGCGTCTATGGCACAGATTTACGGAGCACCACATCTTCTTCGATTGTTTGGCAAGTTTGATTAACTTCCTGAATTAATTTTGCTCTGCGCCGAGTCTTCAGAGTTTTGTTCCTTCATTCTGCAGAAACTGGAGATGTTGGAGATCGTTGCAGCCCTCTGTAACCCAGTTCGATATTTCTCATTTGAAAGTAGGCAGCTCGTTCCACATACATACCACCCTCTGCGTGGAGAAAGTTCCCCTTCAGAAATGAGGTGAAATAAAAACCCAAACATCTGGTGCTAGAAACCTGATGTAAAAATAGAAACCATCAACTTCATCCCAGTTGCTTTTCGCTGGACCACTTTAGAGAACTTTGATTGCTTTCACTTGGTCAAATATGTGTGACGGAGTGAGTATCATTGTATTTTCCACGCTAAAATATGTCCATTGTGCTGTTGCCAATGCTTTGATGTGAGAAGATAATAGCAGAGTAATAATAGTGTGTTTATCAGAGAAGGATGCGCAAAGCAGAGCTTGCAGAAAACTGAAGGATGACTTGACCCCTTTTATATTACAAAAGGATTTGATCAGGTGGTTGCAGGGATATTCCAGTCTGAAGGCAAAACTAAATCAAGGGACTAAATATGTGGTTACTAAAAATCCAGTCGGAATTGAGGAGATTGTTAACGGAGAGAGTGCTGAGAATGTGGAGCTTGCTGCCAGACGGAGTGAATAACAAGCATTTAGTTAAATATATCTGAAATAATTGGAAACACTGAGATGTTATTACTGAAGGAGAGTTGTGTGAAGCATGGGCAAACTGCTTTGATCAGCCCATGGGCTAACTACTTTGATTAGCCCACTTCTATTCTGTGGAATGAATGCTGTAACAATGCTTTCTTCTAAAGTCCAGCTTCTCTCTAACAGTGCGAATAGGAGCAATGCTAGCGTACACACCTTTGGATGAGAAGAGTTTGGCCTTGCTGCTAAATTACTTGCACGATTTCTTAAAGTAAGTAAAATTTCAAAATACCCAAAGCCTTTAAAAATATACGCAAAATGCTGGAGTAACTCAGCGCAACAGGCAGCATCTCTGGATTGAAGGAATAGGCGATGTTTCAGGTTGAGACCCTTCTTCGGAGAGTCTGAAGAAGGGTCTTGACTTAAAACGTCACCCATTCCTACTATCCAGAGATGCTGCTTGTTCCGCTGAATTACTCCAGCATTTTGTGTTTAAGGAGGAACTGCAGATGCTGGAAAATTGAAGGTAAGACAAATGCTGGAGAAACTCAGCGGGTGAGGCAGCATTTATGGAGCGAAGGAAATGGACAACGTTTCGGGTCGAGACCCTTCTTCAGTCTGATGAAGGGTCTCGACCGGAAACGTTACCTATTTTCTTTGCTCCATAGATGCTGCCTCACCCGCTGAGTTTCTCCAGCATTTTTGTCTACCAGCATTTTGTGTCTATTTTCGGTGTAAACCAGCATCTGCATTTCTTTCCTACACCTTTAAAAATACGGTGGTTAATGGGGTGAATGTTCTTACAGCCTGGGTAACATATAGGAAGTTGTGTGGAATGTCAGAATGACAAACATTTAAAGTCTGGTCCGCATACCAGTGAAAATCGCTGGTAGGGAATAAATTCTGGGAAAATACTCGGGTCATTTGGAGAATGAACTGTTCTTACCTTGCAGTCTTTATCAGAAGTGGAAGATTGAAATTTTGAGTAAGTACAGAATTTAGCAAGGGATTAAGGATTGGCAGTAAAGAATACACATACAATGTCGGATGAAGTGGTAGGTTGTTGGGATTAAGAGGAAACAAATGTCTTTTAAAAATCATAATTGTGTTGACTTCTATAATTTCCTCTGCAGCTCATTCCAGCTTCGGGCCATCCTCTGAATGAAAAAATTGCTCCTGACGTCCCTCTTAAATCTCTACCCTCTTGCCTTAACTTGTGTCCTCTATTTTTACAATCCTCCACCCTGCAGAAAATACTGGGTGCTTACACTTTTTTCATGCCCCTCCTGAAACTATACACCTCAATAAAGTCACCCCTGGGCCACCTATATTCGAAGAAAAAGTGCCAGCCTATCTAACCTCTCCCCATGACCCATGTCTGCAAACCCAAGTAATATTCTGGGGGTTCTCTTCTGACCCCTTCGACCTTAATGATATCATGTAGCGGGCGACCGGAACTGCTCCCACCTCCCACACTTGCCCACCATGCGGAACCTTGTCAAAGGCCTTACTAAGGTTCATGTAGATGACACCCACTGCCCTGCTTTCAGTAATTCTCTTGATGACCTCTTCAAAAACTTCATCAGATTTGTGAGATATGATCTCCCACGTATAAAGCTACCCTGACTATTCCTAATCAGTCCATGCCTATCAAAATCCTGGTACATCCTGTCAGTAGGTATCCCCTCCGACACCCTTCTCAGCACTGACATCAGGCTCACTGTACTGTAGTTCCATGGCTTGTCCTTGCTTCCCTTAAATAACAGTACATTAGCCACTCTCCATTCTTTTGGAACTTCTCCTGTGCTTAAAGATGATGCCAATATCCCTGCAAGGGCCTTTGCAGTTTCCTCACCAGCTTTCCACAATGTCCAAGGATGTACTTGGTCTGCTCCTGGGCGTTTATCCAGTAAAATTGGTTTCAAAACCACAATATCTCCTCTTTGGCCTTTTGTATTGATCTAAGACGGGGGCCTCCAAACTTTTCAGCATGAGGGCCACTTTATATATTTGGCACATTTTGCGGGCCGTAGGAAAAAATAAACTTGATAGCGTACAGCAAACTGACATATAAGTTCCTGTGCTACCACAGAACCTGCTAAATAGCCCGCTGCACGGAACGTGTTAGGAGCTTGCTGGGGGCTGGATAAAATCTCGTGGCGGGACGGATGTGACCCACTGGCCATAGTTTGGAGACCCCTGATCTAAGACATCACAACACCTCTGCTTCCCTTTCTGGGCTTCCATGATCTTCTCAGTAGAGACTGGTGAGAAGCATTAAGTTAATATCTCCCCTGTCTTTTATGGCTCTACACACAGATGGCCATGTTGATCTTTAAGGGGGGCTCTTCTATCCCAATCCACTTTTTTGCACTTAATATGCCTGTAGAATCGGTTAAGATTTACCTTTACATGCCAGCTCCTTTTTACGACTTGTATTTGCCCTCCCGTTTGCTGCCTTGAATGTGCAAAAATTGGGGATCTTTCACAAATTTGCCTGCCATCCATTATCATTGGCTCAACAGCTTTTTGTGGTGTAGGTTGGAATAGTTGAGAGGTGGAGGATTTTGGCGAGCATTCGACTTGCACAGAAATTAGAGGTGCGGTGTAAATGTGGGCTGCATCAGAGTCCATGTAGACCTTAAATTGCCTAGATAGATAGATAGATAGATAGATAGATAGATAGATAGATAGATAGATAGATAGATAATATTTAAAGCTGCCTTGAGAAAAAAAGATCCAGGATATGAGTATTTTTGAGAATATTATGTGTTCATAATAAGGAGCAAGTGGAAAGATGATTTCACATTTAGTGAATTTAAGATCCAAAGATATATTTACAACTGGTTTACAGTTAGTGGCTTCACTCGGGACTAGGAATTGCATCGTTTATGATTGGATTGGTTTGCAGGGGCTAGGCACTGCAGGGAAGTTGGATAATCTTATCTTGGTCCTTCATTTGAGTCGGCCATTCATTTGAGCCAGATCCTTGTATCTTGGGTGCTCTCCATTAGAATTTCTGAGCTATATCATTGCATGGGTTGTTTGAAAGAGAACTGCCCTACTCTTTCAGTGGCTTAAGTTGAACTAAACTCTGACAATTTGGTGTTTCCTCTTTGAGAGGTTGGGCTTCCAAAGAAATATGGAGAATATAGAGAAGGCAAATTGGGGTGTGACTAACCATCTTGGTAACTCTGAATTGTTATTCGTAACTCTATTTTCTTCAACCCCACGTTATTTTCAGGTACTTGGTGAAGAACGCTTCAAGTCTCTTCAGTCCAAGTGATTATGAAGTGGCACCACCAGAATATCATCGAAAGGCCGTGTGACTGTGCTAACTGTAATTTCACCTTTTGGTAATGATTTCTCTTTGTATTTAACTTTTTTTTGTACAGGTTTTTTTTAACCAATTTGAAGTACAGCAGTTGTTGCCGCTGGTACCTGCAGCAATGAGGTTCCAAATGTAATTTGTAAACCATTTTAGTAGACTTTTACCATTGATGGTTCTTCATCCTCTGGTAGTCTTTTGGCAAATGGAGTGTGGGTAGTGGAGCCAGTGTAGAGTAAACCAGATACTTTAATTCCTGAATGGTTTGCTTTTATCCTTGGATACAAACATTAAAAATGTTCTTAATCGTGGTTATGTTGTAAACATCCAGTTTATGCTTATTGGTTATATCATAGCCCTGGTTTTTGGGCTGATAAATTAGTTTGAACTTGGGTTCCATGATAACAAAGAACAAGTTTGTAATTTTTCAGCTCTTGATGATACAAGGAGGTGGATTTTAACTGTATCATGTGCTGCATGTGGATTTTAATCCATTTGTGGAAAATGCATTTAATAGTCAGATTTTTTTTGTTTGTAAAAATGCACAGTTGAGTGCTTAATACAGATGGGAAATGGAAGCAACCCGGAGAAGGAAGAAAATTCCTGTAAAAGTGAGCTTTGAAAAGCTAATTAAATTCTCTTGGCAGGAAAGAAGAAACATTTTTCTTCCTCCTTGCCTGAGGGTGCTGATCTGTCTGGGGTGCAGCCACACTCCGCGTTTTTAGCAGTGTTCTGGCATCGTCCTGCGATAGCCATTTTTCATGTGTGAACCACATCAAGGGCACACACAACAAGCTCTGAAGTCATTAAACAGCATTTGGTTCAGATCCCTGTCAAACAGTGTGCTCTGGCTACTTGGGTAAGAAACGCTTCAGCCCAGACTGGGATGTCTTCCCTGTTGGGGATGTCAAGTCTACACTCGGGTAGTCTGTAGGGGAAGGGTGATGCATTGGGGAAGGTGATGTATTGTTTCCTCAAATTTTGTACAGAACTAACTTGTGTTGAAACTTTTGCTGGTTAATCAGAGTTTACTTTGCTGAAAGTCTTACGATAGTGATGCAGCTAACAGCTGATGGACTTCCTCGCCAATCTGCACAGGACGACAGGGAATCACAAAAGCATTGTCAAACGCCTGTGCACAGCAGTGCGGGAGTGGGACAGAGCAGCCTAACCATATACAACTCAAGAAATCTCCATTCCTGCACAAATTGTATATAGAAAAACCTTTGTGGCACCAATGACAGAGTGATATCACCAGGAAGGACAAAGTGCGAGATTCTACCAGAGAAATATATTGCCATCCCTGGTATATTGGCTTTGTACAGGAAACAGAGCTGTCACTCTACTGCATAACATCAATAAATGGATCTTTTTGGGAGTCGATTTTCCAAAGATGCAGTTATGTAAAATCTTCTGTTTTTTTTAGATTCTTATCTGCATTTGTATTTGATAATGTATAATATTCAAATTCATGTTCATTTTTTATACAACTTATTACAAGTAAACCTGTGGACTTTTCAAAGTCTGTTTCTGTTCATTGAAGACTGGGCAATTCTAAGAACTTGTACCTGAGAATGGAAGGTCCAATCTGATGCTCACTTTCAACGCGCATCAGAACTTGATGAGACTTGCCTGTTGTTTGTGTACATAAATAAAAACTGCATCCTTGTGTTTGTAAATTCCAGTAAAATGTTGAATGATGTTTGGTTTCATGAGTGCTCTTTGTGGCCTGTTGGGAATGTAAGGAGTGTAAATGTTCCTCTGGAGAAAAGAGGTGAGAGTATGCCCTGGATCGATTCCAATAAGATCATCACTGATCGTCTGACTTGCCTCCACAGACTCTCTGGACTGTCCTCTCGGTTCCCATGGTGCGTAAACATTTGTTGTTACTGAAACTTCACTATATTGAAATTCTGTGGGTCTACAGCTGCTGTGGTAGAAAATTATGTAGGTTCACAGCCCTCTGGGTCTTTATGTGCAGGAAGGAACTGCAGATGCTGGTCTACACCAGAGATAGACACAAAAAGCTGGAGTAACTCAACGGATCAGGCAACATCTCTGGAGAAAAGGATTTGGTGAAGTTTTGGTTCAAGACCTTATCCCCAGTGAGCCTTTAATTTGTTGTCCCACAGCAGGGAGATTGGCGCTTCAGCCCAACACGTCCATAGAATTTATCCTGTTGAACCCTCCGGAATTTTATTTTGGAGGTATAGTTTGTATAATTGTGTGAAAGAATGAATCTGTACGGATCTTTATTGTGATTTACTGTGGCAGACAAGATTTACTTGTCAGAATTTGTTAAGACTCAAAAGTACGCGTCTTGTTGCACTGGAATATCTCAACAGGTTAGTTAATGTTGCATTTGTATATTAAAATAGAACCACTTAAGCTCTGCATTTTATGGTTGAGTTATGAGCTGTAATGCTATCCTTGAAATGGCACAGACACAACACAGTTTAAAACACAGGCAAGAGTACTGGATGCTTAATCTGTAATTGCAGATTAAGTTCTGCTATTTAATATCGATGTAGGCTTATGGACCAGAGGGAGGACACACCAAGCAAATTATGCCTTTTTTTCCTCCTAGAATATGAGAGATAATTGTTTAGGAAGGAACTGCCGTTGCTGGTTTATAGACAATTGGTGCAGGAGTAGGCCTTTTGGCCCTTTGAGCCAGCACCACCATTCAATGTGATCATGGCTGATCATCCACAATCAGTACCCCGTTCCTGCCTTCTCCCCATATCCCCTGACTCCGCTATCTATAAGAGCTCTATTGCTCTTGAAAACATCCAGAGAACCGGCCTCCACTGCCCTCTGAGACAGGGAATTCCACAGACTCGCAACTCCGTGTGAAAAAGTTTTCCTCATTTCCGTTCTAAATGGCTAAATATTATTAACCTGGCCAAAAATCCAAATGCAACTGAAGATAGACACAAAATTCTGGAGTAACTCAGCGGGTCAGGGAGTATCTCTGGAGAGAAGGGATGGGTGACGTTTCGGGTTGAGACCCCACTTCAGAAAATTGTCTTTTGTTGCTTTGTTCCCAGATTGCTTTTGTCCATTTTGTTTAGATATGCGTAAATGTCTGAGCAAAATGTGATTGAAAGCATGAGCCATTAACATTAGCAACGAAATTTCGTTCAGACCGCAAGGTCTGAATGACAATAAAGTTTTACATGATTCCATGATTACCTTTTGCAATGTTAGGAAATCCCATACTGATTGAGGTGAAATCTATTTTGGAGACATCTTGCATACTGTCAGCTTCGACAAATACCCCAATGCATTAATGAGTAGAACTACTTGGCGTTTTGATTATTTATTTCTGAGCCAGTGTAATTAAAAATAGATTAGTAGTTTTATTTTTTTATCATTCGAGGTGAAAGGATATTTAAGTATGACAGAGTTGTGTACCCTTTATGCAAAAAAAGGGCTTGCGGAAAATAGATTTCTACTTCACTCAACTGTAACTCATCCCACAGCAGGACCTGGTTATATTGTCCAGTCTGAGTCACACAGCAAGGAAACAGGCCCTGCAGCCCAATTTGTCAACCGAGATTCCCCATCTATGCTAGTCCCATTTGGTGTGTTGGGCCCAACTCCCCTGCATGTACCTGCCCAATTGTCTTTTAAATGTTATTGTACCTGCCTCAACTACTTCCGCTGGCAGCTAAATTAATGTCACATTAATTATGTGAACTTGAAGACATGGTACAATTTCCAAGTTTGCTGGCAAAACAGTATGCTGTGAGGAGAACAGAAATAAGGTAGAACAGTCTTGTCTACTATTTAAGCTGTTCATAGCATGTACTGATGTGAAAGACAGCACAAAGATGACATGCATTATGTCAGGTCCAATTGATTCGACAGCCGCATGCTTTCAATGCAATTTTATTTTTCCAAGCTCTTTTTCCAGTGCTTTTCTGAACGCCCAAATTCCGTCTGCCTTCTCCATTCCCCCAAGAAGAGCATTCCAGACCCCAACCACTTACCTCCGAAGGCAATTTTTCCTTGTGTCAATTTTGGTGGTTTTGCAAATCACGTTCATGGTAAGTTCATGTTTCTTCACCACTCCACTAACAGGAAGTGTTTCCATCCACTCGCTCCAGACCGTTCATGATTTTCAATACCTTTATTGGATCAATTTTCAAAGTCCCTTGTTCGAAGAATCTCTCTAACCTATCCAAATAATAAAAACTCATAATCCCTAGAATCATTCTAACAAATCTTTTCTGCACCTTCTCCCTCGGGTCTTCCCTAAAGTATAGCACCCAAAACTGGACTATAGACCATGAGTGTAAACTACTAGCTGCTGTTCTATAATGTTTCTCGGGGTTTCCTTGCTCTTGTATTATATGCATCTATTTATAAAGCCTGGAATCTTGTTATTTTTACTTCTGTCTCAACCTGACCTGCCACTTTCAACAATTTACACAAATAAACCGCAACATTTTCGTTTTTGTACCTCTTGGAATTGTGCCCTCTTGTTTATATTGCCTCTCCTCATTCTTCCTCTTGAAATTTGACACCTGACATTCCTGTGTTGGAAAGAATGTACCTGACATGTCCTCTGCTGTAGCCTCTCCTGTGACTCTGACTTGCTCTGAGCAACAACAGGTAAGACTGCTCTGCCTGAGATTCAGTTTCACCACTCATTGCCGTACCCACCTACAGAATGCTGGATCGTGTTTATATTATGGTCTTGCTCTGTGCTTAGTATTATTTTGCCATTTTGTGCCACAGTCAGTCTATTTGCGCAAATGTAAAGTGTCAGGTTTGCTTTTCATTTTCACCATGGCTTGTGACAGAGTAAGTCATGTTTGATTCCATTACATTTTTTTTGGAAAATGCATTGTGTGATTGTGTCCATTTTTCCAGAGACCTTACCTGATATTTGCAAAGAGGTTTTATACTTCAGTGTTAATCTGGCACATGGCGGTTGAATCGGTCAGACTTTCTATCGTTTCAGATGCCTTTTCCTCAGGATGAATTAATGGTTCCCCGCTTCCTCTGTGCCATAGGCAACAGCACCAAAGAGACTTGGAATAAAGTACTGGGGGTTAAGATGCAAAGAAACAAATTGATAAGGTGCCACATTTGATGCTGCAAAGGAAGATGAGAGCCCATGGTATCAAAGGGCACTAGTATGGATCACTGGATGGCAGAAGACAGGAGTGGCAATAAAGGGGGCCTGTTCTGATTGGCTGTCGCAGCTAGCAGAATTCTGCAGTGGTTGGTGCCGGGGATGCTACTCTTCACATATATTCATGATTTGGAAGAGGGGATTGAATGGTGGCCAAGTTTGTGGATGATATGAAAATAGGTGAAAGGGCAGTTATTGTAGAGGAAGCAGGGACTCTGCAGAAGGACTTGGACAGGTTAGGAAAATGGGCGGAGAAGTGCGAGATGGAATATACCATTTGGAGCCAAGTGTGGAGTCATGCATTTTGGTAATAGGAATAAAGGCATAGACTATTTTCTAGATGGGAGATAATCCAGAAATCTGAGATGGAAAGGGACTTGGGAGTGCTGGTGCTGGTTCAAAAAAAGTTAATCTGCAAGTCGAAACGGTAGTAAAGAAAGCAAACTCAATGCTGGCATTTATTTCAAGAGGGCTTGTGTACAAAATCATGGAAAACTTTATTGTCATTCAGACCTTCCAGTCTGAACGAAATTTTGTTGCCTGCAGTCATACATATAGTAAATAACAAAACACACAAACACAAATTTACCATCCACCACAGTGAGTTCACCAGACACCACCTCACTGTGATAGAAGGCAAAAATCTTGTCTTTGTCTCTTCCCTTCTTGTTCTTCCTCTTCCTCTGCGCTGAGGCGACCCAGGCCTCCAATGTTGTGACCGCACTGGATGATGTAAGTAAGTCCTGCGGCTGAACCGCGCTCCGCGAACGGGCCGGTTCAACTCCGCGGCCCGGGGCGGTCAAAGCTGCCGCCCTCCAGTCCAGTGGACGCAGCTGTTGCCGCGGGAGCTCCGGAAAAACAGGTCACCAACCTGTGACCTGCGAGCTCCCGTCTATGTCGTCCACTGGGCCCGCGGCCGAACTTCCGAAGTCACTGCCACCGGAAAGGCACCACAGCTCAGAGACGGGCTGCCGGAACGCCTGAACCTGCCGCAGCCCCGAAGTCGGCCAGCCTCGCGCTGGTAAGTTCTGGCTGGCTCTGCCTCGAGGTCGGTTTCAGTTGGAAGCTGTCAGCTCCGCCATTAGGCCTCAGCGGAGACGGGGATACGACAAGAAAAGTCGCGTCCCCCCAAAAGGAAGAGACTAAAATGTTTCTCCCACCCCTCCCACACACATACACTACATAATAACTCAAATTAACACGCTAAAACAAGACAAGAAAACAACAACAAAAAAGAAAAACAGACGGACTGCAGATGAGCGTTTGTCGGCAATGGGCATGTACTCGCTGGAGTTTAGAAGAATGAGGTGGGACCTAATTGAAACATGCAGACTAGTGAAAGGCTTGGATGGAGTGGATGTGGAGAGCATGTTTCCACTAGTTGGAGTCTAGGACTAGAGGTCATAGCCTCAGAATTTAAGGATTAAAGGATTTAGGAAGAAGATTAGGAGAAATGTCTTCAGTCAGAGGGTGATGTTCTTGATTAGTACAGATGTCAGAGGTTATGGGGAGAAGGCAGGAGAATGGGTTTAGGAGGGAGAGATCGATCAGCCATGTTTGAATGGCAGAGTAGACGTGATGGTCTGAATGGCCTAATTCTTCTTCTATCACTTATGACCTTAAATCTTTTATAAAATAGCAAGTTATCAAAATCTTGCAGTCTGCTAACTAATGTTATCAGTGATCTTCGTGCACTGGGCTGTCAGTTGTTGACTCATTGATTCTTAATTGGCTAATTGATTGAACCCTGAAAACAGAAGAGTGGAAGTGTTCACCAGCCTGAGCGACTGGTGCCATCGCGGTCCCAAATGGGATATTGTTTTATTAATATTTTCGGCTGAGAAACAAACTTGCTTTTGAAATAAAGCAGAGCTCAACAGGACAAACTCCAAGGGATGGACACAAAGCTGGATTAACTCAGTGGGTCAGACATCATCTCTGGAGGAAAGGATTTGGTGACATTTCGGCATGATTGTGTTGTTCCCTCGGCACCCTTGGCACCTGAGCAGAAAATCCCAACGGACTGACGACGGGTAACTTCCTGCGTGGTGGAGAGCAAACTGGATCAATTAGTATTTTTATTACACGTCCAATCCTTTCTAAATCTATTGGAGATGGAAAAGCTTGTGATGCTGTAGGGTATACAGATGGTGTAGGTAATGTCATGTATATCCTGGAGGGATCACAGCATTGAAGTAGAGTTTTAACGAGACACACCAGCCTGAAACTGTCTCTTCATCAGACCAAAGATAGACACAAGATACTGTGAGTAACTCGGGGACAGGCAGCATCTCTGGAGAGAAGGAATGGATGATGTTTCTGAAACGCCACCCATTCCCTTCTCTCCAGAGATGCTGCCTGTCCACAAGTTACTCACAGTATCTTGTGTCTATCTTTGGTTTAAACCAGCATCTGCAGTTTCTTCCTACGCTCTTCATCACACCTTATCTATGACACTGCATGCTACCTTCTCACAAGAAGTAGCAAGTGTAGTGTTCTGTAATTTTTTGCAAACCCCTAAGTGATGTAAATCTTAACTCCAGGTGGTAATGTGTAAGCCAGCTTTCTCGACAGAACATGCTCTTCTGCAGAACATCCTCTTCACCTTGTCACTGGGGAAAGATGCCTCGGGCATCAACTTAAACATGCAGGGGGCAGCAGATCACACAGTTACTCGGACCTGCCCTGAACACTACAAATGCGATCATAGCATGTATCATTTGGAGCGCAGGCAAGAGCAATTGCACTGTTGAATGTGATATTAACCCTAAAACAATCCTGTAATGTCACATCTCAACCGATTGTGTTAAGAATCTTTAAATTAATACCACACACTTATTTTACCCTAAAGGGAGTTAATTTGGGCCGGGCTGGTATCTACTGGGCGTATAACAGAGCAAAGGGGGACGTGATTGAAACAGATATTGAGGTGTCTTGACAGGGTGGGTGCAGGGAGAATGTTTCCTCTTGTAGAACCCAGAAATAACTAGGTCACTATTTAAAACCCAAGTTCTCCCATTTAAGGTAAAGATGGGATTATTTATTTTTGGGGATCATTAGCCTTTGAAACTTCCTTTAAAAAAAACAAAGGCAATAGATGCACAATCTTTGATTAAAGTTAGAGATTTTTGATAAGCAAGTGAGTGAAAGGTTAGATGGCAAATGTGGAATTGAGGTTACAATCAGATTGGCTGCGCTCTTATTAAATGACAGAACAGGTTGAACAGTATGGAGAAGGTTTGTGGCCTGGGGTAGATCAGTCATGAACATATTGACCAGCAAGTCGGCTATGAGGGTGTGCAGACACGGGGAGGCAGGAGATTAAGTTCCATTGCTATCCATGTAGCTGTCCAAATGTATTTTAAACATACGGTAATTGTACTCTCCTGTACCACCTCCTCTGACAGTTTGTTCAATATATCCTCTACCCACTGAGTGAAAAACATCCCTTGGGTCCTCTTAAATCTTTCCCTTCCAAAAAAGAATATGAGTCCATCTTAGAGGTTTACAAACCTCTTTAAGGTCACCATTCAGCTGCCTTTGCTCCAGGGAAATTGGCCCTGGCCCATCCAGCTTCTGTGATATATTTAGCAGACCTACTAGTGGAGTAAACTCTCTGTCCCTGTCATGTTTGCAGTCTGTCAATCATTCACTCTGAAGGGCGTCACGCTAGCAAGCTCAGTTCTGTGTCAATTCAGCTTTGCGAAGAATTCCCAAGCTTCACCACGCTTTGAATGAAGTTTCTCCTCAGTCCTGGATGAACCAATCCTTTATTTCAACAACTGAACGACACGTGACATGAGGGAAACATTCTTTCCAGAGATGATGGGGTCTGGAAAATACCGGGGGTGGGGTTGGAAGGAAGCAGTCGTGGCATATTCAAACAGTGTTGAGAAGGTAGCTGGATAAACTGAAAGGAAATAATTTGCAGGCCATTTGGAAGAGGGCAGGATGTGGGATTACTGTTGCAGGAGCTGGTATGGACAGAGGGGGGTGGGGACGAATGGCGTCTTTCCCCACGGGGAAGATTTGGCGATTCAATGGCCCCCTAATTTGAGATTCTCCAATAAGTGAAACAGAGTTTCATCATTTATCCTATAAATTCTGCTCAGAGATTTATATATTTTAACAAAATCATCTCCCAAACTGCAGGGAGCATTGCCATTCTCCCAAAGGATCGGTCTTGTAGTATCCATTTGTTCATTTGTATTGTGTTCACAAAGGTAAGTAATATGTAGATCTATCAACAACACATCCTTTACTGAAGAGACAAAATACTGTAGATGCTGGAATCTGAAAAACAAAATGCTGGAGAAACTCAGCAGGTCAGGCAGCACGTGTAGAGGGAAATTGACAGTCTGAGAAGGCTGCTGAACATTTGTTCATTTCAGCCACAAATGCTGCCTGACCTACTAAATTTCCCTACCCTTTAGTGAAGGTAGTTAGCACTCATTGAACACCAGTGGCTAGCACAGTAATGTTGCAAACAATTCATACCACATTGTGCATGCAGTTCTTGAAATTGTATTTGTATTCATTTATAAAACACTTAAATGTTGAAACCCAGTAAACCTTCATTGCACCACCCCTAAACCAATAATATGCTTTTAAATTGAGATCCAAAAAAAGTTTTAAATAAAAACAGAAGTGGGAAATTAAACGGGTTTTAACTGCATGGAAAGAAAGGAGGAGCAGGGAGAATAGAAGGAATGGGTGTCAGGGAGAGAGAAAATAAGGGAGAATACGTTTCTCTGCTTTTCTGGTAATTTCAGATTTACATAATCTATTCCTGCTCCTTCGGTCACACCTTCTCTGTGACAGCATCATAAACACGCGTGTCACTTAGGCACCACTATCTTCCAGCAGCTCACACAGACCTTTGCATTTATTCCCTCTGTCCCTCCATTCCTATTTGTTCCCTCTGTCCCTCCATCCTCATTTTGTCTCTCCCTCCTTCATCTGCAACTAAAATTTGCTCCATATCTACTGTAACCTTAAGATGGAAGGTCAGTTTCCCTGTAACAATAACACAAAAAAGCTGTAACATTTTATTCTGCTTTTCTCTTTGCACTACCTATTGCGTGTGGCTCGATTATACTCGTCGTAAGATTTAATTGGATAGCACACACGAGTTGAAAATAATAAACCAAAAGTAACAGCAAGGTAATTGAGCTGAAATGTTAACTATTTCTCCTGGTGCTGCCTGACTCGTAGGTATTTATCAGATTTTCTGGTTTTATTTCAGATATCCAACATTGACAATATTTTGCTTTTGGAAGCGAGAATTATGATTGGCCATAGAATTATTACTTCAATTAACAGTTTAAGAGACAGATTCCACCTTCATTAAACATGGAGAGCTTATTTACCAGGCAAAAAGGGAAACGTTTTAATCACTTACACTAATTACATGCAATTTGTGTAAGCAAATTAGCATATTAAAGTCATATAATTCTCTGTGATTGTAAATAATACTGAATCTTGAGAATGTAGGCTATTAGAAACAATGTTAATTGAGGATACTGATTGGAAATAAATTGCGAGTCTAATTGATTATGGGAACTGTCGTATAATTTATTGTGGCAAGCACAGATAATAAGCTGTTTGGCATCAGCCACACATCAGCAAGTAGGGAATGGTGACCAATTTATTTCCTCTGTGCATCCTCCAGGTTTTAATTTGAATGCATCATTTACGTATCACCGTACACAGAATTCCTGCTTACAGTGCAGGAAGGAAATGCTGGTTTACACCGAAGATAGACACTAAATGCTGGAGAAACTCAGCGGGACAGGCAGCATCTCTGGAGAGAAGGAATGGGTGACGTTTCGGGTTGCGACCCTTCTTCAGAATGAAAGTCACGGGAAAGGGTTATGGACGATGATGTAGAGAGATATAGAACAACGAATTAAAGATATGCAAAAAGTAACAATGATAAAGGAAACAGGCCATAGTTGGCTGTTTGTTGGGTGAAAATGAGAAGCTAATGCGACTTGGGTGAGGGAGGGTTGGTGAGAGAGGGAATGCCGGAGAGGTCAATGTTCATACCACTGGGCTGTAAGCTGCTCAAGCGAAATATGAGATGCTGTTCCTCAAATTTGCGTTTAGCCTCACTCTGACAATGGAGGAGACCCAGGACAGAAAGGTCTGTGTAGGAATGAGAAGGAGAATGAAAGTGTTCAACAACCGGGAGATCAGGTAGGGGGATCATTGCCCTGTGCCACCCACAACCACACACAATGCTTTATTTGCTGTTGTGCCATTTGTCTCATTTCCTGCGCCACCTCTCCAGCCCCACTCCACTTCGAGCTGCCTCCTGCATTTCACATCGTGTCTCGATTCAGATGCGTTTTGACAGTGGGATAATAATCTAAAGCATCTTGGAGGCTCCTCTTCAGATAAGTGTGACACTTAATTACTGGTACTTCAATTTCGACTGCCACATGGGTACAATTACTCTACCATTCCATCCTGAAGTAGGAGTCAAGTCTGCCGTATAGTACCTAAGTTTCACTTTGACTTCAAAACCATTACTGGACTTTTAAAAAAATGTTAGTACATCAGTATTGAAAAATTTGGTTAAGGTTATTTCAATGAAGAGAAGGAAACTGACTATATAATTATATTCAGCTGACATGAAATCCATCTCCCTAACATTAAACAGATCATCACCTGATCTGACGAGCCAAATCCGAGCTCCGATCCAATAAACATGAACAGGATTTGACACTTCAAACACGCTCCCATTTTCCCTATTTTACTCCTGAGATGACAAACCCACTGTGCAGACATGAACAGCTCTTCTGTTACTCCTCCATCATTCCTCACATGAAAATCTTATGATGTACAACTGAAGGAATGCCGCGCCTTTGGAGGCCTCTTCACTCTGCTGAGACTTTCCACCAGGGTCTCTGTGGCACTATTTTGGACAGCAGCAGTGTTCCCTCGGGCCTGGTCAATGTCTCTCCCTCAATCACCATCATTAGAAAGGTGGCATCACTGGTCACTGTCACTTTCCTGATAGTGGCAACTTGCTTTGTGGCAATTGGAGGCCAGGTTTCTTACAACAATTGTCTGCACTTCCAAGTTGTATTTCATTTAGCATACAAGATTTTGGGAAGTCCTGAGGTTCCAAAGCTACTAAATAAACAGTTAGCGTCTCAATCACTTTGCAGACAGTGCTCATTGATGTCGGCTGTAAAATGCACTGATCATGCTACTTTGTGCTACAAAGTTATCATTTAGCAATACATTTATATTTTCTAAATCCATTTCTATCGGTTTTAAATGTTTTATAAATTCTCATCTGGACTACTTTGATCTTCCACGTTCCACCTTTCGTCTGTGCCAATAGTGTCAAATCTCCAAGTTCAGCAACTCACTTCTTAATCCTCTCTACACTCCTTCCTTAAAATTTACATCTTTAAACATATTTTCGGTCACCTCCTCTAATATCTCTTGGCTCAGTGTCAAGTTTTGCTTAAAATAGTTTTTTCAAAGTACCTTGAAATGTTTTTTAACGTTGTAGAAGCCACAATGAGGGAAACTGTTCCTGTCCTGTGTTTCCTTCAGAAGAACATCACCTTGGAGAGATTATTCCACAGATTCACCCAATACCCTGGCTTGGAGAGTGAACTATGAGGATAGATTTGATCAACATAGCTTGTGCTCTTCTAATCCCTTTATCCCACTTAGATGCTGAAAACGTTCAAAGGATTTGAGAAGATAGAATCCTGATTGGGAAACCGTAATAACTTAAAAGTACCATTCAGAAGAGGCATGAGGAAGCAACTTTTCATCCAAAAGGTTATAGAGATGTAGAGCTAAAGTCTGAAGAAGGGTCTCAATCCAAAACGTCACATATCCATGTTCCTCATGGATGCTGCCTGATCCACTGAGTAACTCCATCGCTTTGTGTCTTGGATTGTATTATGTTGAGTAGTATCAAAACACTGCACTCTTTTTTGCACTGCCTATTGCACGGATATGATTTGATTTTACTCATGTATGGTATGATTTATCTAGATAGCAGGCAAAACAAGTTCAAGTGAGTTTATTGTCATGTGTCCCTGATAGGGCAATGAAATTCTTGCTTTGCTTCAGCACAACAGAACATAGTAGGCATTGACTACAAAACAGATCAGTGTGTCCATATAACATTATATAAATATATACACGCGTGAATAAATAAACTGTTAAAGTGCAAATAACAGATAATGGGTTATTAATGTTCATAGTTTTGTCCGAGCCAAGTGTAATAGTCTGATGGCTGTGGGGAAGTAGCTATTCCTGAACCTGGTCGTTGCACTCTTCAGGCTCCTGTACCATCTACCTAAAGATAGCAGGGAGATGAGTGTGTGGCCAGGATGGTGTGGGTCCTTGATGATACTGCCAGCCCTTTTGAGGCAGCGACTGCGATAGATCCCCTCGATGGAAGGGAGGTCAGAGCCGATGATGGACTGGGCAGTGTTTACTACTTTTTGTAGTCTTTTCCTCTCCAGGGCGCTCAAGTTGCTGAACCAAGCCACAATGCTCTCTACAGTGTACCTGTAGAAGTTAGAGAGTCCTCCTTGACAAACTGACTCTCCGTAATCTTCTCAGGAAGTCGAGGCGCTGATGTGCTTTCTTAATAGTAGCATCAGTGTTCTCGGACCAGGAAAGATCTTCAGAGATGTGCACACCCAGGAATTTAAAGCTCTTGACCCTTTAAACCATCGACCCATTGATATAAAAGGGACTGTGGGTCCCCATCCTACTCCTTCCAAAGTCCATAATCAGTTCCTTGGTTTTGTTGGTGTTGAGGGCCAGGTTATTGTGCTGGCACCATATGGTCAGTTGCTCGATCTCTCTTCTATACTCTGACTCATCCCCATCAATGATATGTCCCACAACAGTGGTGTCGTCAGCGAACTTGATGATGGAGTTCGCACTATGACCGGCTACGCAGTCATGAGTATAGAGTGAGTACAGCAGGGGGCTGAGCACGCAGCCTTGAGGTGCTCCCATGCTAATTGTTATCGAGTCTGACACATTTCCACCAATACCTACAGACTGTGGTCTGAGAATGAGGAAGTCGAGGATCCAATTGCAGAGGGATGCGCAGATACCCAGTTCTGCGAGTTTGGTAACCAGCTTGGAGGGGAGGATTGTATTAAATGCTGATCTGTAATTGATGAATAACAGCCTGGCATATGGGTTTTTGTGGTCCAGAGCGGAGTGGAGGGCCAGCGAGATCGCATCCACTGTTGATCTGTTGTGGCGGTAAGCGACAACAAAGCTTTCCACTGTCTCTCAGTTCAGGTGACAATAATAAAAGGCGTGGAGGAAAGGCAGGTAATGGGGTTCTAACTTAACGGGCTGATTGTCCTGCTCCTGACCTAACAGAGAGCTTCAGCATCTTGGCACAAGCAGGGCACAAAAATGCTGGAATAACTCAGCAGGACAGGCTGTATTTCTGGAGAGAAGGAATGGGTGACATTTTGGGTCTAAACCAGAGTCTGAAGAAGGTTCACGACCCAAAACGTCACCAATCCCTTTTGAAGCAGAAAAACTATCTTTAAATTCACTCACTTCTTCCACAATGGAAATTGGTCAGCGTGCATACGCGTAAATTATTTTATTTCAGTTCTACTTAATCCTCCTTCACCTTCTCTTTCCTCAGTTCATGGGGAATATATAAGATTGACTTCCTGTTCTCACCCTGAAGTTAAATCATGAATCGACCCTCCTACCAAATTCCTCCTCTCTGTCTGGTCTGGTCTGATTCTTTTTCCCCTTCCGCTATCTAGATTTTCTTGGACAGTCAAGCAGCCACATCCACTATCAGCCCACCATCTCCCTTGATTATGCTCACCCCCCCCCCACCATTCTCAATAATAGCTAAGTTCCATTCTCCTATCTTGGTATGTCGATGCCGCAACTAGATTGTGAAATCCGAGCTCACATCCCCACTTTTCACACCTGTGCTTCCAAAGTGTGTTTCTCCTCCACTGAGGATTCTTCCCCACCGTCATTGACAGGAGCCTCAATCCATTCATTCCATTTCTCGCACGTCTCCTCCCGGCATCCTCCCTCCCAGAACCAGGACAGGGATCCTCTTAGCCCGAGCTTCCACACTTGCAGCCTCCACATCCAGCTGTTCCTCAGTCATGGCTGTGAACCAGGGCTTGTGATGGAGACACCGCTTCCCAATATTTAGCTGCAAGAGATATCTGCTCCTCAACTAGTGGATTTCAGACGTGCAATGTGACATTTTGGAGAAATCGTAATAAAAAATATCGGGTGACTGGGCACATTGAGTGCAGTACTTTCAATCATTACATAGAACAGAGCAACTGCCCTTCAGGGAAACAACTTGTTTGTTCCAGTGTTTCCTGCTGATACATTCATTGATTTTTGGCAATCATTCTCGGCAGAGGTCTTTATCCAACAACACGTCCACCTCACTCTCACTTGGTGATCCAGTCCAGTGTAGCGGCACCTGCTACCAGTGTGTATACTAAACCAATGTATTTACCCAAGCCTCTGAACGTGCTTTTTTTTTTGGTGAGTTCACAGCCCACCTTGTCTTAATTAAAAATTGACAATTTAACTTGTTGAATCCTAGCACTGTCTATAAAAATATTTGTGGATAAGGTTTGAGGTGCTTTGTGTTTTATTCTTTGCTCCTTTGGGCTTTATTTTTATCTTTACACGTTTTTGTTTGTTTTTATATATTGAAAGTCTTTTTCTTGTTTATTGCAGTTTATAGTTTATTGCTCCTGCAAGTAAGGTTTTAATTGAAGATCTTTGAAGATCTTCCTGGTCCGAGAACACAGATGCAATTATTAAGAAAGCTCATCAGCGCCTCTACTTCCTGAGAAGATTACGAGAGTCGGTCTGTCAACGAGGACTCTCTCTAACTTCTACAGGTGCACAGTAGAGAGCTTGCTGACCGGTTGCATCGTGGCTTGATTCGGCAACTTGAGCGCCCTGGAGTGGAAAAGACTACAAAAAGTAGTAAACACTGCCCAGTCCATCATCGGCTCTGACCTCCCTTCCATCGAGGGGATCTATCGCAGTCGCTGCCTCAAAAAGGCTGGCAGCATCATCAAGGACCCACACCATTCTGGCCACACACTCATCTCCCTGCTACCTTCAGGTAGAAGGTACAGGAGCCTGAAGACTGCAACAACCAGGTTCAGGAATAGCTACTTCCCCACAGCCATCAGGCTATTAAACTTGGATCGAACAAAACTCTGAACATTAATTCCCCTTTATCTGTTATTTGCACTTTATCAATTTATGTATTCATGTGTGTATTTACGTATATAATGGTATATGGACACACTGATCTGTTTTGTAGTCAATGCCTACTATGTTCTGTTGTGCTGAAGCAAAGAGAAAATTTCATTGTCCTGTCAGGGACACATGACAATAATGCACTTTTGACTCTCTTTAGGTCTGGGCGCTGATCCTGAGAAATGAATTTAAATCCCAGCTTGGCTCATGAAGGCAAGATGCCAATGTTGGATGATCAGATCATCACTGCAGATAGGATGATGAGATCATCACTGTTTCTGGCCTTTCACAACCTCTCCAGTGATTTCAACCTGCAATTTACTCCCAGCCTTTCAGTTTGGCTTTTGTTTTTTGAAGTAATAGTTAATGAAAGGGAAGCAATATACTCATAGTCTCGAGGGACTGCAGTTGCTGAAATCCTGAGCAAAACACAAACTGCTGGAGAAACCTAGTGGGTCAAAAGCATCTGTGGAGGGGAAAGGATAATTTATGTTTTGGGTCAGGTCCCTACTTCAGGCTTACTAGGAAGGACAAGTAGCTGTGGTAGCGAGTCTGAATGAGAACATGTTGGCAGAGCAGCAGGAATCATAGGTGTTGGGGGGGGGGGGGGGGGAAGAGACATTGGGATGGATTGTGTGAGAGAGCCTTGCATAACTCCCGTCAGAGTGAGGGGGACAATTTATTCAAAGTGGCCGTACTTTGCGGAGATTTCACTGTGGCACTGTAACATGGAATGTTCTTCAGTCTGAAGGGTCCTGACCCAAAACATTATCTGTCCTTTTCCCTTCACAGATGTTGCCTGACTTGCTGAGTTCCGCCGGCAATTTGTGTTTTTTTTGCTCAATACTAACAGCTACTTCATCAGTAAGCTATCAAAATAAACTTAGTTGATAATGTATGCCGACCTTCAGATATCTGACACAGACTTGTGTGAAAGACATGCAACAAAGGTGAATGTTCATGAATCATTGATGAAATGCTAAATTGGACAGGGAATTGCTTTGACACGAATAGGCAGAGAGCAATCATTAAAGGGTTATTTAAATTGGGCCGCGGTGACTGATGGAATCCCAATGGGAAGGGTTGTACAGCCTCGGCTGTCCAGAATATTTATTAATGAGACAGTCTCAGTGGAGGATGTGTAATTGTGTGTGGGAATTAAGATATACTGAGGAGAAGGGCTTTGTTTAAAAAGCTTCGCACAATTCAGTGGTGTTTAGCATTCAGTTTTGATTGACACGATGCACAAAGGCACATAGCAAATTGCAGTAGTCAGTGCACTGGGTAACAATGAAGGCCACAGAGATGGAGAGGGTCGGAGTGCAGCATTATACAACAACAAGAAGGCAATAAACCGACTGGGTGGTTCTAAAGTTAATTTCCTTGTGCTTTGTTGGGTTAACAAAAACAATAGTCAATCAGCACCCCTTGACGTTCATTGTCATTCTCATCAGCAAATCTCCCTCTATTAATATGCCCAGATTCACCACTGACAGGACACCTAATCGTAGCAGCTTCATAAAAGCTTCATAAGCAGCGGCAGATCACAGGCTCGGCAGCAACTCACCTCCTGAGTCGGCAAAGACAATCCACTACTCGTGTAACAGTATTCTCTCTCGTTGCCTGGGTTGGTCACTCCAACACTGCAGTAACAACCTTTAGGAGGTCTGATGAGGAGAAGGCAGGAGAATGGAGAGGATAAATAGATCAGCCATGATCGCACGCGCGATGAGCCAAATGGCCTAATTCTGCTCCCCTGTCTTATGGGCTTATTTAGATAGGCATATGAACAGGAGCTGCAGGTGATGGAGGGATATAAACCATGTGCAGGCAGATTAGTTCAGTTTAAATTGACATCACGACACATGGTGAGCTGAAAGGCCTGTTCCTGTATTGTTGTTCGTTCAACTTTCCCAGCGCACAAGCAGCTTGTCCTGATCCATGCTGAAGCAACATTTTGTATCGGTTTCCCATTCAGCACTTTAAATGTAACTCCTTTGACTATGGCTCATTGGTACGTTCTACAAGATGCAATGCTGCTACACCAAGACCTAGAGCCGCAAACATGTAAACTGTAAACACTGATGGACCATCAAATATCCACTTACATTCATCCCATTTTGTTCTCCCACATTCCCATCAATCCAGCCATCCCTCCCCACTGTCCGATTCTACCACTATCCTACACACGAGGGACAATTATTTAGTGGCCAATTAGCCTAGCAATCTGCTGTCATTAGGATATGGGAGGTATATTAGCGTTTGACGGTACTGGGCCTGTATTCGCTGGAGTTTAGAAGAATGAAACTTACCGAATAGTGAAAAGCTTGCATAGAGTGGATGTGGTGAGGATGTTTCCACGAGTGGGAGAGTCCAGGACTAGAGGTCATAGCCTCAGAATTAAAGGACGTTTCTTCGGGAAGGAGATGAGGAGGAATTTCTTTAGTCAGAGGGTGGGTACGTGATGGATGAGATCTTTATTCGTCTGAGTATCGGAATAATTCAAGGTATGCGTGAACGCTCGTCATCTCACTTTAAACTTGGAGCATTGAAGCGTACAGGGTTAAGGAAGTGTGCAGACGAAAATGTAAAACACAGCATGAGGTGAATTTCTCTTCATCTGTTAGCTGCCATTTATTCATTTTGTTGAACATCTGAATTGATTATTGAAAATTCAATCAAATAATTTGGGCTTGACTGCCAGAAGTGAATGCATACAGTATATTTCAGTGAACTTACAAAGAGAAAATGCTGGAACTGTCTGCAGCCAAGCATCGCCTGTCAGAAAACAAGGTGAATGCATGGATGCACAGTCATTCCCTCTGCTCTCTCCACCATTTCCTCTCTCTGCTACTTAAAACTCCTTTGCACTTCTGATGCAGGGTCATTCACCGGAAATATTCACTCCGTTCCTCTCTCCACACACGCTGCCTGACCTGTTCAGCATTTTAACATTTTCAGTTCAAGTTTCAGATACCCATCTGAATTCTTTGTGTAGGAAGTAAACGCAGATGCTGGTTTAAACTGATTATAGACACAAAAAGCTGTGTCTATAATCAGTTTAAACTGCCTGTCCCGCAGAGTTATTGGTGAATTGGCAAGGAATTGGTGACGTCTTGGGTCGAGACCCTTCTTCAGTCTGAAGAAACGTCACCCACTCCTTCTCTCCAGAGATGCTGCCTGTCCCGCTGAGTTACTCCAGCAATTTTTTGCTCTGTATCTAATGGCACGAGCTCTTGCATATCTAAAAGGCAGCTCGTAGAGCGTCAGGGACTTGGGTTCAACCCTGTCCATAGGTGCAGTCTGTGTGGAGTTTGCACGTTCTTCCTGTGGCCTTGTGGGTTTCCCCTAAGTGCTCCAGTTTCCTCCCACATCCAAAAGACATGTGGATTGGTTGGTTAATTGGCCACTATAAAATGCTCCTAGTGAGTCGGCGACGGATGGAGTGCCAATCATGCAGGCAACTTTGTCCTGGGTAGTGTCGAGCTTCTTGAGAGTTGTTGGAACTGCACTCGTCCTGGCTAGTGATTAATATTCAGTCACACTCCTCACATTGCAATGAGGGAAAGGCATTGGGATAAGGTGAGAGACTTGGCCAATAATATTCCACCTTTGAATTACTGTTGCAACCACAGTATTCATGTGGCTGGTCCAGTTGAGTGGTTTGCTAATGGTGATCCCAAGAATGTTTTCAATGGGGAGCTTGGCAATCGAAATAGTATTGTATGTCAAGGTTCGGCTCATAGACTCCATGGTTGAAGATGGCAATTTTGGGGCATTTCCACGACCGACACATGACTTGCCACTCCCTTTCCTGAATGTCGTCTAGAGCTGACGCACAACACGATTGCATTTAGGTAGTATTATCATGGTAGTAAAAAATCTGACAAGACATTGAAATTAAGACACACAAGGGAAAGAGGTGGATTTGTAAAGGACATCTCGGAGGACCATAGACTGATGGTCTGGATGTTTTGATATTTGGTTCTGAATTTCTGTTCAAACACTTACAGCAAGAACTAGAAAATATGCTTGTTGGAACTAATTTATTTTACCATTAGGCACCTGTAACATATCACCACAGAAGCTGAACAGAAAACAAACTTAAGAAATGTACTTCATGTCACCAGCAGTCATGTCCCATCTCCTGTGATGTGAGCCAGGAACAGTTCTCATGCCTGAACTTGTCTGAATTAGGAACTATTCTAACTACAACAATATTAACCCTGCTGAAGATTGTTTTCATTGTCAGGAAAGACACGACATGCAAAATTAATCGGGCTGTGAATCAAGAAGAAAGTCAGTTCCCAAAGGCGGAGATGTTGCTTCGATCTGATGCTATGCCTGATGCCAGGGAGCTAATCACCTTTCCATATTTTTTAAATTTGCAAATTGACCACAGAATTAATTAATTTTCTTCCCATCTTTCCCAGGAGACGTTACGGCTGCAGATGAGAGGGGAATATCTGCATCTCAAGCTACTGAATAGGACAGATTAATTAGACCAGAGAGATTTTCTCTCACTGTCAATCTGATTTCCGCAGGGAAGTAGGTGCTGGAGATTGTTGCTGAGAAATTAATTACTGATCAGTGGCACCAAGGGCACTGTGAGGTTGTGTCAGTACTTTGTAGTCTGTCTCTGAAATTCAATACGTTGGCTTCAGTGACTTTCAGACACAGAGTGCGATTGTGCTGACAGATTGCAGAACTGGTTTGGAGGCAGAGGCTGGGCTGATGTTCTGTGCCTGTCTCAGCACGTCTCTCAGTGATGCTGAGTGAGTGAGGGATAAATATTGGCTGGCATTGTGGGGTCTCTCCTGCTCTTCTATGGCATGCTCATTGAGTCATACAAACAGGTCCTTGCCTCATTAAGTCCTCAATGGCTAACACACACCAATTTACACTAATCACATTCTCCACACATTTCTTCATCTTCCCACATTACGGGTAATTGATGCCACTAATTAACCTGGCAAACTGCATGTCTTTGCAATGCACGAAGAAACCAGAGTACATTAGGGAAACCCAAATGGTCACAAAGTGCTGGAGTAACTCAGCAGGTCAGGGAACATCTCTGGAAAACAGGGATCGTGATGTTTCGGGTTGGGATCTTTCTTCAGACTGATCAAGGGTCCCGACCTGAAATGTCACATCCATGTTTTCCAGAGATGCTGTCTAACCCACTGAGTGACTCCAGAACTGTGAGTCTTTTTGCATAAGCCTGCATCTGCTGTTCCTTGTTTCTACATTTTGACTTGTCACAGGGGTGGAAGATTGCAACCTTCACCTGGTCCGCCCTGTTTCGACTAATGCAATCAACTCGACGTGCACAAACGGAAGATCAAATGGAACAAGTTGTCCAACAACTTTAGGCTGTGCACGCCACACGAAAGAAGAAGAGACTTGTCACAGGGTGGACATGCAAACTCCACACTGACAACACTTGAGGCCAGGATTGAACTTGGGTCTCTGGAGTGGCGCGGGTGCAGCTTGTAGAGTTGCACCATTGTACCACCCATGGTGTCATTTTCCCTGCACATGAGAAACATTCAGAACCTAATTTTAGCAGCTCACTTGATAGATACAATGTCAAACTGTGCAGCAACTCCCTCACCCCTCTACCTGAGTAACAGCACAGATTTTGGGGCTCACGTTTCAGGATGGGCTCGTCAACTCCACTGACCTTTGGCCCTCCTCCAGGAGGCAGGAGGCTGACATATCAGCAATGGAAAGTGGATTGTGTGGCTGCGCAGAAAGCAATGCCACTTGAATGAAACGTGTATCCAGATGTGGCACTGGTGATGTTATGAAGTCCAACTCAACTGCGACACCCAATTTACACCAGTCTTGCCCATGTGCAACTGGCTCATATCTCTCCCATCCATGTCCCATTGGTGATGGTGGTGGAGTTTATTGCAGTGAATGAGGGACTGATGCACTGTTGAACAGATCATGAGGCACCATCTTACGCAAAGCAGGGGAGTTTTCTCCAGTGTCCACATCAATTATTTTCCTCAATATCACCCAACAGATCTGCCCAGAACTTCATCCCCACTCTGTATCACCAAGGTGGTAAATGTATATAAACTAAACCCAGTCTGAAAGCTTGTCAACGTTACAAATGATCATAAACTGAAAGAAAAAATGCATTTGATTTATTTTGCTTTTCATTCTATTAAAGCAAAGAAACTCAAATGCAAATTAATCTGAATTTGAACCAATCAACAGTTGAGGTCTGCTTAGAATACATTTACCTAGATAATCGTGTCTGGCAGATAAGTGGAATTAATTTACATGGACTTTACTGGAATAAAATGAAACACATTTTTCTCTCACTTTATGATATTCTCCTGTAAATGTGTTCCCTTTTTATTCATGTGAAGACGCAATCACCTTTGGCTGTGAAGCAACAAAGCAAATGTAGAGAGAATTGAAGGGGAGAACATTTGCAAAAGGTTAAAGCACAAATAATATTAGCCCAGTCACCATTAGAGTACATTAATATGAATTACTTTTGTAAATACAAAAACAGCTTGCATTACAGTTAACATTATCTCTAGTTTTACAAAAGGCACATCAAAGGAGTATTTCCAAATAAAGTACAACTCTGGATCAACTGAGAAGGTATTAGTTCAGATTACCAAAGTCTGGTTAAATTAGCCTGCTTTTGATGGGTGTCTGAGAGAGAGGTGAAGAGGCTAAGGGAAGGATTTCTAGAGACCAGGGTCCAAGCAGCTGAAGGCATGGCCACCAGCGTCGGAGTGACTGAATGGATGAAGTGCAAGTAGTTATGGAAGAGAAGAAAGTTATGGAGGCTGACACTATGGAGGGAAGTGTGACTAGCAATGAGAATTATTTTTTACATAGCACAGGGTCAATCCAGTAATAAGAGGTGTGAAGAAGGGTCCTGACCCAACAGTCGACTACCTGTCCATGATATGCTGCCTGACCCGCTGAGTTACTCCAGCACTTTGTGTCCTTTAATAAGAAGTCTGGACTTCAGGTGAGCGAATAAGAACACTAGAAAATGAATAAAGACGGCTTATTTTACCTTGGAATTAGTATAGAAAAATATAGAGAATCTAGGAATAAAGAAAATTTGTAATTTGCATTTAACCTTAGTCCTGTCATTTATGGAAACTTGGTTTACAGAAGCTCCACTCATCTTAGTTTATATGTGCATTAATAATAAGTAGGTGCAGAACTGATATTTCTCATTAGTGACAAGATCTGGCAAGAGATGAGTGCCTGCTTGCATTAACAAAGCTTCATCACAAATACCTGTCCATCACCTTGTGCAGTTAGGCCCTTCATGGTGATGAGTGAGAGATGTTGTGCTTCCATTTGTATTGTCAATAACATAGCTTGCTGTGTACTGCTCGCAGCTAAGAGTAGTATGGATTGGCAGGTCAGGTCATACTTTTCACCCCTGGTCTATGTCACTATCTCTGCCCATGTGAAGATCAACCATCTCCCCCCCCCACACCTGTATCCACCTATCACTTGTGATGCTCTACCCTACTCTTAGATCTCTTTTCCAATTATCTCCCCCACTACTCCATCAGTCTAAAGAAGGATTCTGACCCAAAATGTCGCCAATCCATTCCCTCCATACGCGCTGCCTGACCTGCTGAGTTCCTCTGCAACTTTGCCTTCCCTTAACTGTTCCCCTGTTGCAATCTAACATTGGTTTTCCCTTTCTCTTTGAGACCAGTTGACTGAAAACCAAGTTTCCAAGTACATTTTGGCGAGGAGGAAGGTTGGCTGTGCTAGAGCACATCGGAAAATCATCACTGTTTTCTTGGAAAACCTCAGTGGCTTCCTCTGACAAATGTTGACATTAGTTTGTGAAATCACGGTTGTAAATATGCAACTTACAGATGTGTGGCAGAACATTTTCAACCTCAAGTCATGAACTTCATTAGTCTGGATCAGAAATTCATTTTGTTTCCCATTCACAATGTTGTTCTTATGGAAAGAGGAAAGTGCAGGTCAAATAACCTATTCACTGTCATTAAGGTAGACATCAAGACATTCATAATGGCTTCTTAAACATGAGTCACACATTTCCATTGACCGAGAGACACCAGGGAAAATATTCTTGGTCTTCTTTGAATCGGTGTCGTAAAATTTGATATGACCACCAGGGAGAGCAAGGGGATGTCAGTTTAACAGCTCATCCCATAGGCAATACCTCTGACTCCATGGTACATTGAAGCATGCACATTCTGTTCTGCATTGGGCATCCACATAAAAAGAATTTTATGTGGATGTGAATGCGCTGTTGCCTGAGCTACCACCCCAGTATAATACTAATGGGAAACACAGGAACTACAGTGCAGGTAGGCTGGCTGGAGGATAAAGTGCAAATATTTACAGTTGATGACCTCCCATTCGAACTTGCCTACATAATTCCCATTAATCTCCTAATGCTCGCAATGTTTTAATGGCTCTCGTGATGTGGATGATGTTGTTGACTTTTCAAGTTGCTGTTCACTTGAATTTTCAAAGGAAGATTGTATTTTATTTTTATGCTTAACATCAAAGAGACCACAAAATTTGCCTTGCAGTAAGCAACAAACTGTAAAGGTTGTATGTTTTCTGAGGCTGGTGGGAGCCCACATTATTTTGGTAGATTCTGCTTCAGCTTGTTCTGGATTCCACGGTCATTCAGCAACCTGTTTGCAGGGCTCTCGCTTAACTTTTTTTCCCTGTTGCCAGCCGGGCAACCTTGACAGCTTTTTAGGTTGCCAAATGACAGTTTAGGTGGTCATTTAAGACGGTTTGCATGACGCGTGTGATAATGTGCTCGGATGAAGTGCGTAGTTACCAGTCAGAATTATGCTCAATGAAGCATTCACATATAATGTTCAAGAAGGAACTGCAGATGCTGTAAAATCGAAGGTAGACAAAAGTGCTGGAGAAACTCAGCGGGTGCAGCAGCATCTATGGGGCGAAGGAAATAGGCAACGTTTCAGGCCGAAACCCATCAGTCTGAAGAAGGGTTTCGGCCCAAAACGTTGCCTATTTCCTTCGCTCCATAGATGCTGCCGCATCCGCTGAGTTTCTCCAGCACTTTTGTCTACATTCACATATTATTTCTGCTTCAAATAACTCACAAACTAAACATATTCACCAATCAAGACATGATATACACCACAATGACATGCCGCAAAATTATAATACAATATCTCAACTCTTTTAACACATTGCAATGAATGCAATTTCTATTAGTTCTTTCCACTTCCAAACAAAAATGTGGTTGGATTATTCAGTAAATTATCAACATGTGTCAATAAATCCTGGACCATGCTTACAACAGATTGATGCAAGCATGCTTTCTGTGAAGGATCGAAAATTACCATGACATGTCCATAGCATGGGTCGTTATTGCTATTGGCACAGAAAGACTCTGGCTTCCCACATAATTTATCCATAACAAAATATATAGGTTGCAAGGAAATGTCTAAAGGCATTTTATGATAATAGCTGTTAAAACCGACTATACCCATCATGATGCCACATTAAACTAACCTCATATTCATATCCCTTCATATTCATTTGCTGACCAAAAAGCCTGTTAAACAGCACCACTGTATTTGCTTTTACCATCATCCCTGGCAGTATGTTCCTGGCACCGACTATTCCTAGGGTAAAAAATTCCCCTGTGCATCTACTTCAAGTTTCAACTCAGATCTAGTTATGCCTTCCAATATTTGACATTTCTAGAATAGATTGGGTAGATGCACAGAGCCTCTTGCCCAGAGTAGGTGAATCGAGGACCAGAGGACATAGGCTCAAGGTGAAGGAGAAAAGATTTAATAGGAATCTGAGGGGTAACTTTTTCACACAAAGGGTGGTAGCTGTATGGAACAAGCTGCCAGATGAGAAATTGATGCTGGGACTATCCCAACATTTAAGAAACAGTTAGACAGGTACATGGATAGGACAGGTTTGGAGGGATATGGACCAAGCGCAGGCAAGTGGGACGAGTGTAGCTGGGACATATTGGCCGGTGTGGGCAAGTTGGGCCAAAGGGCCTGTTTCCACACTGTATCACTCTATGACTCCATATTCTTGGCATCCAAATTCATAATCATAACTATCGGAAAGAAGTAATGCAAGTAGATAGTGAAAAAAGGCATGTAATGAACACCTTAATCTGTCAGGGCATTGAGCATATATCGGTTAATAAAATATTAATATCTTGCATTAAACATTAAGGAAAATGTCCCAAGGCACATTTCAGAATCATAATTGGACAATAATTGACATAAAGCCAAAAGAGACATTAGGGTGGTGAGTGAAATCTTCACTCATGTTAAGACATGCACCGGTTGTCTGCATTGTGAATACAACACACAGATATTGGGCTCAGTCATTTGCTCTGTATCAGATTAAATACTCCAGCATAAACACAATATATTGTTTACATCCCTATGGAATATAATGTGTTAGTAATATTACACATTTAACAATTAACAATCAGTACTGACCAATTATCAATAATCCAGGAGTAAGAATGTAAAAGCAGGAACAAATATCTTACAGGTAAGTTAGGATCTTATGGCTGGTAGAGCCGCTGCCTCACAGCACAGGACACAGGTTCGATCCAGACCGGAGTGCTGACTGTGTGGAGTTTGCATGTTTTTCCTGTGGCCGCGTGGATTTCCTCTGGGTGCTCCGGTTTCATCCCACATCCCAAAGACACGGAGGTTTGTAGGTTAATTGGCTTGTGTGAGTTGCTCTTGGTGTGTAGGGAATAGATGAAAAAGTGGGATAACATTGAACCAGTGTGAATGGGTGATCAATGTGGTGTGGCGGCAACTAACGGCAGCGGCTCGTCTACAGTCGTCCGTCTTTTTTTTTTTGTCTTGTTAAATGTATGTCTTGAGCTCAGTTTTTTTTTTTGCTGTGTATATGTGGAAGGGTGGAGGGGGAGATGTGGGGGAAACCGTTAGTCTCTTCCCTGTACGGGGGACTCGACTTTTTCTCTGTCGGGTCTCCGGTGTCATTGGGCCTAACATCGTGGAGCCGGCAGCAGGCTCCGGCCGGGACCAACCTGAGGGTTCCAGTCACGGAGCCTGCAGTTCTGCCATCGCGGAGCTGGCCATCTTCGGAGCGGGAAGAGCTGTGGTGGCGCTCGGCTGCGACCCGATTTTGGAGCTTCGGAAGCTCCAGCTGCAGGCCCGGTGGACAGGAAGATCGGGAGTTCCAGGTCCCTGGTGGGAGATGGCTTTTCGGAGCTCCCACAACGGCAACTTCTCCCGCTGGAATCGCGGGGTTTAAATGACTCGGAGCGGGGCCTAACATTGCCCGGCGTGGGTTAGCGGCAACGGAACTTACCATCGTTCGCCGGGGGCTTTAACATAGGAGCCCCAGTTCGCCTAGACGCTGCAGTTGGACTGCTGGACCGCGGGTCGGACTGCTTGAACCATGGGGTTTAAAGGACACGGAGCCGGGGCCTAATATCGCCTGGCGTGGCTTAATGGCCGCAGGACTTACCATCGTCTGCCGGGGGGGCTTTAACATCGGGAGCCCCAGTTCGCCCAGATGCTGCAGTTCGACTGCTGGACCGTGGGTGAAGAACAAAGGGAAGAGATAAGACTTTGCCTTCCATCACCGTGAGGAGGTGTTGGAGACTCACTGTGATGGATGTATGTGTAAACTGTGTTACGTGTGGGTCTTAGGTTTTTTTGTAATGTAAAAAAAAACTGTAGAAAATGCAATTTCGTTCAAACCTGTTTGAATTACAATAAATAGCATTCTATTCTATTCTTCTATTCAATGGTCAGTGTGGACTCAATGGGCCAAAGGGCTTGTTTCCGTGGTGTATCAATCAATTAAATTCAATCATAATTAATAATCAAATGCAACATGAAATTAAAGCGATGAGTGGAAAGGATTGGGGGAGCAGGGGGGGGGGAGGGGGGTTGGGTGGGAGTCGGTCTACTCCACGACAGAAGGGGGAGGAGTTGTACAGTTTGATAGCCTCAGGGAAGAAGGATCGCCTGTGGCGTTCTGTACTGCATCTTGGTGGGACCGAATCTGTTGCTGAAGGTACTCCTCAGGTTGACCAGTGTGTCATGGAAGGGGTGAGCTGTATTGTCCAAGATGCTCCACAGTTAGAGGAGCATCCTCCCCTCCAAGACCACCCTCCATGAATCCAACTTCGCTCCCAGGACAGAGCCAGCCTTCCTGATGAGTTTGTTAATCCTGTTGGTGTCCGCAGACTTGACCCTGCACACAACCACGAAGAAGATGGCACTGGCTACCACCGATTGGTAGAATATCTGCAGCTTCTCACTGCAAACGCTTTTTAAAAATCATCTTTAGGAACCCATTGTATATGAATAAAATACATAAATTAGTGGTTTTCAGAATAATTATCGTGGGAACATAAATGTAACAGAGAATTAGGAGTCTTAAAAATAAAATTCCTAAATAATAGCAAAATAGAATTCATAGAAAATAATAAAAAAAAAACTACAGATAATGAAAATCTCAAAATAAGCAGAAAACGCTGTAAGAAAGACCAATTACTTGTTATTGGTGAAGTTTGTAGCAAAAGCTGTGGTAAGAGTAAAACTCAAACTTGTACAGGTGAGCCGACTGTCAATGTGTTGTCCAGACTTGGATATCTCATGAAGGCACCTTGAAGGCTTCCAGGTGAGCGCTGGATGGCTCGTGCGCTGCAGGGACCGTCCACCGGAGCCAGGAAATCCCGCCCCGTTACCCGCGCCCGTCCTCCCATTGGCTAGACCCACCCCCTCGTCCCGCCGGCGTGGCCGTTGTGATAGGCCGGGGCGGGTGTCAATCAGCGGCGCCGCCGCCGCCGTGCGTCAGGTGAGCCGGCGCCGGCGGGCCGGGGGCGGAGGGACGTTTGGGCGGAGGCGGTGAGTGGGGCGCCGGCGCTCGCCTCAAACCCGCAAACTTTCAAAACTCCGCGGCAGAAAGTTAATTCCCCCGCGTTCACCTCACAGCGAGGACCTCCTCCTCCTCCTTCACCCTCTCCTCTCCTCGCCAGGGGAATAGAACAAATACAACTTTGTACTGGAACAGTCAGCCATGAAGAGCTTGAAGTCCCGGCTAAAGAAGCACGAAGTGGCTCCCAACGTAAGTTCAAAGTTGGTCGCTCACTCCCTCACTCTCCCTCACTCTCCCTCACTCTCCCTCACTCACTCTCCCTCACTCTCCCTCACTCTCTAGTCCTCGTGTCTCAGGCGTAATTTGAACCTTCTCCTTCCCTCTGGACAAAACAGAAATCATCCTGGAGTTTATGACTTTAATGGCAGCGACTTGATCCAGGACCTGTACTATTTTTGCTTAAACCTTCAGTCTTGTTACCAAATATACAAGAGGAGCTCCTCTAGTATCTTTGCTTGTTACTGCAGATGGTGTTGGCCAGGCAACGTTGAATGCCGTGATTTTGTTTTAAAATTAATTAAATCTGGTGTTTCAGCTGTGTATACATTATTATGTTGTTGGGTTTCAGTATTCCATTGAAACTCTTTGCACCCCCCCCCCCCCCCCCCCCCACACACACACACACACACAGCATACAGTTGCTTCTGTCAGAAACCACCACACCCTGGCTACCGTTTAGGTCTCACCAGTATAGTATGTTGAGTTTGAAAGTGTGCCCAATGCAGCCATCCGTAATTGTATGTGGGTTTTTTTTGGGTGTATGCATTGTGGCTTATCTTGAATCTCTTGAAAGACTTGTCATTCTTGTGATAACTTCCAGATATCCATATGACCCAGTTAATTTGCAGTCTGGCAATAATTCCCTGATATCAGATGGGGTCTTTGATTAGATGTCTTGTAATTGTACCCAGTTATCAAATATTTTCCATACTCTGGCTGTGTTCCATGTTAGTTGACAATTACTCAAGAAAATTATAGCCTTAACGCCCCCCCCTCCCCCATGAGTGTGATGATTCACTTGCTTTGATTTTTGCCATTCTTAACTTACTAGGCAGACGGGTAATATTTGGACAATTCTCATATTTCTACAGCTTGTCTACAGCTGACCTGTTAATTAATGTACACGTTGTGTCAAAATATTTTCTAGTTGAACATACCCTGTTGTTGTGAAGATCTGATATCAATGTGATTGGAAATTAGGAAACTTGCTGGTGGGCATTTTTGTGATGTATTTGATTCAAGATTCAAAAGAGTTTATTGTCATGTGTCACAGATAGGACAATGAAATTCTTGCTTCGCTGTTCAGCACAACAGAATAATATAAAACATGAATACGGAACAGATCAGTGTGTCCATATACCATTGTATAAATATGACGTTTAGGATTGAGTGGAATTGGTTGATCTTGCTCCATTTCTGTCCTTCGCCTTTTTCTACTAGATATATTCCCTCAACTCCATCAGTCTGACTGATCCTGACCAGAAATGTCATCTGTCCATTTCCATTTACAGATGCTGCCTGACCTGCTGAATTCCTTCAGCCATTTTAAAAAATCAAGATTTGAGCATCTGTAGTCTTTTCATTTGATCTTCTTATCATCCTACTGCAGTGAGGGACAAGTGTTTCTATTAGACATTATAAATGAGAGGCGAGTGTTGTAATGCTAAGCATGTAACCAGTGACAAACTGCTGGAAGTGCCAGGTATAGAACAGGGATATTAATGCTTCATTTGTGAACCAGCCACAAAAACTTAGTGGATGTTGGTGAATTTGTTTCCAGACTCGTTGTTATGTTTTGCGTTAAGTATCTTTTGGAAGAGGTGATGAATCAAGGCAGATCAGTGAATGTGTCAAATATGTCAGCTTTGATGGGTTGACAGTATTTGGCCCATTAAGTCTATTCTGCCAATCAATCATGGCTGATCTATCTCTCCCTCCTAATCCCATTCTCCTGCCTTCTCATAACCCCTGACATCCGAACTAATCAAGAATCTATAGAAACATAGAAAAATAGGAACAGGAGTAGGACATTCAACCCTTCGAGCCAGCTCCGCCATTCAATATGACTGTGGCTGATCATCCAAAATCAGTACCCCGTTGCTGCTTTCTCCCCATATCCCTTGATTCTTTTAGCTCTAAGAGCTAAATCTAACTCTCTCTCGAGAAAACCTCTAGTGAATTGGCCTCCTCTGCCTTCTGTGGCAGAGAATTCCACAGATTCACAACTCTCTGGGTGAAATTTTTTTTTCCTTATCTCAGTCCTAATTGGCCTTCCCCTTATTCCTAAGCTGTGACCCCTGGTTATGGACTCCCCCAATATCGGGAACATTTTCCCTGCATCTAGCCTGTCCAATCCCATAATAATTTTATGTTTCTATAAGATCCCCTCTCATCCGTCTAAACTCCAATGAATACAAGCCCAATCAACCCATTCGTCATCATATGTCAGTCCCACCATCCCAGGAATTAACCTGGTGAACATATTCTGCACTCTCTCAATAGCAAATCAGGAGACCAAAATTGCACGCAATATCTCTGCTGTATAAATATCCATTAACTTGGCCTCCACAGCCTCCTGTGGCAAAGAATTCACCACCCTTTGACCAAAGAGATTCCCCTCATCTCCTTCGTAAATTAATGTCCTTTAATTCTGAGATCGTGACCTCCGCTCCTAGACTCTCCCACTGGTGGAAACATACTCCCTAGATCCACTCTATTCAAGCCTTTCACTATTCTGTACGTTTCAATGATGTCCCCTATCATTCTTCGAAACACCAACGAGTACAAGCCCAGTGCGGTCAAACGCTCATCCTCACTCCAGAGTCTCGCGTATAAATATCTATGCTGACTGTTCAGGGAACGCTGTACTGTCTTTTGGGAGCAATGTTGAGTTGAGGCGCTGCTCATCTCTTGGGTGGACACAAAATATCCTGTGCCACCATTAAAAAGAAGAGCAGAGCTGGTGTTCTGGGTAGCAGATATCTATAAAGCAATCACAAAAAGTTGACATTAAATGCTGGAGTAAATCAGGAGGACAGGCAGCATCTCTGTAGAGAAGGAATGGGTGATGTTTCGGGTTGAGAACCTTCTTCAGTTCTATCTTCGGTTTAAATCAGCACCTGCAGTTCCTTCATAACCAGTCACAAAAGGTTGCCTGTTATCATCACTTTACAATGTGTAGAAACTTGTACATCTTGTCTGTTAGAACAAGAAGCACCGCACTGTGAACAGAAGTAACAAACGGGAGTAGACCATTCAGCCCATCTTGCCAGCAGTACTATTCAATAAGGTTATGGCTTCCCTCTGGTTATGAAAGATCTTTCAATCACTACTTCAAAGAGCTAGGCTGTTATCCAGGATACCTCAGCCACAACTTTCTGATTTAACGTCATGGAAATTGATATTCTGCAATGACCTTTGTAATTACTTGTGTAGGAAAGAACTGCAAATGCTGGTTTAAATCGAAGGTAGACACAAAAAGCTGGAGTAACGCAGCGAGACAGGCGGCATCTCTGGAGAGAAGGAATGGGTGACATTTTGGGTCAAGACCCTTCTTCAGACCTTTAGTTACTCCAGCATTTTGTAATTACTTGGAGTGGGGTGGGTGATTGCAACCTTCCACCCTGTTTTGACGAATGCAATCAACCTGGCGTGCACAATCAAATAAGATCAAATAGAACAAGTTGTCCTACAACTTAAGGCTGTACACACAGGAAGAAGAAGATTACTTGGAGTATAGAAATTGAGTGTTTCCTGCCATCCAATTGTATGAAGCTGCTATCTTCATTTTTTAATTATCTGAATGAAACTATTTTTCTACTTCCCTGCTGTTTTTCTTTGCTGCAGCTTTTTGACTGTGCTGGGTTAACCATATTTTTAACAGTGTTTAACTTTATGCTCTTGCTTGTTGACCTTCATTGCATTCTGGTAGCCTATACCTCGTGCATTTCTGCCTTACCACAACACTTAAAATAGAATATTTTTCAGCATTGACTTGTTTTGTGTGTGGATTAGATGGAAACAAAAGCAGCTTTAGGTCTTGTGCTCACATAGGCTGGATGCCTGGACTGGATGAACTTTTTCCAAGGATTGGTGCTAACAAATCACCTCACTTCAGTGTGGGAGTCCAATACATGGTGGCAAAAACAGGGTGTGTGATCCTGCCATTGGTTTCAGAGATGCAGCTGGGTGGACATTGGCTGCTGGTTTATGGATCTGCTCCCCTAAAATATGATCTTGAATAATTGATTAAGGGTGGTTTCCGAGGAACACTGGATGCAAGGAAGGATTCAGAAATGGAAAATAGCCATCCCTACACGAGCATAGAATGCAATCTGATCATAGGGCTCGGGGAAATTCCCACAAATTGATGTAATTTGATTCCTTTGATATGTGTAGGAAGATATTTTAATGGTTTTTGTAAGAGTGTTCCACTTGTACTTTGTTTTTGGGAATAGAACTTGAGAAATATTTTCCATGTCCAGTTGTGTTGGTGATCTGCTTGACATCCGATGCTGTCTTCACGTGATGTGCGCCACTTAAAATATGCAGTAAACATTTGTAATGTTAAAAGTTGAGCGATTGGGCTGATGCTCATTGGTACTTTTATAGAAGCGCAGTTGCGAAGGGGGTTTGACCAGCTAAAGGCTGAGATTGATTCTGCTGGTGGCATAGTTTCATAATATGGATTTGCCCATACAAAACAGTGCAGCAGAGGAACTGGCCCTTCATCTGTGCTGAACATGATGCCTAAGTGAACTATTGTTTTAGTCTTTAGAGATAAAATGTACAAATTACATAGACAGGATCTGCCTGGACTTAATCCATATCCTGCATATCCATGTGCCTATCCAAAAGCCTCTTAAATGCCACTACTGCTTCCACCACCCCCGCTGGTAGCTTGTTCCAGTCACCCAATGACCTCTGCGTTAAAAAAAAACCTTGCCCTGCGCATCTCCTTTAAACTTTGCACCTTACCTTAAAGCAATATCCTCTGGTATTTGATATTTCCATCCTGGGGAAACGGTTCCGATTTATATTTAGGGATACAGAGTGGAAACGGGCCCTTCAGCCCACTGAGTCCACACTGACCAGCAATCACTCAGACACTAGTTCTACCCTGCACACTCAGGACAGTTTACAGTAGCCAATTAACCTACAAAAGCCACATGTCTTTGGAGTATGAGAGCAAACTGGAGCACCCGGAACCAACCCACGTGGTCACGGAGAAGATGTAAACTCTGGCAGCAACTCTACTGATGTGCTACTGTGCTGCCCTGTGTCCCCTGTCTATGCCTCTTATTTTAGATACCTCTATCGGGTCTCCCTTTCTCTAGTATTGCAAAGAGAGCAGTTTAAGAAGGAGATAAGTAATTTAGTCATACAGCATGGAAACGGCCCCTTCGTCTCAAGTCGTCCATTCATCCCTTCCAAGTTAGTCAAACTTACCCGTGTTCGACCGATATTCCTCTAAACCTTTTCTATCCCTGTACCTGTCCAAGTGTCTTTTAAATTATGTTATATTATCTGCCTCAACTATCGTCTCGGGCAGCTCATTCCATATACCCACCCCTCTGAGTGAAAAGGTTGCCCCTCGGGTGTGTGTTAATAAATCTTGCCCCTCTCACCTTAAACATATGACCTCTTGTTTTTGATTTGCTACTGTGGGTAAAAGGTTCTCCTAGATATAAGGAACTGCAGATGCTGGTTTATTTTAAAAAAAGACATGATGTGCTGGAGCGACAGCAGGCCAGGCAGCATATCTGAAGAACTTTGACAGGTGACATTTCGGGTCGGACCCTTCATCCGATTCCCCTATCCTGGGTAAAGATTTCTTCTGAGAGATTAGTCTTTGAAATGTATCTTACCCGGAGAAGTAGAGGCTAAATCGTTTAAATATATTCAAAGCTGAAATAAGTTTTTAGATTATGGGGGTCGAGGGTTATGGGGAACAGGAAGGAACGTTCCAGCATCGATCAGCCGTGGAATATTGGAAAGGCTCGACGGGGTGCATGTGTGACTTCTGCTCCTGTTGTTTATGCCTATATGTTAAACCCAATCACTGCTCAACAATGGTAGTGGTTTTAGGGATCTATTCTGAATACAAGTTATTAACATTCCAAACTGTTACCCAATTGTACCTCCCCCTCAGTTCCTTGAATGACCCACTCTTTCTTTGTGTCTGTGTAAATCCGCCTGAAAAGGGATTAAAATACTTTCCTGTATTCAAAGCAAATTATGTTACTGTGATTCAACAGGCAGAGGACACCACAATGCTGAATTTTGTTGTGTTAGTTTGTTTTCATGGTACGGTCAACATTTCTTGTCCATGGGTTACACAAAAAGCTGGAGAAACTCAGCGGGTGCAGCAGCATCTAAGGAGTGAAGGTGCGTATCCGACCTCTCGGTCCTGGGCCTCCTCCACGGCCGGAGGAGGCCCAGGACCGAGAGGTCGGATACGCACCTTCACTCCTTCGCTCCTTAGATGCTGCTGCACCCGCTGAGTTTCTCCAGCTTTTTGTGTAACCCTCGATTCTCCAGCATCTGCAGTTCCTTCTTTAACAATTTCTTGTCCATGCACAGGTCCTCGAGAAGCTGGCGGTGAGTTCCTTCTTAAACTGTCACAATCCATCTTCAGGCCATGATATTCACACATTTGGAATGATTTTGACCCAGTAAATTGGAGAATTTCTAAAACTCTGAATTTCAGGATTCATATCTTGTCTAAATATTTGAGTTGTATTGTGTGCCTTGAAGGTGGTGGTTTTCCCACTGTCGTGATGAGAGGTGTTGAGATGATACTCATTGTTGTTTAACGCAGATACTGGCCCTTTGGCCCATCATATCTGTGCCAGTCAATGCCTGTCTGTACTATCTACACCAGCATCTGGTTCATTGCCTATTTGCCTCATCATTATTCCCGAGGACTAGTGAAGAGTGTAATAGTTAATACATTGGCTAAGGCTAGTTAGCTAGGGAAAAAACAGCTTTCTGCATTAAGCTATGATGCCAAAAATCCCAAACATTTGTTGAAGTTAGGGACGTCTGAAGTTATGGAACTCGTAACTACAGGAATTGCCAGATAACTGGCAAGGACCAAAGTAAAGGTATAATGAATAAACACAAGTGGGTGGGGGGGGGGGGGGGGGGGGACAAGGCATCAGAAGGCATAAACAAGAGATGGAGATTAGAGGACAACCAGCTGAGCTGAATGGCCTGTGTACTAATTTTATGTAGTTCAGTAAAATGGGATCACACGATTGCCCATTAAACATGGGTAACAATCCTAGAATAAAAGCCAGGTTTTCTGAGCCAAATGGCTTTAATTCAGTACCCCTAAAACTCCAGTTAACCCATCCACAGGCTGACAATGGATCAATGTGTTAATCTTACAGGAATGCAGCAGATGAGGTCTTCCATTATTGTGCAAACGTCTCTCTACTCGGGGGGGAACCTGAAGCAACAACCATGCCAGACAATAAACCAAGGGCCACCCAAGTGGCTAGGTTCTTGCCCTGTTCCTTCTCACGCAGACCATCAGATTCGGCAAACTGCAGCCCATTAGGGGCAGTATCTTCAGATGGGTTACAGTCCTCTTTGAATACTCAAAAGGGACACGCCTCAAATTCTGGCTACATTTCAACTCCACATTGGTGATCTTAACACAACAGATGCAGAGCAATTGGATTGGTCATCTGGCAATTCCTGTAGTTATGAGTTCCATGTTCCCATTGCCTTCATTCATCAGGACCAATCATGGATGGATGATGCACACCAGCATTCCAGTGTCCTGTGTGAATAAATAGTAATAAGATCCAATGTCTGGAGTCTCTGGTAATGTGAGCTTGGAATTACTCAGTGGGCCAAGTCAAGCGATGCTCTGGATCATTGTTTGAGTGTTCCCTGCTCAGTTTTTGCGTTTGAATTTGGATTAGAGACTGAGCCAAGAAAGTTCAGACTGAGGTGATCTATGGACTGATTCATAAATTGTTAAATATTGAATATCGAAGGATAATGTGTTAACTTATTAGCCTCGTTGTGTGTGACTGGGAGTGGTGAGGTTTGATGATTGAAATAACATGTTTAGACTTGTATTCCGACAGTAAATTGATGACTTTGCACTTTTTCTTTCAGTACTGTCTTATCTGCTGATTTCAACAGACCAGTGTTTGGTGCCAAGATGTGTTAAAGGTTCTGTTTGCTGCTGCATAGGAAACTGCCCCATTTTGTGATCAAGTCATATTTGGTAGCAGCAGACACTGAAGAAGCTAAAGTGATTAAGCTGTGTGTGTTTGGTTTTAAAGATAACTTGTCAATGTTGTGGACTTTGAGAGAGTAAATCACAAGCGACCAGCTATCTACTTTGATGACCAATCTTTTGGAGTCTGGGCCAACATCTTATTCTCATTGTCTAATTGTCTTTCCTTTGCAAGGAGGAGGACTAGAGGAATGAATATTCCTGGAGTGTAGATAAATCTCTGGGGGGGAAATGGGTTTGTACCTGAAAAATCTGGGTGTGGATCTCTTCCAGTCCCAAAATTTTGATTTGTTGATTCCAGTTGTGATGAAGAAATGTACGGTGATTCATTCGGTTCTTGTGCAATCTGTCTGGAGAATGTTTTCCATATCCCGTTGTAGACATCTGCCTCTAGTGATTTATAGATCAACAATTGCCGACAGTTGTCTGTACAAACTCCTGATATAGAAGCTTCTTTCTTCATGATTGATGTATCTATATCTAAGACTATTGTAATTAGTTGATTGTGTTGTCGTTGGATGAGTTAGATCACTCATCTATCGGTCTCTAATCCAAAAAAGATACGTGGCATTGAGGCTGCAGTTGCAAGGTTATAGTGTTGTGATAAGATATCTGTTTATTTTGACAATGTGAACATTGAGCAGATTTCACTGCCTCACTGTCACAGACAGTGCTAGCATTTATTGTCCTTCTCTTAGTGGCCCCAAGCAGATAAGGCTGTTGAGAACCAACCATGTTGCTGGGTCTTACGACAATCAATGGCCAGATTGGATGAGGGTGGCAGATTTCCTTCCCTGAAGAACATCAGTACTGAATAGAAGATGCTTCTGCATAACAGAGGGCGGCAGCTATCATTTGGGCTAGCACATGTATGTGCACTGTATTATTGATCAAAAGCACACATGGCGCAAACGCGTATTTTGACTACACCCTCATTTGGCCTCTATTTCTATTCTGATCACTACCATCTTCAGTCACCCCTGCCTTTGTCCTCTTTCCACACCATCTCATCTCCCTGCTAGATCCCTGTACTCTTATAGAAGACTGGCACCACGCTCCTCCTTGAAGGTCTCTCCTGTGGTTGCTAATCACCCATTACCTTTACCATGATCGAAATGGGGTTTAATGCCCGGTTGATTTCAGTTCCATAGTCGACATGGTGGGATTGGAGCTCGTGTTTCTACATCAATGATCCAGCACCCTGCTCCAGATCCATTAACATAATGGCCATGCTTTTATACCATCTTACTTCCTGACCCTGGCATTCCCTGCTTTCATTTCAGAATGATGACAATAGACAATAGGTGCAGGAGTAGGCCATTTGGCCCTTCGAGCCAGCACCGCCATTCAATGTGATCATGGCTGATCATCAGAGCGGCTGTTTCCCTCTGAATGGACAGTCCAACAATACATTGACCCCTCGTTTGACGGCAGGGAGGTGTAAAGGGACTTGGGAGCGCCGGTGCAGGATTCCCAAAAAGTTAATTTGCGAATCAATAGACAATAGGTGCAGGAGTAGGCCGTTCGGCCCTTCGAGCCAGCACCGCCATTCAATGTGATCATGGCTGATCATCCCCAATCAGTACCCCGTTCCTGCCTTCTCCCCATATCCCCTGACTCCGCTATTTTTAAGAGCCCTATCTAGCTCTCTTGAAAGCATCCAGAGAACCTGCCTCCACCACCCTCTGAGGCAGAGATTTCCGCAGACTCGCCACTCTCTGTGAGAAAAAGTGCTTCCTCGTCTCTGTTCTAAATGGCTTACTCCTTATTCTTAAACTGTGGCCCCTGATTCTGGATTCTTAAACTGTGGCCCCTGGTTCTGGAGTTTTATTTCTCTTTTTCTTCTTCCTTGGGAGACCTGAAAATTAGACACAATTTCCATTGACGGGAATGGTTGTGGGGCAAGATAAAATTAAAACTTGTGGCACTTAAATAATGCCAGGATAAAGGCTAACACATTAATTGCGTGGAAACCTGCAACTCTCCCCCTCCAAAAGGCAGTGTGGATGCTGGAATTTCAAAATTGATTTTTGTTATTTTAAATCATTGACTTGAAATGAGTATCTTTGTAAGGCGGGTAAATGCATCATCTTCCTTGCGAGCATTGTCTCAAGGAGGTGAATGTCTGCCTTATTTTCCTCAGTTGACATCCCTGTGGGGTATGTTGGTGTGGAGGAAATAGTTACTGGATTGGCACCAAACTAATTATTGCCAACTAAATCCATTATTTTAAAGTGAAGGAACCCACTTTGATTATAAACTACTGGAGGAATGAAGTGGCTCAGGCAGCATTTGTGGAAGGAAAAGGACAGACGATGTTTTGGATTGGAACAATATGGGGCAACGCAGCGATGCAGCTGGTAGAGCTATTGCCTCTCGGCGTTGGAGACCAGGGTTTGATTCTGACCTCAGTTGCTGTCTGTGTGGCTTTTGCACGTTCTCCCTATGAGATCGTGTATTTTTGCCGGGTGCTCCGGTTTCCTCCCAAAGACAAGTGGGTTTATAGATTAATTGTAAATTTACTCCAAGTAGGTAGGGAGTGGATGAAAAAGTGTGATAATATAGAACTGGTGTGTACATGGATTCTGTGGGCCAAATGGCCTGTTTCATACTATATTTCTAAATTAAACTGAAAATAAATGCAAGAACATGACAGGGAAGTAAGACTAGGTGATCCTGGACCCTGCATTATTCATTAAAGACATAACTGATTCCAGTTTATCCAAATATTCCTTGATTCCATTAAGATTTGAAAATATATTAATCTGTCCGGAATATAACTGAAGCTCCACAAGCTTTGTCAGTACGTTCGCCAACCTCGGGGTGAAGAAACTTCCCCTCTGTCTTGAATGGCTGACCGCTTGCTATGAGACAGTGATCCCTGGTTTTAAACACCCCAACCATAGGAACCATCCTCCCTGCATATACCGTGCCAAGCTTGTAAGAATGTTGCATGTTTCAATCAGATTACTTTGGAAGGCTACTGACATACCTTTGTAGATTAGGAAACTACATTAGCCAATTTGTGCCTGTACTTTGGAGAGGGGGTGTCACGAACTAACGGGGTTTTACTTTAGTCTCCTCAGTCTGAAGAAAGATCTCGACCCGAAACGTTGCACATTCCTTCTCTCCAGAGATGCTGCCTATCCTGCTGAGTTTCTCCAGCATTTTGTCTCTACCTGGGGTTTTACTTCATCTGTTTTTATATCCTCGCAGAGCCCTATGCCTATTTCTGTAATCTCCAGCCCTAGGGCCTTTTGGATTCTCTGCACTCCATTTCTGACGTGCTCGTCCCTGAATTTGGCAACTGTGCATTCAGCTATTTGGGCCCTTGAGTTCTAGAAATCCTTGTCTCACTAGATTTCTGACTTCTATCTTTTCTCATTTAAGGTGTGAGTTAACGCATATTACTGGCATATTTTGGTTATTCATCATTTGCACTTCTCTGAAAGCCGTTGGGATTTTTTTTGGCATGTTGGAAGTTGCCGTGGTGATGATGAAGGGTGAAAATAAAGTCTGTAAAACTTCTGCAAGCTGAACAAACATCTCAGACTTGTCATGTAGTATTATGACAGAACAAAGTGACATGCTCAAGATTTTTGATGGATGTTTAACCAGTTCCACTTGCCGTAATTTACATTTTATTTTGGATGGTTTTACTTTTCAAATTACGAAATGATTTAGTTCAGTGTTAACCTCTGTATAGTCCTCTCTGTCACCTCTTGTCAAGAGTACAGAACTTACTTCTCCAGTTATTTTCCATAATTGAGTCTTCCTGCACCACAAGGGTGTAATTTATTCCCTGGCAGCTTGTTATGTGAATAATGATCTGATCCAATAATCAGTAAAAGCAGTTCCACGTCCAGCTAATTAACCAATTTCCCAACACTTCACCTGACTGAAATGTATGTGTGGTTTGGTGGGACAGTAAAGTTGATCATTCCTTGTCTAAGGGTGGAGGATAACTTGCGGTTAGTCTACAGTTCATGGATGTCTTTCAAACAGGGTGTTTGGACTCGAGCTCTAGAGAGCTGATATTTTCCAGATGCCTTCAGTTAATGTCCAGCTTGGATTTTGGAGGTGAAAGCAGGTGTTTTTTCTGTACTGTTGTGACTTATGAAATTGAGTCACTTGGCAATTTAAGCAGGTTGGATACAAAAGATCCTTTTGTCTTGAGGTGCAGGCATTCTCTTGGAGATTCCTCTGTAGAATCTCTCCAAACTAAAAATGCACCAACTTTTTATACTCTTAAGATCAAAGGCAACAGCAGGTGATTCCATACAATTTAGCAAAGGAGGTTTTCTAGAATGATGTCTGGATTAAGGGGTATTGTCTGCAGGGAGAGGGACAGATTTGGACTGTTTTCCCTGAAACTGCAGATGTTGACGCTTGATAGATGTATTTGGACTCATGAGAAGCATAGATAGGGTAAATAGTCAGAACCTTTTTCACAGGATGGAAATATCAAATACTAGGGGGCGTTACTTTAAGGTGAAAGAGGCAAAGTTTATGAGATGTGTGGGGCAAGTTTTTTTACACAGGGCGGCAGGTGCCTGGAACACACTGCTGAGGCTGTTATGACAATGGTACTCGAGATTTTTGGAAAGTCACATGGATTTGTAGGGATCTGGATTATGGAGTTGGCTGGCGTCATGCTCGGTATAGACATTCTGGGCCGAAAGGCCTGTTCCTGTGCTGCACTGTTTGATGTTATATTCTAACAGCAACAATACAATATTTTGAAAGGCCCAAAATGCTGGAGTAATTCAGCGGGTCAAGCAGCATCTCTGGAGAAAGTGGTTGGGTGCCATTTTGGTATGGGACCCTTATTCAGACCTCATTATTTTGAGTCTGGCAAATGGTTCCATTGAATTGCATTTTATATTTGAATGTTCATTCACCTTTCCTGGACAAAGTAATTCACACAGATGGCCTAAAACCTGAGGCAGAGAATCCAATCATGCAAAATCCACCTTTTTAGCGTTGGGATGCCCCGCTGGTTACATGAACAGCAGAATATTGTGACAAAACAGACTTGTTTTGAACTGTTTAGGAAGGAGCTGCTGATGCTGGAAAATTGAAGGTAGACAAAATGTTGGAGAAACTGTGTAGTGAGTAGCTGGGATATACCTTCAACAACGTGTTAATGCAGCAGATGGCCACTGAATCATGTTTCTTTCTACAGATGCAGCAGTTGTTTTATGTTTTTTTATTAGTCTCAATATCTGCATTTAGACATTAGAGATACAGCACAGAAGCATGCCCTTGGGCCCACCAAGTCTGCGCCAACCACGATCACCCTGTTTGTAGTTCTATCCTACATACCAGGAACAATTTATAATTTTACAACCCAATTAACCTGTAAACCTGTCTGTCTTTGGAGTGTAGGGGGGAAACAAGAGCACCAGGAGCAAACGCATGCGGTTACAAAATGAACATACAAACTCCGTGCAGACAGCATCCATAGTCGGGATCGAACCCAGGTCTCTGTCGCTGTAAGGCAGCAGCTCTACCGCTGCACCATTGTGCCACTAAATCTAAAATGTGCATTTGTCGTTTCTTTCTGTTTAGCCAGTTTTCCTTTCAATGTCACTGTTTATCTGAACCACTGTTCCAAGTTTTTATTTAACCATTTGGACAGGGGCATATGGGTCGAGCTCGGGTAGGCATCCTAGTTGGCAGAGACTAGTTGGGATGAACGCCCTACTTCTCTGTATAATTACGACTCTATGACTTTAATATGTTACAGAGAATTATACGCAGTGGGAACTGTGGTCTAAATCAGGACATGTCTGAGCTCAAAATGAATTCTGGGCTTTTCAATTTACGATCTGCAGCAATGGACTTCAATGTTTGTCTGTTTTTACAAGCATCATTAAATCCTTATTTTCTGTGCCTTTGCTTTACCTCGCCCTAAACTTCCCCTTTAGTGAAAGCTTTCAATCACCGAGTTCCTGATGTGGCTGGAGGTCAAAGATTATAGTGTGATGTTATTTAAATTGGTTAAGAAGGAACTGCAGATGCTGGAAAATCGAAGGTAGACAAAAATGCTGGAGAAACTCAACGGGTGAGGCAGCATCTATGGAGCGAAGGAAAGGGATGATTTGTAAACGCAGATGGTGTTGCCTACGTGGGGCTTGTTCCATGTCACTGGCTTGAGCATGGAATAAAAAACGGCCAACATTTCTGTTTTCTTGTGATGTAAACTGCCAAGGTTGGATTCTGAAGGAGGGTTTCGGCCCGAAACGTTGCCTATTTCCTTCGCTCCATAGATGCTGCTGCATCCGCTGAGTTTCTCCAGCACTTTTGTCTGCCTTCAATTTTCCAGCATCTGCAGTTCCTTCTTAAATGCCAAGGTTGGATTTCTGTCTGTGCTTGTACAACCTGTTGCTCAATGCCCAGGCTCTTTCTTGAAGAATAATTACTTGAACACACTTGGATGGCCTGCTGTGGAACTGTACCTGAGTTTAAATCAGTGACTTAGTCATACTTACACAGCCTCAACTCATCCGTGCCTATCAAGATGCCCATCTACGCTCATTCCATTCAACTATGTTTGGCCCATATCTTCTAAAGCTTTCTAATCAATGTACCTGTCCTAATATCTTGTAAACATTGTAATTATACCTGCCTCTTCCAATTCTTTGGCGGCTCATTCCATATACCCATCACCCTCTGTGTGTAATACTTCACCTTCAGATCCCTTTTAGGTCTTTCTCCTCTCGCCTTAACCTGCAGCCTTTAGTTTTAGTGTGTAAGAAGGAACTGCGGATGCTGGTTTAAACTGAAGATAGACACAAAATGCTGGAGTAACTGAGTGGGGCATGCAGCATCTCTGGAGAGAAGGAATGGGTGACATTTTGGGTCGAGACCCTTCTTCAGACTGGTTAGGGATAAGGGAAGTGAGCGATATAGACCATGTGTAGAGAAAAAGAACAATGAATGAAAGTTATGCAAAAAGGAATTGGGCCATTGTAAGCCGTTTGTCGGGTGAAAATGAGAAGCTAATGCGACTTGGGTGGGGGATGGTTAGAGAGAGAGGGAATGCCGGGAAGTGAGATAAATCAATATTCATGCCACTGGGCTGTAAACTGCCCAAGCAAAATATGAGATGCAGTTCCTCTAATTTGCGTTTAACTTCACTCTGGCAATGGAGGAGACCGACAGAAAGGCCTGTGTAGGAATGGGAAAGAGAATTAAAGTGTCCTGCAACCGGGAGATCAAGTGGGTTCAGGAGGGTTGAGCGAAGGTGTTCTGCGAAATGATAGCCCAGCCTGCGTTTGGTCTCGCCGATGTATAAGAATCCACATCTTGAACAACGGATACAGTAGATGAGGTTGGCGGAAGTGCAAGTGAACCTCTGCCTAACCTGAAAGGACTGTCAGTGTCCCTGGACAGAGTCGAGGGAGGAGGTATATTGACAGGCGTTGCATCTTCTGCGGTTGCTGGCTAAGGTCCCTGGGGAGGGGGTGGTTTGGGTGGGAAGGGATGAGTTAACCAGGGAGTTGTGGAGGGAACGGTCTCTGCGGAAGGCGGAAAGGGATTGAGTGGTGAGATCCTATTGGAGGTGGCGGACATTTCAGAGGATCATGTGTTATATGCGATGGCTAATGGGGTGGAAGATAAGGAATAGGGGGAACCCTGTTTCTGTTGCAACTAGGGGCGGGGGGTTAAAGGGCAGAGCTGAGGGGTACTGAGGAGACATGAGTGAAGGCTTCATCTATAATGGGAGAGGGGAACCCCCATTCCCTAAAGAATAAGGACATCTCAGATGTTCTGGTATGGAACACCTCATCTTGAGTGCAGATGCGGCATCAACGGAAGAATTGGGAGTAGGGGATGGAGTCTTTGCAGGAAGCCGGGTGAGAAGAAGTCTAGTCAAGATAGCTGTGGGAGTCAGTGGGTTTGTAGTAGATGTCAATCAATAGTCTGTTTCTTGTGATGGAAACTGTGAGATCAAGAAAGGGGAGGGAGGTGACACAGATGGTCCAAGTAAATTAGAGTGCAGGATGAAAATTGGTGGTGACGAAGTCCATGAGATCTGCATGGGTGCAGGAGGTAGCACCGATGCAGTCATCAATGTAATGGAGATAGAGTTTGGGGCTAGGCCCAGTGTACTCCTGTACCCTACAAAGAGGCAGGTTTAGCTCAGGCCCATGCGGGTGCCCATAGCTACGCCTTGGACTTGGAGGAAGTGAGAGGAGTCAAAGGAGAAGTTGTTGAGGGTGAGGTCCAGCTCCGCTAGGCGGAGTAGAGTGTTAGTGGAGGGAAATTGGATGGTTCTGCAGTCGAGGAAGAAACGGAGGGCTTTAAGGCCTTCCTAGTGGAGGCTGGAGGTGTAGAGTGACTGGATATCTGTAGTGAAAATGAGGGAGTGGGGGCTCGGAAAGTGAAAGGCATGTGAGGTAACGGACATAGGTCGGGAGAGATTGAACCGGGGGGGGGGGGGGGGGGGGAGGAGAGGAGATAAGATGGAGTCGAGGTACGTGGAAATCATTTCCGTGGGACCGGAGCAGGCAGAAACAATGGGTCTGCCAGGGCAGTTGTGTTTGTGGATTTTGGGGAGAAGGTAAAAACGGGCTGTGCGGGGCTGGGAAACGATAAGGTTGAAGGCTGTGGGAGGCAGACGGCCAGAAGTAATGAAATCAGTAATGGTGTTTCAGATTAAGGCCTGGTGCTCGTCTGTGGCATCATGGTCCAAGGTTAAGTAGGAGGAGGTGTCTGAGAGTTGTTGCCTGGCCTCAGCCCAGTAGAGGTCAGCGTGCCAGTCTACCACGGCACCTCCCTTGTCGGCGGGTTTGATTATAATATCAGGGTTGCTGCAGAGTGAGCGGAGGACTGTACCTTCAGAGCCGGTGAGGTTGGAGTATGCAGGGGAGTTAAAAAGTTGAGACTGTTGATGTCACGCTGGCAGTTGGAAATAAAAAGGTCTAGAGAGGGTAGAAGGTCATTCTGGGGAGTCCATGAGGAGGGGAACCAGTGGAAAAGGAGTCATCACTGGGTGGTAAGGACCTTCCCACAGAAAAGCTCTACGTCATGGCGGACCCGGAACCCATTGGGGGGGCGAAGGGGAACAAAGGTGAGGCCTTCAAAGGACAGACTGTTTCTTATCAGAAAAGGGGAGGTCGGAGGGGGGGGGGGGGGGAGGGGGAATGGTGGAAACAGAGGAGTCAGAGGAGGACCGGGGAAATGGACAAAAGCCAAGGCTGGATATGGTGGGGGGGGATGGGTGTTCAGAGAGGAGGGGACGCGAGGACTGTTGTATGGGTGGGGTGTGGTCGGGGTAACCTGGTTAAAAGAGGGGGATGGGGAAGACCCATTACTACTGAAGTTCCCTGTAAGGGGGAGGGGGGAGGCAATAGGACCCAGCAGTCTCCGACCACGTGCTCTCAGAGTCTGCATCGTGGAGGTTGTGGGTCAGGTGAGGCGATGGCTTCGGCACGCTGGTGGGCGATGGAGAGGTGAGGGTTAGCGAAGTCGCTGGTGGAGGCCCATGGGGAGCTCGAGTGGAGATGCCGGTCGACAATGACCACAGCATTGAAGGAGACATATTCTGACTTTTCCTGCGAGCACATCTCCCTGTTTTGGTTGCTAGCTCATAGAATTGTGAACATGGAAAGGGGTCCTTTGGCTCACTGAATCCCTGCCATCCATCAAGCACCCAATAGCAAAACTATTACTGGCAATTACTGAAATAAAGGGAGCAGCGGTGACAGTTTTTTAAGCAACTAGTACAGAGTAAAGAAATGTACAACCACCTTATGAACACTCAAGAGTGTTAAGAGTGTTTCCACCAATAAGTTCAACTCTTCCCTTCCCTCTCACGATTGTTACTACTTCACTACCTAGTCAACGTTGACGTCAGCAGATCATTTCCAGTGCAGCCCTTGAACCTTGCTCAAGTCGTCATACTTTAAGATTCTGGTGGAGACTGAGGTTTCTCCCCAGCATCCAGTTGTCTGCTCAACTTCTCCCTATAGCTCAGGCCCTTGAGTCTTTAAATATCCTTGTAAATCTTTTCTGTGCCTATTCCAGCTTAAAAGCATCTTTCCTATAAAGGGTATCCAAACTGAACACAATACTCTAAATGTTGCCTTAATCTCTCTTACAGCTTACATGATCTCCTAACTTCTAAACTCTATAATGCCACTGTGCCGAAAGCCTTCTTGACATCCTATCTACTTGTGACGCCACTTACCTGCACTCCTAAATGCCTTTGCTCTCCAACAATGTATTATTATGCTGCTGCAAGTAAGAATTGTATTGCTCCGTTGTCAGTACATATGACAATTATACACTCTTGAAAGTACATGTTGCTATCCAGCATCTGGAGGTTGAGAGCAAATGTTTTTTTTAAAGTAGTTCTAGTGTGAGACCAACCATCTAAGATTCACTGCTGTTAACTAGAGTACTATTAACAGAAATAACGTGACCTTTTCCTGGACCTGCTTGTTGAACTTTCTGCAATGCTCGGAAAGATTGATTCCTCATGCAAGGGTGGAACCACTGGGTGTGATTGTTTTAACTGGCTTCAAGTCCACATCTCCTTGCGCAGTAACTTTTTTTCTTACCACCTACACCACCCAAATCTGCTCTTGGGTTGTCATGATAAAGTGGAAAAACTTTGTTTGTGTGCGAGCCAGTAAAATGATAACGGACACAAGCCCATTAGGTCGCGCAAAAGAGAAAATGGCCAATGTGCAAAATAGTGTTACAGCTACAGAGAAAGTGTTGATTTTAAAGTGCAATGGCAGTGAGATGGATTGAAAGATTGGGCAATTATCCCTAGCATACAATTAACAATGGTAAGTGTGGGTAGTTGTCTGGGAGTTTATTGGTGGAACAATATTTAAAATAGTTCTCCTTGAGTTATTGTGGTGGTTGCAATATTTTCACCTTTGGGGCACCAATAAATAAATGATAACTGAACCAATGATTTGAATATTTTTTGACGGTAGTAGTTTTATTTCAATTTCACACCTTCATTTCTTGTCTAATTATTACTCCATTTCACCCTCTTAACTGCCAACCCATTGCAAACTTGACTTTTTGTTCTTTTCTCCTCTCTCCATTTGCCTGCTGGTTTACAGTTACTGACTGTAAAATCAGAATGCTGTATGGTTTAGAATATCCCTGTCATGGACTGAAACTCAATTTCTGTGAGGTTTGGTGCCAGTCTGGAGATTTGCCCGAGTATTTTTGGCTGCGCTCATTCAAACCTCCTTATTGAGGGGAATTGGCTGAATTGTGGAAGAGTAAATCATTTAACCTCACTGACACGTTGGATCATTTTATTCATTTCCTATTACATTATGTGTTTTAAACACAGAAACATAGAAAATAGGTGCAGGAGTAGGCCATTCGGCCCTTCGAGCCTGCACCGCCATTCAATATGGTCATGATTGATCATCCAATTCAGTATCCTACACCTGCCTTTTCTCCATACCCTCTGATTCCTTTAGCCACAAGGGCCACATCTAACTCCCTCTTAAATATAGCCAATGAACTGGCCTCAAATACCTTTTGTGGCAGAGAATTCCACAGATTCACCACTCTGTGTGAAAAATGATTTCCTCATCTTGGTCCTAAAAGACTTCCCCCTTATCCTTAAACTGTGACCCCTTGTTCTGGACTTCCCCAACATCAGGAACAATCTTCCTGCATCTAGCCTGTCCAACCCCTTAAGGGGTTTTATGGGGTTTTAACGCATGCCCATGGTTAGTGATCTCTGGCCTCTGTAAACTTGCCCTTAGTGTGTAGAAAAAAGGATAACATAGAACTAGTGTGAATGGGTGATCAATGATTAGTGTGGTCGAGTCTGAAGCAGGGTCTTGACCCGAAATGTCACCTATTCCTTCGCTCCATAGATGCTGCCTTACCCATTGAGTTTCTCTAGCACTTTTGTCTACCAATGATTAGTGTGGACTCGGGCCAAAGGGCCCATTTCCATGCTAAACATCTGTGCTCACCTCTCTAGTATGAGAATGGGATGAGTGTGGATAGTTGCTGTCTCTGTGCTGTATGGCACTGACTTCAGTAACTGTGGCAAAAGGCTGGAGGCTTGAAGTGGGAGGAAATTGCGACTGATGCCAGTGAAAACAGATTGTGTTTGTTGTTCCATTGAATCCAATGCTGTCCATTGACGCGGTGAAGTTGTTTTTGGTGCGGTTGGTCATGAGATGTTGATTGCCGTTGGACCAGGAGGGTTTGTAGTTTGGACCATGTGAGGTTGTGAGCCTGGGGACCTTTTCCAGACCTTACTGTGGATTAGATTCCCACCTCGAGGTGTTACCAAATTTCTTTCCTGTTTTTAATTTAAATCTGTAACATGTTGAAGCCCGAGGGCATTTTTAGGACTGAAGCTACTACTTTGAGATCATTCCTTCCTTCACCAGTAACTTGAAAATGTGATGCTATGGAATGTTATTGTACAATTTCTTTGAACTGTCAGAATGGGTCACGCACTCTGCTTTCTGTTTCACAAGCTGGCCTGTTTGTTAACAGATACAAGGCGGTGAAGTTAAGCTATCTTGAATCCAGTTTAAGTTACAATATCAATTTGCTCCAGACGAGATAACATTTTCATTCGCATTGATTGTGAGCTATACTTTTCCCCCCATGATGGAACAAATATTGGCAGGGTTCATGTCTTTGAAGGAAACTCTGAGTTTAATATCAAGAGGGATTGTAATGCTAGGTATTGGGAGGAGTTTTCTATTTTGACCACTCCCAAACAAAACTCTGTTGCTGTGGTTCTTTCGAGTGCTTGAGTGTATAGCCTAAGGTGGAGTCTATCGTGGGGAATTAGCCCTCTAACTAGCTGAGAAGAGTCCCGTCCGCCAGTTGTGATCGGTGGACTGTTGGCAATGAAAATGTAATGCACTTGGTGACATGAAAGAACAAAAGAGGGGGAGATGGTGATTCAGCTCTTGAGAAATGGTAGCATTGGTGATGATTCAAAAGGCATTTGCCGGCTAATCCCTGGAATGAGAGGAGTGTCCTGTCAAAAGGCTAATCAGATTGGGTCTGTATGCACCTGACTTTAGAAGAATGAGGAGGGTCATATAGAAGTATTGGTTTACTGTTGTTACGAATACTGACATATATGGAAAACTTTGTTTTGCATGCTATCCAGACAAATCCTACCATACGAGTACAGTGGGTAGTACGAAATAATGCAAGTAGTGCCACACAGTCCTTACGACTGCAGATGTGGTGGATTGGAAGATGGGGAAGTAATCTCAAGAATTTGAGATCCATTCATGAACCTGATAATGGCAGAGAAGAAGTTATTCATGAATCTGGTGGTGTGTGGTTTCAAGCTTTTGTATCTTCTACTCGATGGGAAAGGGGAGAAGAGAGAATAACTGGAGTGTGACAGCATCTCTGGAGAGAAGGAATGGGCCGCGTTTGGAGTCGAGACCCTTCTTCAGTCTTTTGTGTCCACCTTCAATTTGAACCAACATCTGGAGTTTCTTGCACATAACTGGAGAGTGAGTGGTCCTTGATGATATTGGTCCTTGATGATATTGGCTGCTTTCACAAGGCAGGAGGAAGTGTCAATAGATGATTGGGGGAGGGGGGTGAAGCCATTAGAGAAGGCTGATGCACTGGGCTGCATTCACAATTCTCTGCAATTTCCTGCGGTCTTGGCCAAAGGAGCTGCGAAAGCAAGCTGTTATGAATCGGATTAGGATGCTTTCTATGGCCTATTTACAGAAATTGGTAAATATCATGGGACACATGCTGAATTTCCTTAGCCTTCTGATGAACTAATGGTGCTGGTGTGCTTTCCAGGCTGCAGCATCAATGTTGTTGAGCCAGGACAAATTGTTGGTGATATTTACACCTAGATGCTTTTGACCGTCTCCACCTCAGTGCCATTGATACAGACTGGGGTGTGTACCCCAACCCGATCTCCAGAAGTTGATGACCATTTCCTTTGTTTTGCTGTTATTGAGGGCGAGATTGTTGTCTTGACACCATGGTGCCAAGCTCTCCAAGGTGTCATGGTTAGGATTTTGATTATAAAAACCGATGTACCTCATTCAAGATTCATAGTTTCAAGATAAGGGGCTAAGGTTTGTAAACATTTCCCAGAGGGTGATGAATCTCTGGAATTCTGCCATGAGTTGTGATCACTATCTCATTGGAAGTATATAACGTGCAATTAGACAGTGGAGTTGAGGCCTGGTGTAGATCAGAGAAATTAAATGGCAGGGCAGGGTTGAGTGGCCTGATAGCCGAATCCCAATTTCCTGTGTTCTTATGAGGTCAGTATTTAGATTGGACTCTAGCTGTTCTGCTCCTCTGATATGTTTATCTAATTTTGCATTGATTTCCTTTGATCATGGAAAGAGCAGGGGGTGGGGGGTGTGGTTTTGATAGTTTGTGCTTACAACTGACTAAGTTATGCAATGACCTGGTTTTGCAAAAGTTCTGCTGGACAATTAAAATGGAATGCGAGTCGCTTAAGTTTTGTTGCAACACTTTTTAATGAAGCGCATTGAGTCCGTGTTGAAATAGTATCTTGTCCATAGTGATATCTGATATAGTCCTGCCCAGGTACTTCTTCATTTCCCCCAACCACCACCTCACCCTGTGGGTTTGTATAGACTTGCATTATTATTTATGAACATAAAAAATCATATGAGAAATTGGCACTGCAAACAGGTAATGCATTGATCATTAATTTAAATCCTATTCCTTTTCTGTGAAGGAATTACATTTATGTGGTCTACGTTACAGCCTTGCTTGTTATTTGTATTTCCACAGTTTAGAATCTTGTATCAATAGATGCAGTCAGTTTAGGATTTGTCACCTTTTCCCCCATGTAGTCAGTCACTGCTAAAACTCACATACAAATAATGAATTTCCGTGTAAGTTAACAGACTGTTGATCTTAATGGCTTAGGAAAGATGGAAAGAGATTAAATTAAATGCGGCACAGAATTTTTACATAGCAATCTCTAACGAATAAACATGATACTAATTAACTAATTTGTTTTCCTGATGTTGATGGAGGAGCAGAAATACCCAGATATTAATATGGAACACTTCCTACTGCTTTGAGAGAAGACAGAATGTACTGTTCCTCCCTCTGTCACTCTTGATTTGGATGAAATGGCCCACCATGGTTTTGAGGAAAACATTTCCAAACTGTTTTTTGCCTTGGTGGGAAAATGCATTGTTTTGAATCCTGGCTGCCTTGCAATTTTGCACCTGTATTAGTTTTAATGCCATGAAGAGGGAATTTCGCTGTGGCGGACATAATGTTCCTGTTTCCTTCATTTATTTATTGGATTTGCTGGATAGATGTGCTGTTACTGTTCACTGTAGCTGTGATTACCATGTGTTGTACAAAACGGTGAATATTTTTATTTAAACTGGAAAGGGTGCAGAAAAGATATGAGGATGTTGCCAGAACTTGGGGCTCGAGCTATAGGGAGGGGTTGAGCAGGCTAGGACTTTATTTCTTGGTGTGCAGGAGGATGAGGGGTGTTCTTATTCAAGATCACGCGAGGAATAGACAGAGTAAATGCGCAGATTATTTTATCCAGAGTTGGGGAATTGAGAACCAGAGGACATAGGTTTAAGGTGTTCAGGGGAGATGGTGGGGGATTTAATAGAAATCTGAGGTGCAACTATTTACACGAAGGGAGTGGTAATGTTTATGGAACGAGCTGCTGGAACAGGTATTTGAGGCAGGTACAATCCGTGTTTAAGAAACATCTAGAAAAGCACCTGGATAGGATGGGTTTAGAGGAATATGGGCCAAATTTAGGCATACGGGATTAGTGCAGTACAGATATTGGGCCGAAGGGTCTGATTCCATGCAGTATGACTCTGAGCTATGATTATATATTTGCATTGAAACACGTCTCTTGGCTGGTGATTAGATGGAGGTTAATCTGTGTTTAATGTGGCACTTTCACGAGTAGTATCCCTGATCAAACAATAGAATGGATGTGATCTTACAGGCCAATCAATAAGCTACTTGGCTATTCTGGATAGCTTGAATGTAAAGTTAACAATTGATGTAAACGCTCGGTGAATGAGTGTAAGTCATGGAGCTGGGCAAAAGTCAATCCATGGACAATGGGAACAAAATGCTTAAAGTAAGGTTGAACATTATACATTGTACAAAACTTAATACTTCAAAGTGATGAGTGTTAAATTTTGTGTATCCGAACAGTATTCTAGTAGCAATGTTCCAAAATTTTGAGATTTTAAAAATCAAGTCTGCAATTTATCCCATCAGATAAAGCATAAAAATAAGTTTAATTTGACACCTAATTCACTTTCTTATCTTCAGTATTAAAAAAGTTATGGCCATTTTCATACTCGGTAATTAGCATCTTGTTCCCTATTGCTTTTCCATTGACTTAACTCAAAAGTTTTGATCGAGGACAGTCAAAAGCCCATAACTTTCTTAAAAAATTAAGAGAACTGAAAGACATTTTCAGTTATTATAGATTGAAGCATTCTGAAACAAATATGAAACAATCTTGCTTGGATGACCTGAAATTAAAGCATATAATTAGTTAGTTACCTAATTGTAGCTAATTACAAAATTCAATTACTAGATCTAAACATCTATCCATTTCTTAAGAAAAGGTTAACATTTTTAAATAGCCGAAATGTGTCCAAATAACATTCACACAAGAATTTACAATATAACATGATTTTTAAATCTCATTGTCATTAATTTATAGGCCAAATGGAAGGAATTTAGTGTTTAAATCCCGTAAATTAATGGGCATTTAAATCATCTTGCGAGTGGGATTTTCTGGAACGCGATCGATTGGAACGTTGCATTTGCGGTGAATTTAAACCCCATATCGGCAGGAAAAAACACTACCGGTTCGTATGGGGGCTAAATCACCTTTTCGCCACGTGAACTTTTGATTAAAGTCATCCTAAGAAGCAGGTTTATATGTAAAAATAAACGGCTTACCTTGCTTTGTCCCGTACGTGAGATCCGTCCCGTTGACTGCTTTAGAAGACTATTTTTATTTTACTCGTCCTATTAAATTATCCAGCAATGTTTTTAAAATACTTGATAAAACGCAAGTTGGATCGATTATTCTTCAGCAGCTAAACAGCCTGACAAAGATCGACTTCAACAGGCAGTAGAAAACGGCATTTCAAACCCGCCCCCCCTCTCAAAGTCGCGCACAAGGCCAGTGGCAGAACTGCAGCGCTGCTGAAGTTAAGTTTTGTAACATACCTAGTTCTAGTGCCCTGCCTCTGCCTACAGTGAGGAGGTGGATCCAAAATTAAAATTTATTTTTGGCCTTTGACGGTTCGTTCTTGATACTTATACGTTGATAGTTGCTGCTATGCTGGCAAGTCTACCTTATCCTGAGCTACAGATCTGAAGCATAGGACTGGGAACCAAGAACCATACATTTTCAGATGTAGCTCTGCCAATTTGTTGTCATGTTTTTAAGATGAAGAAATGGGGAGAGAAGTTACCTGGAAGCAAAATCCTTGCTTGAAGATCAGCACTAACCTTGTTCCAAATTACTTAAGAAAGAACTGCAGAAGCTGGAAAAATCGAAGGTAGATACAAATTCTGGAGAAACTCAGCAGGTGAGGCAGCGTCTATGGAGCGAAGGAATAGGTGACGTTTTGGGTCGAGACTCTTCTTCATTCTCGACCTGAAAGGTCACCTATTCTTTCGCTGCATAGATGCTGCCTCACCCGCTGAGTTTCTGCAGCAGTTTTATCTACCTTTATTCCAAATTGCGATGTGGTTAGCTTTGAAGTCTGGAATGTTGTTGGAAGGATGGATGAATTTACTGGGCTACCCAGGAATAGTGTTCTCAATTTGTATCTAATTTACTGTTCCAAACAATGAATGGTTTAATGATTTTTTATTTTTTATTGCCACGTATACACAGCACAGTGAAATTGTGCACAACCCACAAATGCAAATAATTTGGTGACATAGAAAAAGTATCAAAGTCTAAGTCCTGTCCTCGTAATGGAAATACTGGTCCACTCTTGCACGGCTCCACAGCGCCTTGTGAGTGCAATCGGAAATTTTATTTAGTATTTAATATTTAGCATCTCTTGTTAAGTAGTACTCTTCCTAATCATAAAAATTTAAACCCTTTTATATCTACATATTCAAAGAACAGCCTGCACCCTCTTTAACTGTTTTCCGTTGATCTAAAACCTGCTCTCAATCGCACCACTTGTACTTTCAGTAAACTGCCGTTGTTTGCAGCATCCATTTCGGTTGAATTTTTGGGTTGACCCCCCCCGTGCGGTTCTGAAGAAGAGCCTTGAACCATGGATGCTGCCTGACGTGTTGAGTGTTTCTAGTATTTTCTGATTTTTATTTTACAAATGTCTAGGCTCCAATTTATTCTTTTAGGCTGTTGGCTTCATCAATCTCATTGACAACAATGCTTCTGTGCCAGAGGAGGTGGGTATATTTTGCAATCAGCAGAACATTTAGCCTGGAATGTTTTCACAGTAAATGCAGTGTTTCGGAGTGGAGAGGGAGTGGTATGTTGGTGTTTAGTACAATGGGTATAACCTTCACTACAGGCAAGTTGGTGACAAGCATGTGTAGATGAAGGGTAAATTAATGTTAAGCCCCGTAGCACTGTTTAATGAAGGGTTCCCATGAAGATACATGTTTAAATGCTAATATGCTTTCTCCTCACAGTTGGTTCCTGATCTGTTGAAAGCTTCCAGTGATTTGTACTTTTTGTTTTAGAAATGTAATCCTTGGTTTCTGGGATACATTTCACTGCCTTCACATTACCATTGCAGTAGTTGAAATACCTGCCTGTTGAGCAGTGGAATAAATCGACTTACTAAAAAGGTCTGTGATCATTTGGGTAGATTTTGAAGACATTTCTGCAGCCTTCTCAGTACACAGACTGTGCTCACCTGTAGGACCAGCATTTTATTTGGTTGTATTAAAGTTGTACACAGTGAATAGTTAAAAAAAAAAAAAAAAACTATTTATCCTCCACCAACATTACAGAAATAGAAACAGAAAATGCTGGATCTACTCAACAGGTTGAACAGCCTCATTTTGAGAGTGAATCCGAGTCAATGGTTCAGGTTGATGATCATAAAAATTACCCAAAATATGGAACATTTTAAGTTGCATTGAAATGGTAGTGGTTTCTCTCACTCCTCTCCCTTGCACAGATGCTTCCTGACCCATGTAGTGGTTCCGTCATCTTTATGAACAGACCTATCCCATTCTCCCTCAGCTGCCAACACAGCTTTGGTGCCATATGGCCACTCGTTGTCTCTGTCCCATCACAAATGTCCCCTTGAACCCATCCCACCACCTCTGCAACTTAAAACGTGTTTGAGTTGTATATTTTCCATGTTTGATGAAATGTCACGGACTGAGACGTTAATTGGTTTTCTCTCCCTGCAGATGTTCCCAGAGTTTGATATTATTTCATATTTTCAGCAGCTGATTTTTGCTTTCTAATGATAAAAACGAATTATCTGCTTGTTAATATTACAGTTTGGGAGAGCTTGCTGTGTACAAATTTTACTTCCAATATAACAACAGTGATTACACCTCAAAAATATTTCATTGCTTGTTCAGTGCTTTGGTGCATTCTTTAAAGAAAGGACGTGAAAGTTATTTATAGAAGCAAATCTGTTTTTACAAATTTTGAATTCTTCAAGTTTGTTCAGCCAATGCTGGGCTGGTTTTCAAGATTCAGCATCAGTTTAGAAATCATTGATTGATGAAACCCTTCACCAAGAGTCTTGTCTGTTGCCTGTTTTTGAACATTTTTTTAGCATTATAGGCGCATTGCAGCTTGCTTCTGTTTTTTTTTTCTCCACTATTTTGCATACCTGTGTGTTTCCTCAAAAATAATATGTCGACGTCTAAGGTAACATCTTGAGCGGCTATGGGTGTTCTTAGTAATTGTTTTTGTTTCACTTGTGCTCAGTTCAACTTGTAAATATAAATCTAACTCACCGCCTTGATTGCATCAGGTGGCTGCATTCTCGCTTCCGGGTTGGAACGTTTTGGGTTCAGTCCCATTGCAGGAACCTGAGAAAAAATCTTGTCCAAATCTCCCAGTGAAGTACTGAGGGTGTGACTCTCTGCTGTGGGCACCTTGTCAGGTAGAACACCAAACAGAGATCCTGCGGTAGACAAAAGTGCTGGAGAAACTCAGCGGGTGCAGCAGCATCTATGGAGCGAAGGAAATGGGCAATGTTTCAGGCCGAAACCCGAAAGAGATCCTGTGGTCCTTTTTGGTGGAATATAAAATACCATGTGGTCCTATTTTTCATGGCAAATGTTTATTCCTTGATCCACCTTGGAATTTTTGGTTGTTAGCACATTGTTTTTGCATCTTGTTGTGCATGATGCCATCTTTCAACAATGACCACATCTTTTCTATGTTACACGTGTGAAGTCTTTCACCGTCTTTTGATATTCTAGGGGCTGGAAAGTTTGAATATTTGGCATGTGAAAGAAACTGACTGCAAAGGTTCCAATTTTATATGCTTTTCAACGAAATGACTGGACTGTTGATCTAAAACTGGGTGTGTTTATTGACATATCTCAGCGGCTGAATTTGCAATTTAGTTGGGTTACGTAACTATCCGTTACTTGACACCAATGATGGCCATATAAGTACCAGCATGATGTAATTGAAACTTCATGCCAAGCTCTGTAGGAGGCATGCCAGTATGGGTTTTGTGGCGACAAGTGTCTGCTATAATGAGTAATTGCTATTTTAAAAAGGAGAGGGTGAACTGACAATTGCAGGATTTGTTATAAATATGGAACTCATAAATCTCGTGTATATATGATCTCCCAGCCTGCAGCTCTGATAAAGTCTCTGAAATGTTTCACAGTATCAGATGTGCTAAACCTGTAGTCTATGTCCATCTTCTCCAAATCAAATGCTTCTGGTTGAGTTTTGGGGACAATTTAAATTCTGTGTTCCTGATGTGCACATGATAATTGCAATGTGAATAGGATTAAACAAAAAAAATTCTCAACCAAAGGAATTCAGGGTTTCTGATGAATGACCTTCAACTGAAATGTTAACTTGTCTCTCCACAGATTCTGCCAGATGTGATGAGTATTGTCAGCACTTTCTGGGTTTCACTTGGATGAGAGAGTAGAGAGGTAGTGAGCTTTAGGAAGAGAGTTTTAGAGATGAGGACAACAACAGCTAAAATTATGGCCAGCAAGGCAGGGCTGACTAGATTTGGAAATGATCAACTGGTCAGAAACTGGGACGATATTAAAGCGTACCATAATTTATCTAGGACACGCTGCAATACTGCTTGGTGTGTCCGCTGATTTGCCATGTGTTTCTCCAGTTTGCCTCTGGTACTAAACGAGGGTGCATTTTGCAGTTTAGATGAGCATAACGTAATTCTTTCACCTTTTGCTGTGCTAGATTTTTGCCAATGATTTTATTCTCTACTCCTGTGCAGTCAAGTTGGCATACAGCTTCTCCTTCTCCACCCCCAATAATCTCTTCCAGTGTACCTACATTTCTCCAAATTCCTCCATGGCCTTCTCCTCCCCCCCCCCCCCCCCCCACCCCCCCATCTATTCCAGCCCTCCGTCTCCAGTTCTTGGCCTCTCACACATTGAGGTTCAGTCACTGCTCCCTAATGTCTGAGACTCTCATCTACATTTGTACTCTCTTTAAGATGCTCCTTAACGTGCACTTGGACCAAGTTTTGGGGGGAAAAAAACAGTGCTGGAGTAACTCAGCGGGTGGGACACCATCCCTGGAGACCATAGGTAGGACATTTCAGGTCGGGATGGTTTCTCTGGGAGAGGGAGCAGTGAGAAGATCTGGCAGAACTGTCAGAGAGAGGAGGAGAACTTCAAAGTAAGCATATCTTCAGGAAATGTTGCAGTGGAGCAGTAAATGGTGGAAAGAAAGAACTGCAGGTGCTCATTCACAAAAAAAAGACGCACAGTGCTGAAGCAACTCAGCGGGTCAGGAAAATTCTCTAGAGATAGTGGGTGGTCGACGTTTTGGTCGCGACCTCCTTCCAAGTTTTGAGAACTTGTTCCAATATCTTGCTGATTGGCTTGATATGGCATTTCATTTGAAGGTTTTCCCTCTCGTCCTGGCCAGCATTTCATTCCTCATTAACTTCACTATTACAGATTATTTGATTACTGTTACATTGCTAGTTATGTGATTTTTTGTTTTAAAATTGGTGTGGAAATTTGGCTCCTGTAAAATAAATGTGTGCAAATTTTGCATTGGAAGATTAAACCTGCATTACATGTAAAGTAAACCCAGTAAAAGCCTTTCAATTGGCTATTCTTCGACACCCGAGCTTTGGTTTTAAAACTTTTCTTCTGCTTTGCTGTAACGCCAGTTTTATTCCCTATTGTGTTTCACCTGTCTAATTTGGTACATGTCACGCAGTGAGCAATTCTGTTCTCTTTTCATTCTTTACGAATCTTAAACTGGTGCCCATATTGAAGCAAACCCTGCTAACCTTGTACAGTGTGCCTGCCAGTTATTCTATTTAGAGGCAGCCTCCAGCTGAATCACTAGGGACATCAGTTACTTAATGTCAACTCGGATGTCCACTGTGAATTGGCAGTCATGTCTGTTCTGACAAAACAAGAGTCCTATTTCTTTTGTGTATGTGCTGCCACAGTGGCTTCCTTTAACTGCACCAATTTCACACCGAGTCTAACTTTGTATTAGTCTTGTTGTCACATGTACCAAGATACAGTGGAAAAACCTACACATGTACAGCAAGTAGTGCGAAGAGAAAAATAAATAGAATGCAGAATATAGTGTACTGTTGTAGCTATCGAGAAAGTGCAGATAAAAATGTACAATGAGGTAGGTTGGAAGATCAGGACTAAACCCTTTGTTTAAGGGAGGACACCAGTAGTCTGATAATAGCAGGGAATAAGCTGTTCCTGAATCAGGTGGTGCATGCTTTCAAGCATTCTATGGTGCATCTATAGAAATCATTAGGAGCCATTGGAGACAAATTTACTTAGTCCTCTGAGGATGGAGAAGTGTTGGTTTGCTTTCTTGGCCTTTGACACAGAGGGAGCTGACCAAAGGCTTGTTCTGAGCAGGTCATTGAAGAGTCAACTGTGCAATGTTAGAAGTGCTTTATGAATACAGGTTGTTGATGTTCACAAGTTATCAGACCACATCAATGTTACATTTGAACCGAGCAATGGCACGGTGAATAGAGAAACAGATGTGGAGATTGAGAAGTGTACACAGAGTAATAGTTCAGTATAGATCCAGCACTTGACTCATTATGGTAATCGTTTGAACCTTGGAGAGATGATAACTAACTAATGCCACCACTTCTGATCATCTTGCTCTTTGGGAATCCCTGAGTTGAGGATTATGCTTTCACTCCAGTTCCATGTGTGCATAAGTGGTTGACCTGTTGATTGCCACAGATTTGGAGGCGGGTGGATTCAAGGGATATGGTGGGTTCATTTCCACTTTAGCTGATAATTTAAGTTTCTGACTGAAGTGCCACAAGTATCCGAGAAGGACAGATTTTTGATGCTTTCTGTGTTTGTACAGTGGAATTGTATTTTGAAGAATGACCAAGATACAGAAGGTAAGAATGACCAAGATACAATACGTAAGCTGGTGGCACTGCGTACTAAACTGCCAAAACTTGAGCAGCATGTCGGAGTGCTTGGTTTAACATTAAATTAACTGAGAATCTGATGTCTTGAATTTTGGTGGCTGAGTTTGATTTGGGGGTTATAGAAAGGCAGTACCGTGGTTGAAGTATTGATACTAGTTGCTCAGCAAGTCAGGCAGCATCTCTGAAGAACATGGATATGTGATGTATTGTGTTGGGACCCTTTTGACTTTGCAATAATATCTACAGGTAGGTCTTCACCATGAAATAAACCATTGCCTTGCAAAGTGAACCCACTCATGCTCAACATTGTGAGCTGTTCCTTTGCGATTTGGGATTTGCTATTTCAGTCTGGCATTCTTGCACATTATATTTGCATTGTTTTCCATGGTAGATTCAGGTCAGCTGGTTCACTATGAATGTGTCACATCTCTGAAAGTACTGTCCAACTAATTCCACGCTTTTTCCACAATCCAACAATGTAATTTAGGCCCAATTAATTATTTTTAAAGTCATTAATCAGTCTGCTTCAACACTCATTTCAGTCAATGAAGATGTCAAATTTTACTTTTCAAATAATTCTGCTCATGGTTTGCCAATTAGCTTAAATCCATATCCTCTGCTCAATATCTTTTGCTACTACAAATACTTTTCAATTATTTAAGAAAATCTGTCCTGCCTTCAAAGAACTGCTGTCTCCTCCTACAGTTATGTCGCAAATTCATGTCCTATGTTAAATGTCGTGAACATCCTAGGGTGCGTCAAAACACTATCTGATAATCTGTGACACAAATGCACACACAAAATCATCAATAGAAATTTTAGTTTCTGGAAATCTGCAGTAATAGGCAAAAATACAAGGAAGGCAGATGGTATCCACAGAGAAAGTGAACGTTTTGGGTTGATGGAACAAATATTTGGTCAGGCAATGAATTTGTTCTGTATCTACATCTACTGTCTGTATCTCTCGTTTCCCTTTCCCCTTGACTCTCAGTCTGAAGAAGGGTCTCGGCCCGAAACGTCACCTATTCCTTTTCTCCAGAGATGCTGTTTGACCCAATGAGTTACTCCAGCTTTTTGTGTCTAAATAGGCAAGGAAGTTGTTTTAAAGGAAGGAAGAGGTGAGATGTTGGAGAGGAAATTCCAGAGCTGGCTCGGGACCGGCAGCTGAGGTGATGGCGGCTGGTAATGGAAACTGGCCATGTGCAGGGATCAGAGCTTGAGGAACACGGATATCTTGGAAGCTCACAGGGCTGGAGAAGGTTTCAGAGAAAGCGAGTCGGTGAGGGGTGAAATAGGGACATTGCTTAACTGGGAGTAACAAAAATTTGCAAGTTTAGGATGTGAGTGCACAGATCTTGGTATGGATTGGGACAATCAGCAGCAAATTTAGGTGCCACATTAAGACGAAAAATAATATAATGGGAAGGTGAAATAGTCTGAAGCTATCGGCTTGTGGATGGGGTTTCAGCAGTTAAATGGAGGCAGGGATGCGTAATGCTTCCTCTAATCAAATTTGGCTGGAGATTTTAATGCTCCTTCCATCTGACTACTACACACAAACAGCATTCAATGTGCCAGGGTAGTCAGAACAATGTACAGGTCAACACCTTGTGTGGTGTTGTGCAATAATTGGCTATTGGGCTGTTACTCCAGCAATGTAAAGCTTCATATTAGGAAGTTTTTTTTTGTTTAAGCACCACTGCTTAAGTGGTAGAAATAAGAAACTAGGAAGAATTAAGTCAGTTGGAATGCTGGATATTTAGCCTTAAAAATGCACATGGATTATTCCTTGCCATTAGACCCGGTCTAACTCCAATGATCAGGGTTCAAATCGCACCTTGACAGCTGTGGTGTTTAAATATAGTAATAATGTGGAATTAAAAATAAAATAGTCTTAAGTGATGGTAACAACAAAATTATTGGATTGTAAGAGCAGATATCTGGTTCAGTTCCCAAGGAAACCATTTGTCCTTGCCTTGACCAGAGTCCAGGCCACCAAAGTGGTGAATTCTCATGCTGTCTGGAATGTCCTCAAATCACTCTGTTCAAGGACATAATGGGATGGATTCTAAACTCTGTCCTCGTCAGCAACAGCCAGATCCCAAAAAATAAAATGAAAAGAAAGCTAATGTGTCATTTACATATTCATCTCGGTTTGCAGATTGATTTTCGGTACTTCACAGTTGTTTGAAATATCAGCTTTCTGCAGCAATTAGAATTGGGCAGCTAATATCAAGTTGGATCCAACACACAGATCTCTAGGGATTTCTGGTAATTGTGCACAGCTGCTGTATGTGTATGATATTTTAAACAAGTGCTGTCTTAAATGTTATTTTTAAAATCTGGTTAATGGTTGTTACGGAGATGCAACAGTATTACTAAGTGTTTTTTAGAAGCATTGTTTACTTCTAGAAATGAGACGACACCGGCATTGAAATAGCATTAATAATAATTAATAGCAAGTATGATTCACTGATCATCAATTTTTAGTGAATTCCCTATTACTTTAATAATTGCCGATTACGGTGTTTTAATTCAGGTAAGGCCAGCATTTATTGTTTCCCGTATAAAAATAGTGGTGAAGATGCTTGTACCACTGTTGTCCTGTTGGTGAAGGTGCTTCGGGGTTCTTGACATGGAGCTAAAATATTTGACAAGGGAAAATCTGAGCCTTGCGCAGTCATCAGTGGCCGTCGTTAATTCAGGAAGATTATTAAAGGAGCATATGAATGTGGTTGGAATATATTATGTTCTGAGTATGAATATGAATGTGTTCTGAGGATCTCCCAGAACATGGCCTCTAGGTTGCAGTTGTTGGTTTCTAGCACTTACTCTTTTGCGCAAGATTGACTCCAGTTGAATGAGGGTTTTCCCCTTTCCGGTGGTCTGAGCTGTCTCTTAATACTTTGTGACGTTAATCAAAGGGTTGAATGCTGGCTTCTGGGGATCCCAGGAAGAGGCAAAATGTGATCATCCACTCTTGGGACTTCCAGCTGCAAGCACTTACATTGCAAACAACTTAGTCTTGTCTTTGTCCCTCATTGTGGGTGTGTGGCATCAGGCACTTTGAGTTGTGTTCTTGGGATCCTTTCGTTGTGTTAGGTTGTTGGAGTTTAGTTGAGAGAACTGCAGGACATGGCTCATGGTCTACCACACAGGTGTTGCATGGAATTGTCGTTGAATTGTTTGAACTGAAGGCTTCATGCTATTTATCTTAAAACTGCAAGAATTGATGTTGTAGAGTGATGTGTGCCTATTGTACATTTTGATTCTGCTATTTTTTGCTGTGTAATAGTTGTGTTTGCGGTGTTGATCAGTGGCTGCATTATTTTTGCTCTGTTTGAGCAAGTTCAAGGCAATCTGTTTAATATCAGTTTTGTTTTGCATTTGATTGCCAATATCTATTACTTAAATTCTGAGAATATTTAGTTGCAACATTAGCCCTTTTCTTCACCGAAGTGACCAGGCATAATAGTTGTATAAAAAAAAAATGTTCCTCCCACTCATCTCCTTTAAATTTTACCTCTCTTACCTTGAAGTTATGCTCTTTCTTTGACATTTCCACCCTGGAGCAAAAGTTTCTGACTCTACCACATCTACACTTCTCATTTTATATACTTCCATCATATCTCCTCTAATCCTCTGAGGTAGAAAGATCAGCCACAATTAAACTGTATGGCAGGGTAGGCATGAGGGCCACCCCCTGCATGTATTTTGTATGTTCTGTTGAGGGTGTTCCCACAGAGGTATTAGAGTGTGAATTCTAGGATTAATACCCAGCAGCAATAAAGAGACGGCAACATATTTCCAAGTCCGTGTGGTATTTGGCTTGGAGAGCTAATGTTCCTACTTTTCTGCTGCTCTTGTCCACCTGGATGATAGTTGTGGCAGGTACAATTCTAAGTTTTTTTTAAAACTAATTTAAGTTCCCAACTACAATGGTGGGATTCGAACTCTTGAGCCGGTGGAACAGACCAATGTTTTGCCGAATACTCTATCAAATGTTTACAAGTTGGAGTGCATACTGACTGGTTGCATCGAGGTCTGGTTCAGAAACTCAAATGTCCAGGAGTGAAGAGACGAGAGAAAGTCTCTGTAGACTGTAGATAAGACTGTATGTAGACAAGTATTGAGCTCTCCATCATCAAGGCTATATTCAAGAGGCACTGCCTCAAAGGCAGCTAATATCACCAAAGATCCACACCACACTGGTCACTGCTAACATTGGGAAGAAAGTACAGGAGCCTGCGAAGCTTGAGATCCAGGTCCAAGAATTTCTTCCTATCTATCATCAGGCCCTTGATCCACAATGCGTAACCGTACCTCAGCAATGATCTCTTTTGCACTTTGTTTGGTTGCAGTGTACTACGGTTTGCACGATAATGGCCTGGTTTCCTAGTTTTATTGATTATTAACTTATTGTATTATTGTATATTTACTTGAGTCATTGTGTTAATAGGCCTGTAAAGCTGCAGGAAGTGAAAAGTTCTTGACTTGAGCTGCACTCAGCCTGGAAGTGGGAAGCAGTCCATGATACTTCAGGCATGCGTGTGTTGATGGTGGAAAGGCTTTTGGGGTATCAGGAGATGAATCTCGTGCTACAGGATGCCCAACCCCCACATTGGCTCTTGTAGCCACAGCCTTAATGCTGCTGATCCTGTTCGATTTCTGGTCAGCAGTGAGCCCCAGGATGCTGATGATGGAAATGTTATTGAATATGGAGAGGAAACTGTGTGACTCTACCTTGGAAAGCCAGAAAAAAATTAGTTCCACTGTGTCTGTACCTGTCGAGAAAGTGCTGCCCAGCCTAATCCCACTTCCGGTCACAGCTCTGCAAGTACATGTCAAATTACTGATTAAATAAGTTCAAATTCAAGGTACATTTATTGTCACGTGCACCAATTGGTACAGTGAGATTTGAGTTGCCATACAGCCATACGAATAAAAAGAACATTATACGCAATAGTATTTAACATGAACATCCCCACACAGAGGAATCACCATTTCCCACTGAGGGAAAGCAATAAAGTTCAGTCATCTTCCTCTTTGTCCACCCGTGGTCGGGGCCTTTGAGCCCTCCGCAGTCGCCGCTACGGCGGCCCAGTGTTCGGGCCCTCTCGCCGGGATGATTAGAGCTCCGACATCGGAACGGAAGAACACACTCAGCAGCTTGGAGTTCTGAATCGGCCACTTCTTACAAGAGACCACAGCTTCCAAAATCCACAGGCCGTGCTGGGTGGAGATTCAACACTGGTGACCCTCGGCAAAAGATTCCAGGCCAACACAATGTTAAGTCAGCGCCGCCTGTGGCTGGAAGCGCTGCAAACCACAGCTCCACGGTGATAATCAGCAGACCCAACACTCCGGATCTTCAACACAGACGATCCCTGGTAAGGCATGTCCGGCTCCACGATGGAATTCAGTGCTGCGCCGCTGCTGAAGCTCTGGCAGGAAAGGCCGCACCAATCCAGTTGGTAGGCTGTGGGGGCGGGGGGGTGAAGAAGTGACTCGGAGAAAAGACACACCTCTGACCAGGAAGTGAGTGGGGAACGATTCTCTCCCTCCCCCCCCCCAATCTCCCACATAAAAAAAGTCTTAGAAACCTTTAAAAGCATACATTTATACACTAAAAATAACAAAAATGAGGTGAAAGTTTCTGCCTGTTCCACTCTTTTGGGCAGCAAGTTCTGGATCCTTTCCACTCACTGGGTGGAAAACTTCCCTCTAATTCATTTCCCAATTTAAATTATGTTTTTTGTAAACCTCTTAAGAAAAGGAGGCACTTTCAATTTATCTTTCTAACTGCTCTTGTTAAACATGGGCATTGCCAGGCACTGGAGTATTGACCTGCCTCCACTTATTAGGAGACTGGACGGGGACATAAATCCTGAAGGAATTGGGGAACATGCAAATAGATAACATGTGAAAGGTTTAAAATGGAGCAGTGCTGGCATAAACAGTGGGCCGAATGGCCTGTTGTTTAGTTGCAAATTCTGGATGAACTCCTCAGTGGTCTGAGCAACTTTTAACCCTCATGATTATTTTCAATATGATTGTGGCTGAGCAGATCGAGCAAGAAGAAAATTAATACTGAGAACTTGCTTTTTTCAAAATGGAAGTGACTTCAATTTTTTTTTCCACCAGGCAAGACTAAGATTTAACATGGAATTATCTATGTGTAAAAAAAAAATGCTTAGTCAAAGATAAATGTTACTGGTTTTCAGCTGGAAAGGTGGTGTTTGGAGCCTGTGTTTTACTGACAAGTGGGAGTGCTGAGTTATGGCGTGAAATCATGACCGGCTTAAAGCAGAGTGATTTGTACCCCATAAATGATGTAATGAACTGTAAACTGGACAAGGTAAAGGGGGGCGCAGTGCGAGAGGAACATTAGCACTTGGAGTAACTGCAGAATTGATTTGTAGATATTTCTAGGGGTTGACTTGAGAAAGCATTGGATTTTCTTGCGACCAGTATAATAAAGATCGCATCTGTGAGAACAGTATGCTTTTGGGGTCATCAATTCCTCTCAGTTGTTTCCTTGTTCCTCCTCCCATTTTTAGCTATTCTCATTATTCAATTTCCCCTTATTTAATAGAACCATACAGCATAGAAATGGCTCATTGAATCTGTGCTGGCCATCAACCACCCAATGAATTCTCCCCCCAATTATCATCAACCCCCCCCTCCCCAACCCCCCAGGTTCTGTCACTCAGTTGCAGGCCAATTAACCAAGATTGACACATCTTTTGGATGTGGGAGGTATCTGGTGAACCTGTTAAGAACCTATGTGGTCATAGAGAATGCGCAAGCTCCACAAAGAAAACACCCAAAGACAAGATTGAACCTGGGCCACTAGGTTCAGCAAGGGAGTGACCGTACGAGTTGTGCTGATATGCCATCTTCACCTCACCCCCCGTGCGATCACAGCTCCTGATCCCCTGGTGCCTTTGATTTGAACCATCCCAACAACTTCTCTTGACTGAAGAAGGGTCTCGACCCGAAACGTCGCCTATCTCCTTCGCTCCTTAGATGCTGCTGCACCCGCTGAGTTTCTCCAGCCTTTTGTGTACCCTCGATTCTCCAGCATCTGCAGTTCCTTCTTTAAAACCTCACTTGAATATCTGAAGCAGATTAAGTGGGCTTCAACCCAGTTAGGCAGAATGTTTAATAATCTTGTTGTTTAGTTCCACAGCATGAGGTGAAGTTATTCACTGAGTCATCATTGGGTGTGTTGGGTAAAGGGGTCAGTTCAGTGTTAGGATGATTGTTCCTGGATTTTAATACTGCTTTGTGGCCAGATTCTTCAGGATTCTCTTAATCTTGTTCCAACTCCCAGTGAAATGTTAAACTAAGCCCAGCTGGAAAGAGCTTTCTGTTCACTCAAACTCTGCTGACTTTGGCGTTGATTAAGATGAGAAGCAAAACAATGACATGCGTTGCAGTTAATGACATTCCTGTAAACATTCTCTTGAACTGCCTGAGCACGCTGTTTGTTCTAGGGATTGGCCTTTTGTCAGGGAGTATGTGCCTAGATAATTGCAAAACTTAAATGAGCTGCGGTTAGTCATCAAACAAGAACACAGCATACACAGGGGCAGCATAAAATGAGTACAAGGGCTGGGTGTGAAACTGGAAAAGACTGGTACACTAATAATTTTCCCAGAAATGGATGCGCTTTCTTTTCCCTCTGTGACAGTATAAACAACCATATTTGGCCTGGTTTCAAAAGATGACTTCCTGGAGAAGACTAGAATCAGAGTTTTAGTTGAGAGATAGATGCAAATAAGCTCCCAAGAAACTTCCTAAGAGGAAGGGACTAATGTGTGGCTCATTAACATGAGCAGCAGTTGAGGTGACCAATTTTCATTGCAGCCAAAATATTCGAGTAGGGACTTGCATAATTCAGAGACATTTCCCTCCCCGCCAGGAGCAACAGGAGAGTATGTAGAAAGGTAGCTCTCCCACATGGCACCATCTGCAATTTCTGCAAAAGGATATCTGCTCAAGGTTGGGGATTGTAGACAAAAGTGCTGGAGAAACTCAGCGGGTGCGGCAGCATCTATGGAGCGAAGGAAATAGGCAACATTTTGGGCCGAAACCCTTCTTCAGACCTTCTTAATCAGTCTGAAGAAGGGTTTTGGCCCGAAACGTTGCCTATTTCCTTCGCTCCATGGATGCTGCCACACCCACTGAGTTTCTCCAGCACTTTAGTCTACCTTTGATTTTCCAGCATCCTCCTTGAACAAGGTTGGGGATTGCATGTTCACATCAGAATCCACCTGATGGAGAACTGATGATTTGAAGCAAATGATTGGGATTTATTTAAGAAGCTACATGAGGGAGAAGTGAATAGAAGGATAAGATAAAGTAGACTAGAGAATGGACGGATGGACTGAATGGCTTATTAATTAAAAAAAAACAATTTTATTTCCCTCCCTACCCATGTTCAAGACACCTCACACGCTCTTCGTCTTCTCCATGACTTCTGTTTTCTAGGCCCCCTTTCCCTCATCTTCACCATGGATGTCCAGTCACTCCACACCTCCATCCCCCACCAGGAGGGTCTTAAAGCCCTCTGTTTCTTCCTCGACCGCAGAACCAACCAATCCCTGTCTACTGATACTCTCCTCCATCTTGCGGAGCTGGTCCTTACCCTTAACAACTTTTTGTTTGACTCCTCCGAATTTCCTTTAAATCAAAGGCGTAGCTATGGGCACGCGCATCGGCCCAAGCTCAAATCAAAAGTCAAGTCAAACAAACTTTATTGTCATTTAGAAATACATTGATATATGCAGTTCCAAACGAAATTTCGTTGCATTTGGCTCCCTGTGCAACACGATAAATTAACAGAAGGATAAACATGGATAAAATGGATAAAAAGGATAAAAGGATAAATAGACAATGGTGGCAGCCCATTACATGGCATTCAGGAGTCTGATGGCTCGTGGGAAGAAGCTGTTGCAGAACCTCGATGTTCTGCTCCTTATGCTGCGATATCTTTTTCCCGAGGGCAGCAGAGTGAACAGACTGTGATGGAGATGTGCGGGGTCTTTTATAATACTGCTATGCCTGCCTCTTTGTAGGGCACATTGAACAATCCTTGTTCAAAACATACCATGGCCCTATCCCCGAACTCTACCTCCGCTACATCGACGCCTGCATTTGTGCAACCTCCTGCACCCATACAAAACCCGCTGACTTCATCCATTTCACCACTAACTTCCATCCGGCACTGAAGTACACCTGGACCATTTCCGACATCTCCCTACCGTTTCTACACCTCACTATCTCCATCGCAGGTGACAGACTACTGACCGACATCTACTATAAACCCACTTACTCCATGGCTTTCTGGACTACACTTCTTCCCACCCTGCCTCCTCTAAGGACTCCGTCCCCTACTCCCAATTCCTCCATCTATGCCGCATCTGCACCCAGGATGAGGTGTTCCAAACCATGGCATCGGGAATGGGGGTTCTCCTCTTCTATTATAGATGAGGCTCTCACAAGGGTCTCTTCTATACCCCGTAACTCTGCTCTCACTCCCCATCCTCCCCCACTCGTAACAAGGGCAGAGTCCCCCTTGTCCTCACCTTCCACCCTACCAGCCGTCACATACAACAAATAATCCTCCCACATTTTCACAACCTCCAACGTGATCCCACCACTGGCCGCATCTTCCCATCTCCTCCCGTTTTGGCTTTCCGCAGAGACCGCTCCCTCCTTAACTCCCTGGTCAATTCATCCCTTCCCACCCAAACCACCCCCTCCCCTGGCAACCGCAGGAAATGCTACACTTGTCACTTTACCTACCCCCTTGACTACAAGGACCCAAGCAGTCTTTCCAGGTGGGGCAGAGGTTCACCTGCACCTCCTCCAACCTCACCTATTGCATCCGCTGCTCTAGGTGACAGCTGCTCTACATCGGTGAGACCAAGCGTAGGCTTGGAGATCACTTCGCCCAACACCTCAGCCTGGTTCGCAATAACCAACCTGATCTCCTGGTGGCTCAGCACTTCAACTCCCCCTCCCATTCCGAATCTGACCTTTCTGTCCTGGGTCTCCTCCATGGCCAGAGTGAGGCCCACCGTAAATTGGAGGAGCAGCACCTCATATTGTGCTTGGGTAGTTTACACCCCAGCGGTATGAACATTGACCTCCAATTTCAGGTAGTCCCTGCTTTCTCCTTCTTTCCCTCCCCTTTCCAGCTCTCCCACAGCCCACTGTCTCCGCCTCTTCCTTTCTTCTTCCCGCCCCCCCACCCCACATCAGTCTGAAGGAGGGTCTCAACCCGAAAGGTTGCCTATTTCCTTGGCTCCATAGATGCTGAGAAATGCAGCCACGGGACATTTCCTGCAGTGCTCACCTCAGTCAGAACTTTTACCCATGTTCTAGTTAAATTTCCTTTGTATAATACCATGAAACCTTTCAACATCCACTTGAACCGGCAGGTGAGATCTTGGTTTGCTATCCAAGCTAAAATGGCATAAGCTAGCCTTTGGAAGACCAAGCAAATATAACTAAATATCTACCTCTCAGACTTTTGTCAATGTTCAAAGCGATTTCAGTTTCAATTCCAGCTTCAGTACAAAAATGTATTCATCACTTCACTGCCCCATCCAGTTGTGTTGCCGTTTTTAAGGAGCTATGAGTCTGCACCTCAAAGTCCCTCTGTACGTCCACATTTTGGAGATCCATGCAATTGTTTTGACATCCCAAATTGCATCAGCTCACACTCATCTGAATTTAATTTCATTTGCCACTGCTCCTGAATTTCTAACTGATCCATGTCATTTTAAACCAGGATCTGCAGTTCCTTCTTCCCCATGTCCTTTTATATGCTTTCACAACTTTCTTTACCATCTACTGCTTCAATTTTTGTGTTATCGGAAAACATACTAATCAGTCCACCTAATCATATCCAAGTCATTTGGGTCTAGCACCAGTCTCTTGTGGTGCACCACTTGTTGCAGACTTTCATTCAGTAAAAGAACTGTCCATCCCTACCTTCTGCCTCCTATCACCAAGCCAATTTTGGATCCAGTTTGTCAATGTGGCTTAACCTTTTGGACCATGCTACCATGTGGCACCCTTTCAAACGCCTTATTGAAGTCCATGTAAATCATATCTACCTCTTAATCAATTTTCTTAGTTGCCACCTAAAAAAAACTCGATTGGATCTCCCCTGCACAAAATCATGTTGATTTTTCCTAATCTGTTTTTACCTTTTTAAGTGAACATTAATTCTGCCCCTCAATCTTCACCAACAACTTCCATATCTCTGAGAGGCCTACTGGCCTGTCGTTTCCTGGCTTGGCCCCATCAACGTTTTTGAACAACATTAGCTATCCCACAGTTTACAAGTACTGTATCCTGGCTAACAATTTGCAAAACACTGTTGGAGTCCCGGGAATCTTCTCCTTTGTTTTCCATAGCTTCCTGGGATAGATCCCGTCAGGTCCTTGTGACTTATCCACGTTAGTAAGTGCCAATATCACTATAATTTCCCCCTTCCAGATGTGCTGTGGAATATCACCATACTCCCCCTCTTAAATGGCCCATAATATTTTTGGTAGAGTTGCTGCCTTACAACGCCAGAGACCCGGGTTCAATCCTGGCTACGGGTGCGGCCTATATGGAGTTTGTACCTTCTCCCTGTGACCTGCGTGGGTTTTCTCTGAGAACTTTGATTTCCTCCCACACTCGAAAGACCTACAGGTTTGTAGGTTAATTGTCTTGGTATACATGTAATAATTGTCCCTAGTGTAGGACAGTATTAATGTGTAGCGATCACTGGTTGGTGAGGACTCGGTGGGCCGAAGGGTCTGTTTCCATGCTGTATCTCTGAACTGAAACTAAACAAAATCTTCACCTTCCCCATTCTCCTCCCTGGTGAATACCAATGCAAAGTATTCATTTACTGTCCCGCTCGTATAGCCTAACTCCACACACTGCTCATATAGACTGGCTCCACACACACATTCCATTTTGGTCCCCGAATGGAACTGATTCTTTCCCTGGCTATCATCTTGCTTCCAATATACTTACTTAAAAGTCTTGATATTCATAATCCCGTTTCCAAGGCCATTTTAAATCTCTCTGCCCTTTCAAATTTCATAAATTCTTTCCAATAACCCCTACAAACAAAGGATTCCTTTATATCAAATGCCTATATCTGATGCTCGCTTTCTTGTTTCTGATAAAACCTTCATTTTCCTTTGTTCCCTGATCTTATCTTTTGTTCATACCCATACAGGGACATGTTGACTGAGCTCTTATTGTCTCTTTACGCAAGTTGTTTTTGTCTTCATTGTGTGGTCAGAACTTTACATTGTAAATTGTACGTTTGAACAGACTTGATCTGGAGCCAATAAAATATATTTACAATATTTACTACTCACTACTCAACAATTGAATGTCTTTTACATTTGGCTTGTGAGGTCCTTTCACAATGTGGTGCAGAGTTTAACGTGTTAACAGTTACAGTTGTGAAATACTGCACTATGAAATTCTTCTGCGTGACTGCCCTCGTTTGTTTCTTTGGGATATTAAATGGCGTTGCAAGATGAGGTGTCTGAAATGAATTTTGCTGATGACTAGCTTTCCTTCCCCAATGCTGGGCTGTCTGTTAGCAAATGATGAGATGTGTCAGATTGGAGTTATAGTAGAGTTTAGAATGCCATGGATCATTTTCTGTGGTTCTGCATTGGGGAAAACAAATATTATGGGCCTTTTATAACTGACAGCTGGTCTTGTAATGTTTACCCAATGTGTCCAATGTGATGTTTTGTTTTAAAACAGGACTGGGCATGAACCTGCAAAAAATCCCGGGGTACTAGTTAGTAAGTGTTGATTGCACAGTGAAAACAATCCTAAATTCACAGATTCCTAAGTGAATGGGCCTGATAATCCAGTACTTGAATTTTGATAAATTTGATACAATAAAATCACTTGCCAACAGTGAAAAGAAACCGAAGGGAGATAGATTTGCATTTTTATAATGCTTTCACAAACTTGGATGTTCTCAAGAGATTTACAGCTAGTGAAGTAATTTTAAATTGTAATTAGCATTGCTTCTGCGGAAATTAAACAGCCAATTGTGTACAGCAAGCACTCACAAACTACGTGATCATTGAATGATCAATTAGGCTTGTGTTGAGTAAAGATTAAATATTGTCCCTTCATCAATCTGAAGAAGCGTCCCAACCCAAAATGTCACCTATGCATGTTTTCCAGGGATTCTGCCTGACCCGAGTTACTCCAGCACTTTATTTCCTTTGAAATATTGTCTGGTGTGCTCTAGAGATATCGCTTATGTCTTTAAAGTAGTGCCCATGGCCTTCTGCATTCACCTGCAGGAACAGATGTGTGTAGATAAAATATTTATAAAGCTGGAAAAGCTTGGGTACAGATGCATGGACATCACGGCTTCATTTGGCTCCTCAATGTGCTTCGTCATTCTGTTGGATCATGGTTAATCTGTGCAACGTGTGCTTGTTCCAACCCTTCCTTCACATTTATGATCCAGGGTTGGCTCAAGATTCCATCAGTGGTGAATGTGCCTTCAGCTAACTAGACCTTAAACTCTTGAATTCTCTCCAGAGGCTGGTTACCCCGTACAAGCTCAATGAGAAATGCATATGTAGTGAATATAAAAAGGATTTAAAATCCTCTGAGCCAGGCTGGGGTGGATCTTGAGGTGGAGCCTCATGCTCAGCAGGTACATCCAACCAGGTGCTGGAAAGGTTACAGCATAAGGGGGTAGAGAGAGTTCTGTGATGGCAAATTAGACAGGAAAAAGTAACTGTGGCCAAGGTTGTACTCTGGTTACAGGTTTGTGACTTGTATTCACACCAATGTTCAGATATGTATAAATACTTGGGTTGAAGATTTTGATTAGTGTAGTTGGGTTGGATATTCATTTTGTGCCCATAAGAACATATGGAATATAATCATATGAAGACTAACTGGTTCCTTGAACCTGCTCCATCGTTCATGAGATCGTGGTTCATCTATCTCAGCAATGGCGATATTACATAATTCTTCCTCCACAGCTCCCAGAAGACTGAAGGTTAATGGCTGCCTGAAAAGAAATTCCTCCTTAAATAGCTGATCCTCTTATCCTGAAACTCTGCTCCCCTAATCCCCACATGAGGAATCGCCCTCTCATCGTCCACCCTGAATCTTAAAATGTTTCTCCTTCCTTTCTTCCAAAGTATTGTCCCAACGTGAATTTTTCCTCATTCGACAACACCTTCATCTCTGTAGTCAACTTCACAAACCTTCTCTCAACTGCCTCCAAAGCCAGAATATCCCTCTTCTTCAGGGGACTGAAAGTGTAAACAGTGTCGGGTGCAGTCGAGCCAACACCCTGCATAGTTGTGGTATATCGTGCTTACTTTGTATATCATGGCCTTTCAAATAAAGGCCAGCATTCTATTTGCCTATCTAATTACTTGCTGTACCTGCACGCGAATGCGAACCATCAGCATTTCACGTAAAAGGCCACCTAGATCCTCTGAGGCATAGTGTTTTGTTGTCTCTTTAGTACTTAATTTAAGCTCTATGCTGCTTGTCTGTTCTATTCATCCCTCATTTGACCACATCTGTGGTTACCTGAACAATCGGGAGGCTCAGTGTCTGTTTTTGTTCAGTCACACTCCTGTGAAGTACCTTGGGATAATTTACTTGGAAATGTAGGATTATCTTTGAGAAAAAGTGAAGGTCTGATGGAAATGTATCACTCTTCAACGTTTAGTTTAGAAGTACAGTGTGGAAACAGGCCCTTTGGCGCACTGTCTGCGCCAAGCAGCAATAACCCATACATTGGCCCTATTGTACACACCAGGAAAAATTTACAGTAGCCAATTAACCTGCAACCCACACGTCTTTGAAGTGTGGGAGGAAACCAGAGCACCCGGCGGAAACCCATGCAGTTATAGAGAGAATGTACAAATTCCGTACAGACAGCTCCATGAGACAGGGTTGAGCCCAGGTCTCTGGTGCTGTAAGGCAGCAGCTCTACCACAGTGCCGCACGCCGTCAGTAACTATTATAATCAAATCTTGTGATCTCTTCGAGATACACTTACATTGTCATCTTTTTCTGTCACCCATTGTTAAATTAACACCAATTTATTCAAGATATAGATTGAGGTACATATATTCTGCATCAATCAATGTTTTCAATTTATGCTTCTCCTAATATCTGCAGAAGTCAGCAATTGAAAATACAGTTGCTTTAAAATTTTAAGTTGCTGCCTTTTTCTTTTCAGGGTTAACTGAAGTATTATTTGTTGCTGTTACTGGCTGTTCAACTTTTGGGCTAGTAGTTTGGCTGCTCATTTATTCTTCAACCAGTAGTTCCAAAAACCCCCACACGTGCATTAACAATCGACTATTCACTTTCAGTATTGGTGATTGAGGATTCACTACTGATGATGGCACCCTTGCTTTTCAAATCGTGCAACAGAGTCTGAGAGGAAGATCAAGTATTTATCTGTTTAGCATGGAAGAAAGTAGAGAAAGCAGCAGGAATAGCCAATTGACCACTCAAGTATGCTCGAAGATGGACAAAAATGCTGGAGAAACTCAGCGCATGAGGCAGCATCTATGGAGCGAAGGAATAGGTGACGTTTTGGGTCGAGACCCTTCTTGAGCCTGAAAAAGGGTCTCAACCCGAAACGTCACCTTTTCCTTAGCTCCATAGATGCTGCCTCATCCGCTGAGTTTCTCCAGCATTTTTGTTTACCTTCGAATTCTCCAGCATCTACAGTTCTTTCTTAAACGCTCAAGTATGCTCCGTCATTTACATTGTCTTTACATTGTGAAACTTCAGAATTGGAAATGGATCAACTGGAAGGCCTCAAATGTTCTTTGTGCAAATGACAACCAGTTAGGTTCTAACATAGTGACATGGGTTTTTGCTCCAGTAACTGACAATGATGATAAAGATGAGGCGGACATATAACTCCTCTTCTGTCCACTGCTTGTGAAACAAAAAGGTTTTTTCCAGATGAGCTAGTCCTGAAAAGGATTTTAACAGCTATATTTTTATTCCAACTGCCCTCTCCTCCCAGGCTTTCTTGTTCAATATTCTTTATAAGTAAGCATTTAAAAATAAGTCAATTCTTACTTTTTAAAACCACTGATTTTCCTCATGGTATTTTTTCAGTTTTCCACAAGTTGATCTGAAATCCCCGAGGACTTGAACATTGTCCTGGCTGGTGACCATTAATGATCTTTGTGTTCCTTAATGAGTGTCTACCGATGGGAAGGGCTCAGCACTGTCATACATCAGTTAAATAAAGCACAATTGAGTAACTGTGATGAACAATAACCATATAACAATTACAGCACGGAAACAGGCCATCCCGGCCCTTCAAGTCCGTGCCGAACAACTTTTTTCCCTTCGTCCCACCTGCCTGCACTCATACCATAACCCTCCATACCCTTCTCATCCATATGCCTATCCAATCTATTTTTAAATGATACCAACGAACCTGCCGCCACCACTTCCACTGGAAGCTCATTCCATACCGCTACCACTCTCTGAGTAAAGAAGTTCCCCCTCATGTTACCCCTAAACCTCTGTCCCTTAATTCTAAAGTCATGTCCTCTTGTTTGAATCTTCCCTATTCTCAAAGGGAAAAGCTTGTCCACATCAACTCTGTCTAGCCCTCTCATCATTTTAAACACAATGAAAGGAACCATGCAACTGTAAAGTTTAATCAATTTTATTTAAAACGGAAATCATGAAGGAGGTTGCACAACCAGAGTAGCCACCGCTTCTTTGAAGGTTCTGATTATTTTGGTAATTGGCATCAGCCAAATTTTACGGTATGTGGGCATGAATTTTATTATGGAACTGCACAGCTGCACTATTTGGGTCCGTTTCTGTTTGTGTTAATCCAATTATATTTTCTCTGATTGTGCTTGTGCATTTTCTGCCTTCAAGGACAATTACACAACACATTTTTCTTTGTATATTGAATTATTTTGAAAATCCTCAGATGGATTAGGATAAAAAAATATCCTGAACTATTCTTGCTCTTGTTTATGAATGCTGTCTTCTTCCTAACTGTAGATAGGTTCCTTGTGTGCATCCAACAGTCCTGGTTTGATCCCTACTCCAAAGGCACAGTCTAGGCTGCTATCCCAGTCTAGCACTAAGAGAGTATCGCGTTGGAATGGCAGTCAGTGTCGATGGATACATCAGGATGTAGATCAGTTACAGATATAGGTGGAGAAATGGTATATGGAGTTTAATCTGAGCAAGTGCGAGCTGTTGCACTTTGGGAGGTTGAATGTAACGGGGAAATATAGAGCTAATGAAGGCAGGACACAACATTGATGTACTTGGGGGATTTTGGGGTCCAATTCCATATCTCCCTGAAAGTGGCAGCACAGGTAGATATTGGTAAAAAAGGCATATGGTGTGCTTGCTTCATCGGTTGGGGTTTTGAGTGTAAAGGGCCTGTCCCACCAGCATGCAACTCTATGCGATTAGCGCGACCTAACGTGGTCGCTTGAGCCGTCCGACGTCGCGGGGCTGGTCCCACTTCGATCGCCGGAGCCGTGCGGAATTGTGCGGAGTTCGTCCCGACACCGCATGGGGCTCCGAAAACCCGATTATGTCCAAAAATTCCGCACGGCTCCGCGATTTACACACCGCCCCGACATCGTGCCTCCGTGACCCTCTATGTGTGTGGCTCCGTGGCCCTCTGTGTGTGTGTGTGTGTGTGTGTGCGCCTCGGTGCCCCTCTCTGTGTGCCCCTCTCTATCCTGGCGAACTTACCTTGGACTTTGCTCCAAGTTCGCCTCACTTTGCGCCGCGTTGCGCCACTCACCCGACCTCCGCGCGGCCCCTACTGCCGGTTTGGTTGCGCTTGCCGCATGCAGGTGGGAACGGCCCCGTACAGGGGATCACCCGACCTCCGCGCGGCCCCCGCTTCTAGTTTGATCGCGTACATCGCATAGAGTTGCATGCTGGTGGGACAGGCCTTTAAGAGTCGGGAAGTCGTGTTGCAGCTGTGTAGGACTAGACGAGCTTGTTCCCGAGCTGTACTCTCCTTTGTTTGGTGCTGCTTTTTGAATGAAAAGCTGCATCTAGGCTCTTTCTGTTTTCTCAAAATCAGAAATGATACAATTTGAAAACCTTCCTGCTGCTGGAAATATGAAATAAAAATTGAAGTAGCTTAAACAGCATTTTGGCCGAGTAAAGAAAAGGAGTTAAATTTTTCAGTTGTAGATCATTCATCAGAACTGAACAGTGAGTAAAGAAGGTGGAAATTGCAGAGAGGATGGGCAGAGGTGGATAGAATAAAGGTAATATATCCTTGGGTGGTATCAGCTTTGCTGAGATGACTTGACATTTTTACAGACCATTTTGTTGGATTGATGGGGGAAGTTGCAGCAAAAACAAAATAAATGAGATGTAGTTCAGAAACCTGAAACCAAAGGAGAGAAAAAATCACCCCTGCAGGTCAGGCAGTGTTTGTGGAGTGAAAAAAAAGCTAGAGTTAACTACAATGAGAACTAGCCAGTTCTGATGCATATAGGAAAAATAGTATCTGAAATTATTCCCGCCCCTAAGAGCATGACTGAGTTGATGAGGGTGCAAGTCAGGTTTGATGGATGGCGCAGACTTGGTGGGCAGTTGAGCCTGTTACAGCCTGTGTGACTCTGACATGGAACTCGCTCTCTAACAACACCATAAGAGCATCTTCAGCAGATGAGCACAGTGATTTAAGAAACTGCCTTCCGCCTTCTCAAAGGTTATTCGAAATGGGTGACAAAAAACAACTATTGTGATGCCCAGATAGTGGAAAATAAATGCAATATTTGTTCGTTTATTGCTATGACCTTGCAGTTTGCACTGAGTAGATTTGACAGGGTGAACGAGTACCTTAAGTACAGACTGACCTCTTGGGATTTGTGCTCTGGCAACAGAGGCCTGCATTGTATTTGCCTTCAGTGTCTTGCATTGTGTTGTCATGGAGATTGAGAGTTGGGCAGTAATGTAACATTATTATAACATTCGAGCAATTTAGACTACATTATTTGTGACGCTGGTACATGAACTAAATCATTTGTTTTTCTTACTGCTTTTGTATAAACATAAAAGGAAATAAAACCAGAACATTGCTCTCTGTGATCCTTTCCTCTTGGAATTCGGTTCCATTGAATTTCATGGAATTCAGATTCAATAGAACTGAATTCCAGGAGGAGAGCGCAATAGACTAAAATGGTCTGGATTGATAGATTTCCATCCCTGAATTTACCCCACAAATCAAGCCTTTTAACATATTTCTCTCCCACCTTTTCTCCTTGTGAAATCCAAGTTGTACCTCTTTTTCCCCCATTCTGACCAAAGTAAATCCAAAATGCTGATGGCTTCTGTTTCCACAAACACTGAACTGCTGAGGTGCTTCCACCATTTTGTATGTACTTCAGAATTCCATCGTTTGCAGTTTAAAAAAAATATATTATAATGGTCTTGCTGTTTTAAGTACTTATGTTTGAAATTCTGTAGTCCCTAACCTCCATTTACCCCATTGACACAATTGTTGTAATATGTGATTTTTCTATCACATTATGTTTCTTATGAATTTTCTGTAAAAATGGCTGCATGATCAAGTGTGTTCATTGCCACCTGCATTTTTACTATCCCATTTTTTGTCGTCTTGCTGAGTTGAATATTCACATCATTGGCTGAATTGAATTTCGTCAATGGTCTAAGCATCTGCAGTTGAAAGACCAGATTTTTAAAAGAGCCACATGGTTGATGTAATAAATTGTCATTGTGTTTTTTTGTATAAATAAAAATGAAACATTTCCAATCAGATATTCAGGGGTGTTTATTCAGTTGTTTAGTAAAACCAAAATACTCAAGTGCCGTCTATATTTGATAGAAAGATATTAGTTTGAAGTTGTTCAAGTATTTATAGAAAACTAGATCATGTGGGACCCGTTGTGTCCCATTGCGGGGGGTGGGGGCGCTGTGTACGCACGCACAAACGCATTATATCAATATTATTCAGTCGCTCCTATTACCCCAGCCCCGCCTATCCACTCATGCATAGCCCCCAACTCAGAGAGAGAGAGAGAGAGAGAGAGAGAGAGATATCGATCTATTAGTGTCTCCAAACTGAATGGCTTGTTAATTACTTTCAGCAGGGACTGAAATCTCTCACAGGATAGACTGGACAAGGTTCCTCCCCGATAGATTTCCGCCCCTGAACCATATTAGTGAACCAGATGGTAGGTTTTAGTGAGGGCCTTTGATGTTTATGATCACTAATAACCAGCTTTTTAAATTACCTCGTGGAAAGTAATATTCATGGTGTGATGTGTATTTGCTGTGCCATGAGTAGGGACCTAATGTGTAATTTGTGGTTTACAACCACCATACTATTTTTGGAATGGGAATTTGGGCTGGAGTTGGAGATTAGTTCAGCTATAATTAGGATGTGAAAACCTATAATTGTGGAACTTTCTGAGAAAATAGTGTTTCTAAAACAAGCCCAGTAATTGTGACTTGGGTGACCAAATTGAATGTTTGCAAGTAAGGCAGTAGCTGGTATTACTGTAAAGACAGAAATTTCCATACTCCTGTCGCAACTCTGACGGAAAATATGATGGCGAGAGAGAAGCTTGAGGTACTTATTAAGAACTCGTGTTCATGCAACATAGGTTTGCAAGCCTTTTGTCCATATGTAATGGACTGCGTTTGGTTTGAACTCTTGTTTCGTAACACGCAAGTTAAAGTGGTAAGTTTGGAGACACAAGACACTGGATGCTGGAATCTTGAGCAAAACAAAAGTGCTTCTAGAACTTGGCAGGTCAGGCAGCATCTGTGGAGAGAGTGGTGGACAGATGTCATTTCGGGTTAGAAGCCTTGTTCAGACTGATGGAGTAGGAGGGAGATAGCTGGAAAAGACAGGTAGTGGTAGGGAAAAGCCTGATATAACTAAGGGGGTAGACACAAAATGGAGTAACTAAGCAGGACATGCAGCATCTCTGGAGAGACGGAATGGGTGATGTTTCAAGTTGAGATCCTTCTTCAGACTGAAGAAGGGTCTCAACCAAAAACTTCACCCGTTCCTTCTCTCCAGAGATGCTGTTTGTCCTGCTGAGTTACTCCGGCATTTTATGTCTATCTTTGGTTTAAACCAGCATCTGCAGTTCCTTCCTAGACACAAGTGAGGGGGTAGCAGGTGATTGGCAGGTGGGTGAAGATAATGAGACGAAAGGTGAAAAGGAGACAAAAGGGGGAGGGATAAGGGAAAATTGTGAATGAAATGTGGGAAAAATAAGAGTGGAATTTAAAACTGGAGGAAGAGATATGGGTGGAAGAATGGGAACCCTAAAAAGAAATGGGGACTGCGATGGTAGGGATGGGATTTGAGGGGTGAAGAGGCGAGGACAAGAATAGTGACGGGGTGATGGGCTGTGGTGGGAGAAGTGTGTGCATATGTGTTGTAAGTGGTAACTTTCTCTGAAGGCAAGGCTTGAATAACATAGCTGTTGAATCCGATTATTAAAACATTTCTCCCAATTTTTTAAGATTAAAAAAAAAACTCTGCTCAATTCTTCCAGCAGTTTATGTTTTGCTCAAGCTTCCAGTATCTGCCGTCTCCTGTGTCTCTAATTAAAGACCATTGAATTTGATTGAGTGGGCTCTTGTTTTTACAAAGACCCGTGTGTAGTAAATAATCGGTCCTATGTTTCTCCTCCTCTCCAAACTCTGCAGGATATTTATCTGTGTGTTCTAATTTTTTCACTGCCATGTTTGCCGTCCTTGGCTCCAGTCAGTGTTGAACCCAACAGCAGAAACATGAGCCTTTGGAGTGGTGCAAGTCCTGTTTGCATTGACGTTAAGTCTGGTCCTCAAACCCCAGTGTTTTTAGGTGCAGAGTTGAGATAACTAACAAGTGAGCTAATTTACTATTTCTGTACAAATGCTAGAATTCCTCAGTGCAGTAAGCCTCTTTCTGGCGATTTGCAGGAATATTTTGGCCACAGGGGCAGACGATAGCATGACATCTTGTATTTCTCCTGAAATTATTTGAGCATGTGGATTGGCTCCATCCCCACTGTGCCCTTGCCCACTGGTGCCCTGGCTGGTGGTTATATCCTTGTTAGGGCCTGTCCTGTCTCATCCCATGCCTGATGTCACCATAAATTCCATGAAATTCCAGCAAGCTAATTATAACATTTATTTTCATTGTGGTGCTGTATCACTTTCATACAGTTACTGCAGAAAAATGGAGGTAATGCAGGGGCTATTTCTAAGTTGCAGTAGTAGTAGCTAAGCCCAGTAGAATTCTGTTGCTGTAATAGGGTACATGAGTTGCTGTAAGCCTATGATCTAATCCCAGCAATGGTTTGAAAAGGGTCAAGCGGTTTACATTACTTACATCTTGTTTTTGCTTATTGGCATGTTCACTGAACAGACGCATCTCATCAAGCAGAACTACATGCTAGAGTTTACAACCATTGTTTATTGTATCTGTGCTCTGATATACATGATCACATTTAATAAACAATTTAAAGTATTGTGACTTTCGACAAGGCGAGTTTGTGCTTTCATCAAGTTTGCAAGCTATTTATGATCAGCAATGATGAGTTGAAAAAAACAAAATCTAGATTGTTTCATAATGGTTGAGTCGGGGCACAAGCTAATGCCCCGTCCCACTTGGGAAACCTCTGGAGACTTTGCGCCCCACCCAAGGTTTCCGTGCGGTTCCCAGAGGTTTTTGTCAGTCTCCCTAATGGTTTCCGCTTCTTCTGTGTTCCAGCGATTATTTCAAAAAAAAATTGAAAAAAACCTCCGGGAACCTGACAAAAACCTCCGGGAACCTGACAAAAACCTCTGGGAACCTGACAAAAACCTCCGGGAACCGCACGGAAACCTTGGGTGGGGCGCAAAGTCTCCAGAGGTTTCCGTTCAGGTTTCCTAAGTGGGACAGAGGCATTAGTATTTCTGTAGGACCTTTCAGAACCTCATATCTCGCCATGTTACAGCCAATAAGTATTATGGGAACCAATTCTCAGGTAGCATGATGTCAAACAACAGCAATGTTGTAAAGTCTGGTTTATTTTTATCTTGTTTCAGGGATAAATATCCTCCTCTTTGAAATAGTAATCCTGGGGCTTGCACCCACGTGAGAGGCACTGTTAAACGTCTCACTAGGAGCATGAAACCTTTAAAAGTGCAATTTCCACATAGGCATTTTTTCAAAAAGGAAAGTCTTAATTATGTGTTTTCTTTCATCCCTGCTGAGGCATGGGTTTCGTCATTAAACTATTGACATTCGTAAAGGCACGCTAACCAAATGTGAAAATAATTGGTAGGTGGAATATAATGAGGTTTCCTCCCACATCTCAAAGGGCTGGCTGGTCGGTTAATTGCTGTTGGTGCATTGGTGAGTGATGAAGATGGGGTGGGAGTTGTCCAGAACAAGACTTGAAACTTGAACAAGTTTTTAATCATGCATGATGTGGCACTGATTCAATAATGCAGGGGCTCCCTGGGTTACGAATGACCTGACTAGTGGAAAGTTTGACTTCCTGCAAATAGTTCCATACATTTTTAAAGCATTTTTCAAGATAGCGATAGTGTTTCATGGTATTCATTAATGATTGGATATGGTATATAATCCATTAGTTTAATTATGTGTAGTGTTAGGGTATATATTCCATGAGATGAAAGAATTACAGGAGGTGTACGTTGAGCGACATGATATGGGTGGTTGCATAAACAGAATTTACTGATTTACGGAGAAATTGGTCACAAGACAGTTGTTGGGAATGGAACCTTTGTGTAATCCTAGGACTGCCTTATCATGCGGAATGAGGTTACCCGATTTAGTAGGAATCCAAAATACAATATTGTTTCAATGGAGATAACAACAGAATGCTGTACAGAGGGATCTGTTCCGGAAACAAAAAGTTAGCATGCCAGAAAAGCAAATAGTTGGGAAGGCAAATTAAAGTTTAGCCTTTATTTCAAAAGGGACAGAGTGTAAAAGTTACAAACCCTGCCAGAACTGTGGGTGATGATGAGATCTCCGGATGAGGCATTGTATATAGATTTGATTGCCTTATTTGAGAGGGGGGGGGGGGGGGGAAGAGTTATTAAAGCCTAGGAAGCAGTTCAAAGAAGATGGCTCTGGTTGATTCTGGGATGAATGGTTGTGCTATTAGGAGCGATGCGCAGGTTGTGGTCAGTACTCCGGGGGGGGGGGGGGGGGGGGGTTGAATGAGGTGATAGTATTGAAACATAAGATTCTGAGGTGTCTCAACAATATTCAGAAAGTTAACTCTTTGGGGGAATCTTAAACTGGTGGCAGAGTCACAGAATACGGAGTTGCCTATTCAGGATGGAGGTCGGCAGAAAGCATTTCTTGTAAGTTTGTTCTTTCTGAATCTTTTTCTTGCATGGGGTATTTCACAATATGCCACTAGTTCAATGCATGCTTGTACTGGGCATCTTTCCCCCACATGCGCTGTGATGGCGCCCTGATATCTATCAGACCCGTGCGTTAAAATCCTTCCTGATTCTTACTTTGGTTTTAACCAACTGACATGTGAACATGTGCTCGTTTCAATCACCAGATTTCAGTTCATTGGGAGTGGCCACGGTTTAAGGCTGGCATGTTTTGTGTCTTGGTGCATGAAATGAATTATCAGACAATAAAAGTCTGTTTCTGGTTGAAGTTCTGTTCAGCAAACTAAACCCCGAGTCTTGGAATTCTCTTCCTTGACTTCCCAATGCCTTTTGAAATGTTGATTTGTAGCTTCCCAAGGGATCTCTTGTTAATGTAATTGTTTGTACAAATACCTGTTTTTAAAGGGTGTTTTATTTTGTTCACTCCTTGGATAATTGGGTTGAAAAGACTCCTTAAATTTAACAGTTAAGTCTCCCACTTATTGGATTTTCAGGCACGCAGCCTGTCGCCTCCTGAACTGAGTTTGGAGACAGCTCATGAGATGAAAAGAAGTATTCTGGTATCCTGTGTTTTTAATAGTTTTAAATTCCAATTGAAAATATAAATTACCATAGCTCAAAATATATTTAAACCACGTGGTTTAAAATACATGCACTGGCCAGCAGCACGCGATGTTTCTCCCTGTGATTGACTGCAGCTCCCCTGTGGCATTGAGTTTGCATCTCACTGTCGATGCATCTGCAGAGTGAAGCACTTTGACCGAGTGGTGGGACGGGGAGGGGCTGGATACCCTTCCACCGATGATGGAGAACTGTAAATTGCCCATATGAGCGGTGATGCAATCTATGGGTTGAGTGGCGCAGAGGGGCTGTGTTGCCAGTGAATCGGTCTTGTGGTGAGGCAAGTCTGTTCGAAGGTCATCCAGAGGCTTTCTGAACCCGACACTTGCATTTCTCTGCTGGAGGTGACTATTTCTAGAATCTGCAAAACATGCCTTGATGGTTCTTTGACTTCAATGGTGATAGCTTGATACCCCATTACTCACAGGCTATGCATGCGCAGAATTATTATTAGCTATACCTTGCAGACGTCTCTCAGAGGGTTGTGAGGTCAGAAATGCAGAAGTTGGCTGATATCATGGCCTGTTTACTGCAATCTGGCTGTGATATTTTAGTGCCAAGTTAAAAGCTTTACTTAAAGCTTGGCACAAGTTGCTGTGGTGTGCACTGCTCCGCAGCAGGAGCCTGGAGATCTCCAGCTGAACTTGCTCCTATTGAAGAGAGCAGGAATCGTACAAGCAACCACCCAAAGACTCTGCGTAGGGGTGAAGTGCTTTTAGTTTTAACCTCCGGGTTACAGTCTGTAATTTCTGAAGCAAAGATCAAAATACTACGAGTGCGAATCCTCCTGAGGAGTAATGAAGTCTGAAGACGACTTGGAAGATGAAGAGAATTTAGTACGATGCTTGAGTGGGGTTATAAACTGGGGCCATGCGATTCTTCTGAAGTTATAGAACAGTGTTCAGAGCCTGCCGTGATAGTGTCGTCGTTCTTTCCAGCCCTGATCTGCACTGTGCCAGTTGTGGAGTTCATTAACAGCAAACTGCATTTGAAATTACAAATCTGTCTGAATCCTGGAAGCATTCTTGACCAGTATGAAGCACTGGTTTTCCTGTGCCTCTGTGCCCTCTGTAGGTATCTTGCATCAAAGCTCTCTTTAGTTTAAATTAGTATTTAGGAGTTTGCATGCGAACGTGCAGCGTGGTTTTAGTCTGATCACGTCCAGTGTTACTAAGTTGTGATTAGTAATGTTGTATTGTGGTTTTTCCTGCCATGCTCTGCAGCAGAGCCAAGTGCTTTTTCAAGGAGGGAATGACTGAGTATCTGATGGCTGCGGAATATAGATATCCATATTGATCCAAAGTGGTTCTGCAACCTTTAATAATAGATGCGTGGGAGTGAATGAATAGGCTGTAATCCAGTTGAGTAAGTGATGTCATTAGCTGCAAGGCCAACGCGTCGAGTGATTTCTAATCACTGGATCCTTTCCAAACACAAAATATTTATTTATTTTAGCCTTGTCTGTGGCTTTTGGGTTTATATCTTTCGGTTTTGCAACTGTTCCTCTCCCTGATCTGTTTGCAGCCTGGTGAATTGTTTTCCAACATTGAGCAATTTACCATTCTGCGAGTACTCTAGTACATTATAGACGACAAAGCAATCACTGAAAATGTTTGGCACCCTTGCAATAATCCAAAGGAATTTTATTAATTTTGATACCCAAAAAATACATTCTAACATTATATATTGAAATCAATGTAAGCATCTGTAAGGAGGGATCGGACAATTGTACTGTATCTTCCTGTTCTTGCCTCGCAGTTCATTTCACATATAGGTACTGTACTTAACAGGATTCAAACAAGCATGTTGAGCTAATTTTAAACATGTCCTTTCCCTAACCCCTCTCTCACCTTCTTTAAAACTCTCTACAGCACTATTATCTCCTTATGTGATTTGGCATCATTTTAACGTGCCCCTGTTTCATTTTACAATGATAAGAACACTATAAATGTAGATAGTAAGTTTTGTCTGGGTTTGTGGTATGCTTTATATTGGTCATTGGGTGTTTTATTAAAGTTCATTATTTCCTCTGCCTTTTTCCAATATTTGTCCTCATTTGACATGGATGGTTAGAAGTTGGGGAAATTCTCATGGGCATTAGTTGCTGGCGATCATTTGTATCTTGTAGTAACGCCGGATGGAAAAAAAGCTCTTCAGTCCACCAGGTCTGCAACACCATCAAACCCCCATTTACACAATCCCAATTTTATTTTCCCCACATTCCCATTTACAGATTTTAAATCTTATCACATCGACATCTGAGGGTCAATTAGTAACCGTTTAACCAATCATCTTTGGGATGTGGGAAAATATCCAGAGGTACTTCACATGAGTGAACTTGGAACAAAATAAAGAGATGGGAAAGGAATAAATTGGTCAGATCACTTCAGTATTTTCAGGTTCTGTGGAAAGCTTCTAATGGACTCTGGTCTGTGGGTTGTGTGCTTGGAGGTTTACCTTCAGTGATGACATCAGGAGAAACTGTTGTCACAGTAATGGAAATATTGAAATGTTGCACCCTTTCTTTCTTCCTCCCCCTCCCACCCCCCACCCCACCCCCCCCACATAAATTATTATGTTGGGATTTTATTGGAAAATTCAACGTTGAGGTTTGTTGATTTTTGTTCGTCAAAGGGTTTGGGAGCCAAGGCAGTGAGTGGTTGGAATTAGAATGTAGGTGTCATACTCTGGTTACATTCAGTATGACACTGTAGCGTACATAGCTTGTGGAGCTAATGCCTCAGTTCCACTGATCCTTCTTCATTCCTAACCCCATTTTGCGCATTGCACATGTTCCCTGTGTGTGGGCTTTCTCCAGGTGCTCTGGTTTCCTTGACTACTGTAAATTGCTCATGGTGGTAGAAATGTTGGGAGAATAAGTTGCGGGGAAAGTTAGTGGGAGAGTGTGAATCTTATGTAAACGGACAAGGGCCTGGTGTGAATATGTCTTCCAATGTTGTATGGAAATAAGTTCATTCATTCATAAGTGATGGGAGCAGAGTTATGCCATCTAACCCAGCAAGTCTACTCTGCCATTCAATCATGGCTGATCTATCTTTCCCTCCTAACCCCATTCTCCTGCCTTCTCCTCATAACTCCTGACACCTGTACTAATCAAGAATCTATCTATCTCTGTGTTAAAAATATCCATGACTTGGCCTACTCAGCCTTCTGTGGCAATGAATTCCATAGATTCACCATCCTTTGACTCAAGAAATTCCTCCTGGTCTCCTTCCTAAAGGAACATCCTTTAATTCTGAAGCTATGACCTCTTCTTAAACTCCCAGTAGTGGAAACATCCTCTCCACATCCACCCTATCCAGGCCTTTCACTATTCGGTAAGTTTTAATCATCCTTCTAAACTCCAGCAAGTAGAGGCCTTGTGCTGTCGAACGTTCATCATATGTTAACCCTCTCTGGAATATGGTTAAACAGCAGAGTAAACATGGACTGAATAGCCTGATCATGTGACGGGTTCTTATTTTTGTTAGCTGGTATCAAGGTATTAAAAGTTGTATGGTTTCAAATACAGTGCCCATCTTAATGTTTGGGACAAAGATCCATCCTTTTTATTTGCCTCTGTACTCCACAATTTGAGATTTGTAATAGGAAAAAATCACATGTGGTTAAAGTGCGCATTGTCAGATTTTGATGAAGTCCATTTTCATACGTTTTGGTTTCACCATGTAGAAATTACAGCAGTGTTTATGCATAGTCACCCCATTTCAGGGCACCATAATGTTTGGGACACAGCAGTGTCCTGTAAATGAAAGTAGCCATGTTTAGGATTTTGTTAATATCCTTTGCATGCCACGACTGCTTGAAGTCTGCAATTCATGGACATCACCAGTTGCTGGGTGCCTTCACTGGTGATGCTCCGCCAGGCCATCTTTTTTAGCTTGTGCTTGTTTTGTCCCCTTCACGCTCAATTGGGTTCAGATCGGGTGTTGACTTGGCCACTCAAGAATTCACAATTTTTTTAGCTTTGAAAAACTCCTTTGTTGCTTTAGCAGTATGTTTGGGATCATTGTCTTGCTGTAGAATGAACCCCCCGGCCATGGGTTTTGAGGCATTTGTTTGAACTGGAGCAGATAGGATGTGTCGATACACTTCAGAATTCATTACACTACTACCATCAGCAGTTGTATATCAATGGAGATAGGTGAGCCAGTACCTTCAGCAGCCATACATGCCCAGGCCATAACACCCCCACCACAGATGAGGTGGTATGCTTTGGATCTTGGGCAGTTCCTTCTCCCCTCCATACTTTGCTCTTGCCATCACTCTGATATGTTATCATCATCTCATCTGTCCACAAGACCTTTTTCCAGAACTGTGGTTGCTTTTTTAAGAACTTCTTGGCAAACTGTAACCTGGCCATCCTATTTTTGCAGCTAACCAGTGGTTTGCATCTTGCAGTGTCACCACTGTAGTTCTGTTCATGAAGTCTTCTGCGGACAGTGGTCATTGACAAATCCACACCTGACTCCTGAAGAGTGTTTCTGATCTGTCGGACAGGTGTTTGGGGATTTTTCTTTATTATAGAGAGAATTATTTTGTCATCAGCTGTGGAGGTCTTCCTGGGCCTGCCAGTCCATTTGCGATTAGTCAGCTCACCAGTGCTCTCTTTCTTCTTAATGATGTTCCAAACAGTTGATTTTGGTAAGCCTAAGGTTTGGCTGATGTCTCTAACAGTTTTATTCTTCTTTCTCAGTCTCATAATGGCTTCTCTGACTTTCATTGCCACAACTTTGATCCTCATGTTGATATTGATAAACTGCAATAAAAGTTTCCAAAGGTGATGGAAAGACTGGAGGAAAGACTAGGTGCTGAGAGCTCTTATACCTGCATTAAGGAGGCAATTAAACACACCTGAGCAATTACACCTGTGCAGCCATGTGTCCTAAACACTGTGGTGCCCTGAAATGGGGGGGACTATGTATAAACACTGCTGTAATTTATACATGGTGAAACCAAAATGTATAAAAATGGCCTTTAATAAAATCTGACAATGTGTACTTTAACCACATGTGATTTTTTAAACAACTATTACAAATCTCAAATTATGGAGTACAGAGGCAAATAAATAAATGATGGGTCTTTGTCCCAAACATTATGTAGGGCACTGTATATTTAACTTGAATCTGGCAGGACGGCAGTTTGAAACTAGAGACTCTGACGAGAGGGTTACTGAGTACAAAGCCGAGGCAGCACTTGATAATTATGGGTCTCCCTTTAGGATTGAGCTAAAGGTTTTGCACATTAGTAAAACCAGCAACAGGAGAACTATCATTACACACTGCAACAGCTGCCAGAGGCTCGAAGTTTACTCTTGAATTGGAATTTGTATTTGTCATGTTGGAAAATTAAGGAGTGGAAGGAGGGGCAATGGTGGTAGCGGGGTCAGAGTTGCTAATAGAAAATAAATTAAGAGTAGATTCTTGGAGTGTGCCCTACCTCTTAAACCTACTACACTCCTTTATTGAAGTCCTTGGTAATTGTTGCCATTTTCCATGCTCGTGTCGCACACATCCCGAGTTCCCTTGACCTGGAATTTCCTTCCTAAATCCTATCATTCCACTCTCTTTTAATGTGCTCCTTCACAGGTTAGTCTTTGTGCACTGGTTTGTGTAAATTGGCATCAGCTTGTAGCTGACAGTTGCACCTGTGGTGTATCGAATGCTTCACTGGATTAACAAGGCTACATAAATGGAAATAGTTGCTGAATTCCATTTGCCAAGTAAGGCTGGGCATTGACTAGCTTCTTGGCAGTTTTGAGAGATGCTTCATGAGCCAATGTTTGCTTCCTTCCCAACATTTTGTTGACCCATACTCATTCTCTCAGTAGAAATTACAGAAGCCCTTACTGAGATGTATGATTCATCGTTAAACGGGCAAAGTGCCGGAAGACGAAAAGAGGCTAATGTTGTGCCAAACAAGGCATTGGTATAAGGCGAAAGGGGAAAGATTTAATAGGAACCTGAGGGGCAACTTTTTCACATGGAGGCTGGTGGGTTTATGGATCAAACTGCCAGAGGAAGTAGTTGAAGCAAGTGCAATCTCAACATTTAAAAGACATTTGGATACGTACATAAATAAGAAATGTTTGAGGAATATGGGCCAAATGTAGGCAAATGGGAGTAACTTAGATAGGCCATCTTGGGCATGGGTGAGTTGGGGCAGATGGGCCTGTTTCAATGTTGTCTATGAGTTAGGAGTTTCAAGGCTTCCTGCTCATGTACAGATTGTTGCGCATTTTACAAGTGTATGCATCATTGGAGAGACCAGGATCCACTTCACCTTCCAATTGCCCCGAAGAAGGTGGTAGTGAGTTGGTGCCTTGACCCACTGCGGTCTGTTTAGCATGAGTGCTCCCACGCTGCTCCTTGAAGGGAATTCCTGGTAATAGACTCATTGCCAATGATGGGCAGTGCAAGCAATGTATGTTACATCCAGCATGCTGCATGTGATCATGCAGGGTCACAACAGGTTCCTGGACTTTACATTGCTGCAAAGATAGATGGAATGAAGAGACATTGTCCTCTACTGCCATAGCAGAAACCTTTGTTTTCTCATTTCATTCTCTTCCAAGAATCTTATGAAGCTAAAATCAAAGTGTTGGAGGAATGTAATGGGTTAAGCAGCATCTGTGGGGGGGAAATTGACTGATGATGTTTGGGGTTATGACCCTTCTGCATACTAACTACCCGTTGAGTTCCTCGAGCAGTTTGTTTTCTGCTCCAGCTTCCAACATCTGCAGTCCCTTATGCAGCAAGGCCTGATTGGAGGATGCAGCAAATACAAAAAGGCAACTTAACAAAGTGATAAGCAAGTGAACTCATGGTGTTCCTGAGGTGAATTATGCAAGTTTATAGAAATTGGGCGAAACGTGAGAGCGAGAGAGAGGGGGAAAGAACGATAGTGATGGCAGAATGGTTGGAAGTTGCCTGTGGGAATAATAAACATCGGATGTAAATTTAACTGATTCCTATGGACCTGTCATTCCTACACTTAGTGATGTGTTCATCCCTGAGGGCGCAGGATTTGTCACTTAACCACTCAATGCTGGAATATTTTTGGTCCCCGAGTCATGGCCAAGTGTCCGTACTCTCGCCTCTGTTGGAGGAGGTTGTTGGTTTGTCCCATCTCAGAGGTGCGAGTGCAGAAATCCAACCTGAAGCTTTATTGAGGCACTGAGGGAATGCTACACAGTCAGAGAACAGTGTTGCAAGCGAGTGGTTAAACTGAGACTCTTTGCCCACTCAAGTTGATGCGATAGATCCACCTGAGGGAAGCTGAGCAGGACATGGGTTGGGAGTAATGCTGGGAGGTTGTGATTTGGGGGCAATAAAAATGTGATGTACGATTGTGAAGGCGAGCTGCTGTATATTTCTGGTGTTACACAAAAAGCTGGAGAAACTCAGCGGGTGCAGCAGCATCTAAGGAGCGAAGGAGATAGGCGACGTTTCGGGTCGAGACCCTTCTTCAGCCTCTAAGGAGCGAAGGAGATAGGCGACGTTTCGGGTCGAGACCCTTCTTCAGGTTCTAAGGAGCGAAGGAGATAGGCGACGTTTCGGGTCGAGACCCTTCTTCAGGGTATATTTCTGGTGTTCTGGGGCCGGATTTCGCTTTCAGCCAGTGTTACTAAAACCTTTATCTCTGTGACATTTGTGGGATCTTGCAGTGTGTAAATTGGCTGTGAACAACAGGGACTACATCTCATACATCATTGAATTGTAATGCGTTTTAAGATGTTGATAAGGGAAAAAGAGCAATATAGTCTGTGTGGGAAGGAACTTCAGATGCTGGTTTATACCGAAGATAGACACCAAGCGCTGGAATAACTCAACGGGATAGGCAGCATCTCTGGAGAGAAGGCATATAGTCTGGCTTGATTTAGTGATTCATGCTGAATCAAAAAATGTGGTGATGTGGCAAATTTTGGGGAGGACACCTTTCCTTTCTGGTAGCTTCTGAGGAGTGAGCTTTACTCTCGAATGGGCTGATGATCAGGTGAATAATGGATATGTTGATCAGTTAACATGTACCCACGTTTTGCAGAGAGTCTGTGTTGTCAAACATGCCCGTGCCAGATTCTTGCACTGATTGGACGGGACAGATGTTGCTGTACAACATGCCAGAGTCAAAAAAGAAAGCTTTCCTTACATTGTTGAATTAAGATATTAACATGCTGTGCGGGCAACACTTCATAACTTCACTGGTGATAATTTTGCTTCTTTTTAACTGCAGACATCAGATTGGAGCAAATATGATGACCGTTTGCTGAAGGCAGTGGAAAAGGGAGATGTGGATAAAGTAACGTCAGTGCTGGCCAAGAGAGGGGTCATGCCGACCAAGCTGGATGTGGAGGGCAGATCAGCGTAAGTGTCCTGCAACCACTGCTACTCCTGGGCCCACCTTAGAGCAGCCTTTCAACTTCCATGCTGAAGATTGACACAGAGTGGAGGTTCGACTCAACAAGTGGCGGGTGGAGAGGGGTGTCCCAGCAAGTGTGGGCGGGGGGGTTGACCTGGCGACGCGGGGGGGATATACGGGATGTTGTACAATATCTATTTGGCCTCCACTCGTTCACACTGTGTCGAGATTCCCCTTCCAGTCCACTGCTGGCACCCTCTCTCACTTTCTCTCTGGCTCCAGCTCCAAGTGTCCCTCTCCTTTCATGTGCCCCCACCCCACCACTCCCTACTCTCCTTGGGTTTCTCTCTCGCCTTCTCCCATGTTCAGACACTGACTTTGATTTGTGTTTATTCTGCTAATACCACCACCGCAAAAAGTCTGTGGTATTTTGACCTGGTTAAGGTCAGTAATTGGTCACATGGAATATTGTAGTGAATTGCTCAGTAAATCTGTGGTGAATTTTCTACTAAATCTGCTGCATTGCCAGACTCCTGTTTGTTTTGTCTACTTTTTATGCAGCATAATATCATGAAAGAATACTTTGTCTTATCGACTCAGAATCTGTTTAATTATGGTTGGAACTTGTTAGTTCAGGGTTAAACTGCGATGATCACTTCCAAAGTTGTGCATTCTGTTTTAGTGGAACACCAGTCACGATTCACCTACCGCTGGAGGAGATCAAAAGCAGTTAATTGAGAAAGAACAGAGGAGTTGTTCTCAATGGGAAGCCATTAAGTCTGACAATAGAAATTGATTTTTATTAAAATTAATTTGTTCGATGACTTCATCCTTTGTGATAAGTGTACAATGCCTCGGGCAGTGTTCTTTGGATAATGTTCCAAGTTGGTAAAATACCACTTTGCATTTAATAGCATCTTTGATGTAGTAAACCTTGAAGCCTTATCGGGAGTTCTGTCAAGCAAAGCCTAGTATTGCGCCACACAGGAAGATATTCAAATAGATGACCAGACAGACAAGTTTAAGTGCCTTCCTTCATGTTTGGGACAAAGACCAATCATTTATTTATTTGCCTCTGTACTCCCCAATTTGAGATTTGTAATAGAAAAAAATCACATGTGGTTAAAGTGCACATTGTCAGATTTTATTAAAGGCCATTTTTATACATTTTGGTTTCACCATGTAGAAATTACAGCTGTGTTTCTACATAGTCCCCCCCCCATTTCAGGGCACCATAATGTTTGGGACACATGGCTTAACAGGTGTTTGTAATTGCTCAGGTGTGTTTAATTGCCTCCTTAATGCAGGTATAACAGAGTTCTCAGCACCTAGTCTTTCCATCACCTTTACAAACCTTTATTGCTGTTTATCAACATGAGCACCAAAGTTGTGCCTCTGAAAGTCAAAGAAGTCATTCTGAGACTGAGAAACAAGAACAAAACTGTTGGAGACATCAGCCAAACCTTAGGCTTACCAAAATCAACTGTTGGAACATCATTAAGAAGAAAGAGAGCACTGGTGAGCTTACTAATCGCAAAGGGACTGGCAGGCTAAGGAAGACCTCCACAGCTGATGACAGAAGAATTCTCTCTGTTATCCCCAATAATCCCCGATTATAAAATCCCCAAACACCCGTCCGACAGATCAGAAACACTCTTCAGGAGTCAGGTGTGGATTTGTCCATGACCACTGTCCGCAGAAGACTTCATGAACAGAAATACAGAGGCTACACTGCAAGATGCAAACCACTGGTTAGCCGCAAAAATAGGATGGTCATGTTACAGTTTGCCAAGAAGTACTTAAAAGAGCAACCACAGTTCTGGAAAAAGGTCTTGTGGACAGAGACAAAGATTAAGTTACATCAGACTGAAGGCAAGAGCAAAGTATGGAGGAGAGAAGGAACTGCCCAAGATCCAAAGCATAGCACCTCATCTGTGAAACATGATGGTGGGCGTGTATGGCCTGGGCATGTATGGCTGCTGAAGGTACTGGCTCACTTATCTTCATTGATGATACAACTGCTGATGGTAGTAGCATAATGAATTCTGAAGTGTATCGACACATCCTATCTGCTCAACTTCAAACAAATGCCTCAAAACTCATGGCTGGTGGTTCATTCTACAGCAAGACAATGACCCCAAACATACTGCTAAAGCAGGAAATGAGTTTTTCAAAGCTAAAAAATGGTCAATTCTTGAGTGGCCAAGTCAATCACCTGATCTGAACCCAATTGAGCATGCCTATTATATGCTGAAGCATATAAAATGCATAAAAGGCAAATCAAGCATAAACTAAAGATTGCTACAGTACAGGTCTGGCAGAGCATCACCAGAGAAGACACCCAGCAACTGGTGATGTCCATGAATTGCAGACTTCAAGCAGTCATTGCATGCCAAGGATATGCAGCAAAATACTAAACATGACTACTTCATTTACATGACATTGCTGTGTCCCAAACATTATGGGGCCCTGAAATGGGGGAACTGCTGTAATTTCTACATGGTGAAACCAAAATGTGTAAAAATTGCCTTTATTAAAATCTGACAATGTGCACTTTAACCATGTGATTTTTTTTTTCCTTTACATATCTCAAATTGCGGAGGCAAATAAATAAATGACAGGTCTTTGTCCCAAACATTATGGAGGGCACTGTATCTTTGTTTAATACCCTGTGTTTTTCTAACATCAGAATATTTCATGTCTCTGAGAGAGCTCATCATGCCGGTAACGTATTTTTCCTCTACAGCTGTTTCTCCAAGAATTTATCAAAATCTGGTTAGAATTGTTGCGTTGGTTTATGTGAGTATTTGAGGCAACACTGCAGATCAGGCAGAAAAATACCTTTCTGGAAATTTTGCTCATTACCTTGGATCCGCATCCTCTTATTGCACTTTTCCCATCCTCACTGCCTTCCAGCTGCATTGCTTCATTTAGCTTCACAATTTGCAACTCTTCAATCTTTTTGTCTCATATCAGTTTTTTCATCTCTAGCCTTTGTCCATCCATCTGCCGATCAAAATCCATTCACCTGTGTCAACCCATTACCCTGCCCCTCTTTTCACTTTATTTTCCCCCTGCCGCCCCACCAAATCAGTCTGAATCCTCACCTATCCATGTTCTCCAGAGATGCTGCATGACCTGCTGAGTTACTCCAGCACTTTATGTTGTGAATTCTGTCTCTGATTCATTCTTAACATACAAAAATATTGATTTTGTATGAATTCCAACTGATGTCCTACAATAAAGATAGGACTTGTGCGTCAGGATCTTTAGGCAGCTGCTAAGAGCAAACGCATTTTCCTGACAATAGATTTACCTGATTGGTAATGCTTTGCCCCATTTCAACAAGTAGCAAATTTTCTAACTATTTGTGAATAGAGTTTTAGAGAAATACAATGCAGTTTTGCTCAGGGCATTCATGGGTTGTTGGTGAATTGAACTATCCAGAGGAAACTATGAATGTACAATTTTCTGTTCAGTTAATTAAACACGGATGGTTTACAGGAGCATATATTTTGAAAGAATGACTTGTTCCAAAGTCTTGTTCCAAAACTTAATCATGCTGCAAATGACAGCGTGTTTCTTTTGGATGTTTCTCAGTACTTGCTTTGTGCAAGTATGATGCAGCTGAAAGCTAATTAGCTGACCTTCACTTAGTAACGCTGAGATAATTCAACATAGCGGCTTCAGTTTGAATTTTAAAGAGTTTATTTCTAGCTACGTCAACAACAAATGTTGTTCAACTACCATAAAATCCAACAGGAACATAATAAAAGGGAATGTAATTTATTTTTTTTGATTATGCAAATGATGCCACAGATATTTTACTTTTGCAAATAGAAATATCAGTAAGTGCTCTGAACATGTGAAAGTGTGAAGCAATCCATTGGGGAGAATGGGGAGAGACAATATGATCTCAATAGCAGTCCTGAAATGTGTGCACGGACAGAGGGACCAGGGTATATAGGTACATATCTCAAAGTCAAAAGAGTTTATTGTCATGTGTCCCTGACAGGACAATGAAATTCTTTCTTTGCATAGCACAACAGAACATAGTAGGCATTGACTACAATTATATACGTAAATACACACATGAATGAATAAATTGATCAAGTGCAAATAACAGATGAAGGGGTATTAATGTTCAGAGTTTAATAGCCTGATGGATGTGGGGAAGTAACTATTCCTGAACCGGGTCGTTGCAGTCCTCGGGCTCCGGTACCTTCTACCCGAAGGTAGCAGGGAGATGAGTGTGTGGTCAGGGTGGTGTGAGTCCTTGATGATGCTGCCAGCCTTTTTGAGGCAGCGACTGTGACTCTTTGAAAATGTCAGGCAACATGATAGAAACATGATAGTTCGTGAAGCATTTGTGCCAGAGTTTGTTTGAGGCACTTAAGAAATTAACGATGTATTTTAGATTTGATTGAATTTAATATTTAGCTGTTATGGTGGGATTTGAACCTGTGCTTTTTGATCATTAGTGCAAGTCTTCAGTGATGTAATGTTGCTGTCACTGCTGTTATTGTTGCACCCATTTTTGTGTTGCTCTTCAAAAAGCCCAAGTGTAAAATAGGGCATCGATGTGGGAGGGGAGTTTGAATCTCAAGCAGATTATTCTGCAGCACATGATCTTAATTTTCATTTTGATTTCCTTGTCTTCCAGTTTCCACCTTGCAGCTACGAAAGGTGATGTCCCCTGTGTCAATGCAATGCTTTCACATGGTGTTGACGTGACGGCAATTGATGCTGCAGGTAACGCTTCACACTGGTATCGGGGTCAGAGTATCGGGTTGCGTCTCAAATTGCCATTTTTAAGATAATAGTTGTTATTTTTCTCCTGCCTTTCTCCAGTAGGAACGAGTTGAGCAATTTGTTTATTTTGTCTGTTTTGCCTTCGAATAGGATCCACTGATAAATGTTCCTTCTAGGTCTATCCCAAAATGGTGATTCTCTTGGTATCTAAAAATCTGTTGGTCTCAACGTGGAATATACTCAGTGACTGAAATCCCTCTGCAATTGTGAATTCCAGAGAGCTAATCTCTGTCTCAAATGTCCAAACATTTGTCCTGAGTCCATGACTATTAGTTCAAATGCTCCCAGGCACAGGAGCAAGAGAGCTATAACACACATGACTGTTAATTCTGCCATTGACGGTTTCTGTATATTTCAGACGTGTCTCTCTAACTTCATAATATGTAGGACAATAGGAACAACTTTCTCAACTCTATCCAGCAAACCATACTTTTACCCCTGTAAGATACGAGTAACCTTCCATGGGGAAGCAGTCCAGAAGGATATATGCTGGACTGCTCTTTATAACTACCTTTGCATTTTTTTCTTATGTTCCCACTTTGTTCAGTCTGCAGATAGTTACAACCACTCTGTTGTAGAATTATTCTTGTGAATCTTTAGCAGTTCTACCTGCATCTAAACTTAAGAGAAAAGTAAATGCCATGATGATATTTATTTGCTCTTGGTATGTGGTGTAGCATTTCTTTCATCCTCTCACTTGACGATTAAACCTACATGGATGATTTCAAAATTCACTTCATACTAGAGTTCTTTGGTGCGCCAGGAATCATGTATTGGCCAGACCAGATAAGGAAGAGTTATTTTCTGAAGATTAGTGAACCAATTTCATTAATATTTCAATACAATGATTTTCATGGGTTTGTGTTCTAACCTTTTTAGAAATTATCTGATTTTTTTTGATTTTTTTTCTATACAGCTGCCATAGTGAGTTTTCAAACCAGCCTTGGGATACTTGTACAATAAATACAATATTCTTACTTTTCCACTATTGCTTTTACTCTTTCACACATCTAAGCTGCAGATGTCGATCTTTCCATTAAGCCTCTTTATTGCCATTTTATTTAGATCTCAGAACAAATTAAATAACCTAATAACTTCTTCATTATGACCATCAACAGTGCAGAGAACTTGCATCTGATTTTTCTGAGTTCATATGTAGTTATACTTGGAGCCCTGAATCCCAGAGTTAGCTTCTCGGTGCTTGATGGGAAGAAAGCGTACAAGTATGTTGAATATTGGTCCAGGATTAATGAGAGGTTTGCCAGTCCCTGAGGGAGATGTGGGAAAGTGGTAGAGAATCACATCAATGTGACTTTTGATACAGTACTATGAAGAGCCAAGCAACTGGAATAACCGAGAGAACTTGAGTTACACCACTTTTGGGTGATCTGGACACAACAGACTGACTGGGGGCTTTTTCTTTCAACAATTCTATTTTGGCTTATCAACTGTTGCCCACATGTCTCGCAGTGGATGTCCGAAGGAACCGTCAAGACCAGTATAAGAAAAACTCTATTGGTATTCTCAAGGGCCGTGCAGATGCTTATAGAACTCCCTGGGAAAGAGCCCGCCCCGAATCCAAGGTTCATTAATTACTGATTTTATTTTCTCTTTATCTTGCAGGACGAAGTGTGTTACATCTCGCTGCTAGAAATGGGCAGTCTCTGTGTTTGCAGCGGTTGCTTCAGGTAGCTGCAATTGCCTCTTGACATTATGGATGCATTAACATGAAGGTCAAGTGTATCTGTCAATGAAGAAATTGTCCTTCTTAACTTTGCAATAGAGAATTCCCAAGGGTAAAGCTGAAGCTTCTACAGCTTCTGAATTCAGTGTGCTGGTGCCAAACATGTGCCTGTAATACACACACTCAAGTACTTCATTTCCTGCTGTCCTATTTTTAAAACTGAGCAAACACTACTAACGATTGGAGAGAGATGTTTGAATTCCCCTCCTATTTCTTCCAGAAGATTCCATGATGGGTAGAAGGCGGGTAGATGGTTACATGGGGTGGGCTTTCTGCACCAAAGGGTTGCTTTCTGTCTTGTATGTTTGTGTTCAATATTTACAATGCAGGAACAAGTTGGACACAAAAAATTGGAGTAACTCAGCGGGTCAGAGGAATCTCTGGAGAAAAGTAATAGGTGACGTTTCGGGTCAAGACCCTTCTTCAGACTGAGAGTCAGAGGAAAGAGAAACAAGAGATATAGGTGGTGATGTAGAGAAACATAGAACAAATGAATGAATGAAATGCAAAAAAGTAATGATGATAAAAGTAACAGGCCATTGTTAGCTTTGGCCTAGTACCTAGTGGCCTGTGAGATCGAGTACAGACATACCTTCCTACAGGAACAAGTAATTGCCCGACCAGTTTGCGCCAATCTGTATCCCACACAATTTTATCACTTTGTTTCCTCTTTCACTTTGTTGATGAATCATTCTGTTCCTATCTCCTTGGTGTGTTTATCCAGCTCATCCGTTCTCTTCTCCCCAACCTCTCCTCGTGCCAGAGTTCTCTGTTCCCACCACCAAGATATTTCCTCTTGAATAGCTAGATGGATGGTTCGGAAGGAAAGCTGGTGAGATTAGATGCGGACAGAGGGGAAGAGGCTGTAGTGGAGCATAAACATCGCCACGTATTGTCAAGATGTTTGTACTGTATATTTTGGGCGTGTTTTCATGTATTCTAAAGGAATACTAATGGTGTTGGTCAATGTATGTGGAAAAAATATTGCATTGGGACCAGTGGAAGGTAAATTTATTTGATCGTATAATCCACAGATTTTGAAATTATGCTACATGAGTCTTGTTTGATTGGGGAAAGGAAGTGGGGGGGGGGAGGAGGGGATAGTTGTTCCTCTTTGCCACCCAACAAAAAGCTTTTCACTGTACCTCAGTACAGGTGACACTAACCTGCACTGCACTGCAGGAATTCGGGCAATTCTGTCTCGAGGCGGGGGTGAGGTAGGAGGAGGGGGAGTACCTTTGTTGTGCAGACATAACAAGCATGTGGAGGTTTTAAATTGTGGAATTTATTATCTTTAAATGTAATAAAATATGTTGCACAGCAGATATTAATGTTTAAGAGTCACTCCATCGAAGACGAGAGGAGACCACTCGGCCAATCGGATTCATACCATCTTCTAGCAGAGCAATCTCATCAGTCCCATTTCCATCTCCTTACTTCCTGTAGCCTTGCATCTTGTTCTAGCTCTCATGCTAATTGATTATTTTGCCATTTAACTCCAATAAGGGGTAATTAATCAACATGTCTCCAGATGTGTTTGAAATGTGACACACCCAAGCTATCACATGGAGAGCATGCAAAGGCCACACTGACAGAACCAGAGGTCAGGATAGAACCTGGGTCCCTGGAGCATAAGGAAGTTATGCTAACTGCTGCTGATGTCTGTGTGGAGTCCATAGGCAGTCCGTGTGATAGGTCTCCTTTGGGTGCATCAATTTCCTCTTGATTCCCAAAGTCCCATGCTGTGGAGTTTATTTGCACAGTAGTTCAGAATTTGTGGTAAGCAGGGACATGAGATTCCCTGAAAGGATGTCTATACTTGCAGTAACTGTCCCATGTTGAAAAGACTGAGTAGTCGTGTAGCTGTTGCAAAGAAATTTGCAAAAGCCTATTTCTGCTGCAAGGAGTGATCTTCATTTTATAGGAAAGCAAATTTGTCTGCAATTTTTAATGATTTCAGTATGGTGGGATGACGTTTTGTTCGCCTGTATTAAATCGGTGTGTATTGTTTTACAGCAAGATTGTCCTGTTGACACGATAGACCATCAAGGCAGATCTGCCCTTCATGATGCAGGTCTGTATGCGATTGCTTAAATCAGCTGAGGTTTTTTTGCAGGCACAGAATAAATTGTAATGGGGTTCTGGTGCTTTATGTGTTTAGAGAGCAAGTTTATTTTCACTGGAAATGTTGGTGTACAGTTGAGAACTGTCAAAATATTCAGTTGCTTGTATATAATTAAAAATTCAAAAGAAACTGCAGATTCCACAAATTAAAACAAAATACTCTGAAGCACTCGGCCAAATCTGTATAAATAGAATGATTAACCTTTTGCGCCACCACCCTTTATTCAAGCCTGGAAAGTGATAAAACAATTTACTTTTAAGTTTCAAGAAGGGTTACAAATAGGAAGGCCAAAATAAATATCTCTTGGTAGGAATGATTTGCTGTGAGGAAATGTTATTCACAAAGTCATCTGCTTGACAGACTTGTGAGGACCGTTGGAGAGAATAAAGGGGTATGTGAAAGATTTGAAATGCAGATCAGAACTCTCACAAAGATCTGAAAGCAAAAGGAGATGGCTGGAAATACTCAGCATGTTGGACAATGAGTATGGAGAAAGTTAAAAAAAAAAAAAAGAGAGTTAATATTACAGACTGATAATCTGGCAACAGAACTCTCCAATGAAAGGAGATGGAGAATTAAAAGTGAAGTTGCAAATCCCACTCTTACCCAGCCTTATCTACCAGATATCTTCTGCACTGTGAGCTTTATTGTAGAATCGATATCAAATTTTGCAATTTCAGGTGAGTTGCTCTCTGTATGACTGGTTCTGCAGAAAAGTTATCCCCTTGTGGCACTTTTACTCTCTAGACAGTGTCTGATCTGCTCGGCATGTAAGTATCCTCATTACAGTGAAGAAAGGTCTAATATAAACCACCCCTTGCATAAAAAAATAATTTGTAATTATGTTCAGCATTAATAGTACTGTTAATTACAGTACCCTCCATAAGGTTTGGGGCAAGATGCATTTATTTGTCACATGTACCAATTGGTACAGTGAAATGTGTGGTCAAAGACCCATCATTGATTTATTTGCCTCTGTACGCCCCAATTTGAGACTTGTAATAGAAAAAATTGCTTGTGGTTAAGGTGCACATTGTCAGATTTTAATAAAGGCCATTTTTATACATTTTGGTTTCACCGTGTAGCAATTACATTTTAGTTCCCCAAATGCTTATTGCTTTAAAACTGATCAAGATCCAATTAATTAAGCAAACTTTATTCATGAAAATGAGATGGGTTGGCTCCAACTGAAATCCAAAATCTTGTTTAACATATTAGAGTTTTTTTATAGCTGCAGATCGTAAAACATCTTGTAAGGCAAATTGAGAAGTAATTTTAATAGCGTCGTTCACAGTTCCAGAACAGTTTTTCATCCAATAGAGTACATTTAAGTGTTGCAGTGAAGGAAGTATAACAGCCATATTTTTGTGCATCAAACTGCCAGAGAAAGCACAACTGCAAGGAGAATATTTGAGCCGAGGGTAAAATAATCAAAATGAAATTGATATTTTAAAATGATAAATGATACCAGGTTGGCCTGGGTTGAATTAATGTTGAAGTTGGTTCCTTTCACGTTCTTGTTCCTTGTTCAGAATTTAAGGTCCTGAGACCGACTTCAAGTCTATCACACTTCCACACTGTCATGTATGAGTTATTTCAGTCTGGGATAAGATAAGCTTGCAGCTGCTTATCTTGTCCTGGAAAGTTACTGTAGCATTTCAGGCAAAGCCATCTGTCTGTCATTCAACCACCGCTCATTTGGAACTGTTAACACTCTCCTGCTCAAATCTCCTTCCATCACTTTTCTGTCGTCCAAGAGCAAAGTCGTGATTGAATTGTGTTATTAATTGGGAAGTTTGAGGGAAGTGTTAGTGCATCACATTGCAAACCCTGCAGATTACAGAACACTGCGACTCATGCCCCACACAAAGCTCCCACCCAGAAGGTTGCTGGGGTGTACAGCCTGAGCCTGAGGGTTTATTATTTTCATCCCAACCTAAACTAAGTTGGAGACATCCACAGAAAAGGAGAAGCAAATCTTGTTTGGTGAGGTGTGCATTGCTGTTGATTGAGAAAAGCGGGTGCACATGTTGATACTAAACAAATAATGGATAAGCAGGGAGCCGGTCGCACACCCCAACCTGAACCCGAGTGTTCCACTGACGTGACTCCAAGATGACATTGCTTTATTGGATCGCATTGGACTAGCATCAACTGGCTATGCTGCGCTTTTCTGCTCCTTTCCCGCCTTCCTCAGCACTATATCTTTCCCTGTGTATTTATTTAGCTTCAAGAGTCAGAGATTCATAGTCCTGCAGTACGGAAACAAGCCATGCGGAACGACCAAGGTGCCTATCTGAACGAATCTCGGATCTTTACCTCAATCTATGCTATCATTTAACCCATTAATCCAATTTGCCTCATCAGTCCTCATGGGAGTGAGTTACATGTTCTCTCTGCACTGGAGATCAAATGTTTCCCAATATCTTATTGGATTTTTTTTTTTTACAACTGAAATTTGTAATCCCTTGTAAATCACATCATCTTCTTAAAGGCATCTAACAGGTAATTTAAATAAATCCCAGACAGTTAAGTTGTTATGAAAAAGCCTAGAAGGATATAAATCTGTGACCAACTGAAATTGTTACGGTGGTTTTACTATCATGTAGGTAGGTCATTCCAAATTATCTTTGTTAATGAGCTAGAGAACTCGTATTATTGATTAATGCGGGAAAGTTGTAGGACAGCTTGTTTGTGCTGTCACGGTATTTTCCACTGATGTTTGCAATTAGAATCAGTTTGTTTTCTGTGACACTGAAGTGAAGGACTTGTCCCTCAGGATACAAGTTTTAAAGCTTTGCACGAGAATGTGTTTATTTTAGTAGGTTATGTTTTATAGATTTAAACTAGCGGGTCATGGACATTGTAAACAAGGCCAAAATGTATTCTTATTTGCTTGCTTGAATGAGGCGCTTAATGAGCTTGTCTTGGGCAGTGGTGAGGGTGGAGGTGCAGGGGCAGGTCTTGCAGCTCCTATGGTCTGTATTTTGCTCCAGATTCCAGCATCTGGAGTCTTTTGTGTCTCCTGCTTATTATTGTTATCTTTGTGACGTGGATGTTGGTTGACTTGTGTGTGAGTTGTTTGTGATCTAGAGAACATTATGTAAGGAGTGCTTCCCCCTTCCTTAAAGTTGAAATAACGACAGCTGATCAATTTTAAAGTTTTTCTTATTTCAAGCATTCTCTTCTTGAGCCTGCTCTGCTGTTTTGTGAGATCATGGCAAATCTACATTGACTTTTATTTCCACCTATTATGTTTCTTGCTTCCTTTGTGAAATGATTGAAGTGAAAATTAGAGTGGATGTCTAATCTTAAATTGGTATTTGTAGAGGTGTCAGTACCAAACTTCTGCATAAAGCAGTGCAGCAAATGTATGGCACAGAAATAGATCTCCCTTGCAAATCAGCCATGCACCCTTCATCTTGCCTGTCATCTTCATTCCATTGTACTTATCTAGTTCTCCCATACATCTGTGCTTTGGGCATGGCATTGTTTACTCGGCAGTAGGTCAAGGGTGCAGAAACCATTCTGGAGTGCAAATGTCATGGCAGAATTCCAACATATTGCTGACCCAGTGCCACTTTGTCTCGCCCCACCTTTTGAATGAGACGTGAAGTTATTGTCTGGTCCGCCTTCTTAGGTAGGCATTAAAAAAAAAAAAAAATCGTAGGTCATTATTCTGAGGAAGAGAATGCGAATTTGAGATCATGCTAATAATTATTCAACAAGGCACCGGCAAGTAATTAGATGTACAAAATGTCGATCCCACTTCCATAGTACTTAATTGGCTTTTAGATGTTTCGCGAGCTTTTACTTCTTGAGAGAAGTATATTAATGCATTTCTTTCTTTCTCTCTCTCCACCCGTCTCATTATCGAAGAAGCCAGTTAAATACTGAAACAATGCATATAACATTCTTGGTGGTATATTGGGGCAGTTTGCGGTCTGATTCAGTCCATCAGATGAAACGAGTCATGTTTATGCTGTCTGACTTCTAACAAATTAACCAGTCTGTTGTTCAGCGCTGTGATTTCAATTGTACTTATTCCCTATGTTTCAGCGGTTGCTGGTTGTGCATCATGTGTGAAACTACTTTTGGACCATGGAGCCATTGTGAATGTCAAGGATAGGGTAAGTGTGATGAATGTCTGAGATGCGATATTCCTGAACGCAAGATATATGTCGGGGAAATGTACCATTACTGTAGATTTTGTGGCCGTGTTACTGGGCTCGTAGTCAAAGGTTTTGGTTCAGTCATCCAGCGATACCACTTCAAATCTCACTCCAATAGCCAGGGAATTTAAATTCAAAGAATTAAATTACAAACCTTTATTTCAAAAAGGTAAGCTTATCTCAGTGTTGGTAATCATTGACCAATATGGATAGGGAGAGGAACAATCACGTTTCCTTGAGGGCCATAGATGTAGCATCTTTGAATATTTTTAAGGCAGAGGTAGAAAGTTGCATCAGAGGTAGGGGGGAAGGAAATGGGAGCACAGATTTGAGATTACAATTCGATTAGTCATCATTTTATTAAATAGTGAAGCAGGCTAGAGGAGAATTTAGTTTAGGGACACAGCGCGGAAACAGGCCCTTCGGCCCATCGGGTCTGCGCCGACCAGTGATCCCTGCACATTAACACTATCCTACACACACTAGAGCCAATTTACATTTATAGCAAGCCAATTAACCTACAAACCTGCACGTCTTTGGAGTGTGGGAGGAAACTGAAGATCTCGGAGAATACCCAGACAGGTCACGGGGAAAATGTACAAACTCCGTACAGAGAGCATCCGTAGTCAGGATCGAACCCGTTTCTCCAGCGCTGTAAGGCAGCAACTCTACCGCTGCTCTGCCGTGTCGCAAACAGCTAACTTGTATTTGTGTATATGTTTGAAGCTACTGAGATTATTGTAAAAACCCATCTGAATCATGAATATCCTTTAGGGAATGAAATGGTCATATACCCTCGGCCCAACTTGCCCATGCTGACTGAGATGCCCCATCTATGCTAGTCCCACCAGCCCGTGTCTGGCCCATTTCCCTCTAAACCTTTTTTTTTTATCCATGTAACTGTCCAAATGTTTTTTAAATGTTGTTAAAGTACTTGCCTCAACTACCTCCTCTGGCAACATGTTCCATATACCCACAACCATCTGCGTGAATAAAATTGCCCCGCAGGTTCCTGCCCTTAAGTCAGAAATCTTTTGTTTTTTTAATTAAGCCATCTATCCAAATTTAAAACCCATCATGCAGCCTTCTCGATTTGGCATTGTTCAATAAGTTCAGATGACTTGGAAATAATATTGAGCCTCTAGGCAGTAGTGGAACCTCTATTCAGCTTTACACATTATGGAACAGCATCAATGTACAGGCCTTTTAAAGTATACAGAAAAGGCATCAATTCTTTAATTAATTCAAGGGATGTGGGCGTTGCACGCTGAGCAAGCATTTAATTGCACGAAGATGGTGGTGAGCTGCCTTCTTAAACCACTAATTCTTGATGTGGGTACACCCACAATGCTGTTAGGGAGAGTGTTCAACGGTTTTGACCCACGCTGATGAAGGAACAAAGCTGCTGTTCCAAGTCATAATAGTGTGTGTACTATAACTTGGACGGCAGGTGGTCGTGTTCCTATGCTTTTAGCGCTCTTGTACTTCTAGCTGGTCGAGATCATGGATTTGGAAGGTGTTGTCTCAGGACATTGAACAGTGCAGCAGAGGAGTGGGCCCTTCGGCCCACAATGTTTGTGCCAAGCAAGATGCCAAATTAAACTGATATCATATGTATCCCTCCATTCTCTGCACTTCCATATGCATATCTAAAATACTCTTAAATGCTGCTATTGCAATTGCCTCCACCACCCCGTCTCAATGCGATGACATCCTGTAATGGTACAGATTGTTGCTACTGTACATCGGTGATGGAGTGAGTGAATGGGTGCCTGTCAAATGGACTGCTATATCAAATACCCTTGACAAGGAGAATGTTAATTCTGTAGGACAGAGTGGAGAAAGTCTCACTGCCTTTGCTTGCTGTGTTGTGTTCAGGATGGAGGAACCCCCCTTCTGTTGGCCGCCCAGTCTTGCCATCCAGTGGCCTGTCGACTTTTACTGGATCGGGGAGCAGACATCAACTCCAGAGATAAAGAAAACAGGTAATTTGGACAAAAAAAAATTTAAAGTTTGAACAAAGTCTGTCCAGTTTAAAACTCTGTTGATTGAGGAAACAACAATTCAACTTGGTGTTATGAACAATCCGGTAATTCCAGTAATTCATTGATCGGCAGTGTGGATTTATGTTAATAAGGCAAGTTTTATTTCCAAGCAGAAGAAAGACACAAAATGCTGGAGTAATTCTGCGAGCCAGGTAGGATCTCTGAACTATAGGGACAGGTGATTTTTCGGATCAGAGGCCTTCAGACTGGGAGACTTATTTCTAAGCAACCTACTTCCCATTATTAGTGAGGTTGCGCGCTATTCACAAAATCAAATCCAGCCAATCTGCCTTTAAGTTCTCTTCGAGCTGCACAAGACCACTCTCCCACCCTTTTCATTACTTCTGTCCTTGTAATTCTTCTCTTGTTCTTTGATTCCATTTTTGCTAGTTCCCTTGCCTCTCCCTGTGGGGTGAGTCTTTTTTTTTTCCCTTTCTCTTTTTCTCCCCCACAGGTAATGGGGGAATATGATACTAAAGGTGACTATGACTACTGGTCATCTTGTTGGCAGAGCAGGTATGAAGGGCTGATTGGTGTGCTCTTGCCTTTCTGTGGATGTGCCGCATCCACTTTGTCCATCACTAATTTGGAGCCCCTGTACTTTGTGAGATAGTGTACTTTGCTTCCGACGTCTAACATGGGACTTTTATTTTAGGACTGCATTGATGCTGGGATGCAAGACTGGTTGCAAGGATGCAGTAGATGTTCTCTTAAAGCACAGAGCTGATGTTACCTTGGTGGATCAGCATGGTCACCAGTGCTTACATTATGCACAGCTCTCCAAAAACCCAGACCTGTTGGCTTTGATCAGAACTGCAGTGGAGAAGGCGGCTAAAGGTAAGATGATTGATGCATACAAAGATATCTGGCTATTTCATTTATTTTGTTTCCCATTGTCCTCATTTCTGGGTCGCACTCTGTCTGAATCAGAGGATTATAGATTCGGGGATTAGGCATCTTTAGTGCAGTATTGGTGAATGCGATGCCGTTAGAGAGGCTGTCCTTCAGTTGAGACACACAGTTAGGAATTTAAGATTCCAAGTGTCCAGGAGCCAACATTTACTGCTTGCTTCTCAACATTTTTCAGTCTGCTCTATCACTTAGCTGAATTGGGATATTTCCATGGACAGTTTGCTACCTACATGGTAGAGCTGGTGTGTCTCAGTGCCTGAGTTTGCTGCTAACATCAGGTGTAGAATTTGCACATTCTTCTTGTGACTGAGTGGGTTTCCTCTCGCATCCCAGGGGTTTATTGGTTAATTGGCCTTTGTAAATTGCTCCCAGTATGTAGGAAATGGATGGGAAAGTGGGATAACTGAAGAGCTAGTGATTCAGTGAGAAGGAAACTCCAGTGTAGCCAGTGGATTGGGGCTATGTTGCAGTGTTAATACGGGGAGCTGAGTGCCTAGGAGAATAGGGCTGGTGATAAGCTCTGGTATTTGTGGCGCACAGTCTGACATTGGTGCTGCATGGAGGCTTCTTCAAAGTTGACCATAAAATATTTAAGGAGACTGCTCGACAGCAAAAAGCTAAAAAGCATAAGAAGTATGTGTGAATGGGAGTGAAAGAAAGTGGGAGTAGGCTAGAGTGGAGTATAAACATCGTCACAGCCCTCTTGGATTGAATAACATGCTCGTTCTCTCGGCTCGTTTCACGACTAGACCGTTACACCATTGGACTTGTCTGGCCTGCATCACCCAGATCCATGCTGGGCCAAACATCTGACACAATCAACCATTTACATGCTAGGCTGGGAAACTATGTATGGGAGGGGGTGGGCTACTGATTTGCACGTACACTTGTGACTTTGATCTAATTTGTATTCCATGCATTATCTTTGTTGCGGTCCTGGTTTTGCCATTTGTGTCTGGAGCGCAGTGTGTGAAATGGCTTGATAAATACAGGTTTGAAACGTTAGTTTTTATACGGGCCAATTTGAAGAGATTCTTGCAATGTGCTTTAATATACTGGATCACAATTTCCACCCAGCTAATACACCTGAGCAAGAATAAAATGCCACAAAGGGTGTTTGAAGCAGTGTGTGTGTGTGTGTGTGTGCGTGTGCGCGCATGAATAACGTAGCCTTGTTGTAATTCTGAGGCATGTTGGACATGGATGAGGCACAAGATTGCTGCAGCGAAGATGAATTGCCTGCGAATCATGTTAAGCTTAAAACTATTACTCACATGCTTCAAAGGGCGCAAGTGTAATCTGCTGCCTGAAAAGCCAGGGTCATAGATCCAGAGATACTTGTTGATAAGGAATTGGATGTGTACTGGAAAAAGATTGCAGCGCTATGGCGAAAAAAATAGTGGAATGTTGTTCATGCAATCGCTCCTTCAAAGTAGCAGCAGAAGCATGACGTCTAAATGACCAGCTGCTAATGTTTCTTTGTCAACCGGTCAGTATTTTTTCATGAAGCTGAGTTACATCCACACACACAGCATTGTGGTGATTTGCCACGTTAAATGTCCATTATACATGCAAATTAAGGTACAAAGCCATCATAGGATGCTACTAAGTACATGCGTTTGATAAATCTGTTTATTCATTGTTAATAGATTGCAAATGTGGGGACACTTTTTGTGTGTAATTAAAATGGTTTTATCCAGTGACGTATATTGTAATTGTCCACAAAAAACAGTTAATTGCGATGAGGTAGCTAATGTCCAGAGCATTTTTCTGCATCGGTTGAAAGGGCCACACCTGTGAATATGAGGAAGATAGATGCAAAGTGCTGGAGTAACTCAGCGGGTCAGGCAGCATCTCTGGAGAAAAAGGGAGGGTGATGGTTTCGGGGCTGGACCCTTCTTCAGCCTAAACGTAGAGGTGAAGGAACTGGAAGTACGAAAAGGCCAGAACAAAGCAGGACCGACAACAGATGATTGTGGAAGGGTGGTGCCCATAATGGTCCATTGTTGGCTGGTGAAGAGGTGATTAAGAAGGGATGCAAGATACGAACAGTAGAACTAGTAGGCGCTTGGTCTCACCAATATGTAGGAGCCCCCACTGAGCACAACGGATACGGTAGATTAAGTTGGAGGAGGTGCAGGTGAACCTCTGCCTCACCTGAATGGACTATTGGGGACCCTGGATGGAGTTGAGGGAGGAGGTATAAGCACAGGTGTTGCGTCTACTCCTGTTGCTGGGGAAAGTTCCTGTGAAGGTTACACAAAAAGCTGGAGAAACTCAGCGAGTGCAGCAGCATCTAAGGAGCGAAGGAGATAGGCGACGTTTCGGGTCGAGAAGTCTGAAGAAGGGTCTCGACCCGAAACGTCGCCTATCTCCTTCGCTCCTTAGATGCTGCTGCACCCGCTGAGTTTCTCCAGCTTTTTGTGTAACCCTCGATTCTCCAGCATCTGCAGATCCTTCTTTAACACAAAGTTCCTGTGAATATGAGGATGGTGTGAACCATTGCAGTTTGGGTCACCTGTGCTTGAATTTCGACATCTTAATTGTGGCAAATGAGAATGGAGGAAGGGTGGCGACCTGGAATGTTGCTTGGCAGTTTCTCTCCTTGATGCTGCTTGACCCGCTGAGCTCCTCCACCAATTAGTTTTTTTCTATTCGACTTGTAATAGATGTTTAGTGGCAAGGAATTGAATGAAATACTCAAACCAACTCTGTTAAACCAGTGTCTGGAGTTTAACATACAACTCTGCAGTGCCATCTCCTGATTGCAGAGTGGATTACCCCGGCAGTGTTGCAGACTTAAACTGTATTGACAGCGGTGCTGTGCAAAGATCGCTCTAGTATCTTTGTGTGGGATTTCAACGTCAGACCTCAGATTTACGAGCAATTAGTTCAAAATCTGAGTTAATTACCCTGTCGTTAATGTGAAAGATTATTGGGATTGTTGCTAATTGCAAGCGTTTGCGTATTATTGGCTGCCACCATAAATCGTGACACTGATTTTCAAAATGTATTTGTATAACGGCCATACCTCAGTGCATTCTGCACCTTCTCGACTAATTAAGAACATTATGCAGTCTCATACTTCTTCACAGCATGAAAGGATGCCATTCTGCCCATTCCTCTACTTATTTCCCTGTGATCGATTGTCACTCTCCTGGAGAACTAGCTGCAGGAGTAGCCATTTGGCCCTTCGCGCCAGCACTCTCATGCCCATTAACTTCTGTGATTCTCCAACCACCCATCTGCACTTTGGGGTAATTTACAGTAACCAATTAACCTACTGCCCGCCCCGTCTTTTAGTCTCTCCAGCCTCTGTTGTACTTATAATATATAATATTGGTACAATATCTATGCCGAACCTAATACCAAGGTAAACTAATCTAATATGCCTACATGATCCATACCCCTCTATTCCATTTGCCTACCTTAAAGCCGCTTAAACGCCACTATTGTATCTGCCTCCACCACCAGCCCTGGCAGTGCGTTCCAGGCCCCCTCCACACTCTATGTAAACAAAAAAAAATTGCCCCAAACATTTCCTTGACATTTCCACCCAAGGAAAAGTTTCTAACTCTTATCAATGGCTCTCATAAGTTTAAATACTTCTATCAGGTCTCCTTAACCTCTGGTATTCTAGAGAAAACAATCCAAGTTTGTCCAAGCCGTCCTTGTAATCCAGACAGGTTTTGTGGATCAACCTGATCCACAATCCGGGCCCAGATCAACCTGTGCCCTCCCCAGTGTTCACAACCTTCCTTCCTGTAACGGAGTGCCCAGAACAGCGTGAAGTTCTCCAAATGCAGCCTAACCAAAGTCTTATGGAGCTACGTCATAACTTCCTGACTCTTGTACTCAATGTTCCGACCAATTAAGGTGCCGTCTTTACCACTCTGTCTATTTGTGTTGCCACTCTCAGGGAGCTAAGGTCCTGGACTACAAGATCCCTCTGTACATTAATGTTATTGAGGGTCTTCCCATCAACTGTGTGTCTTCCCCTTACATTCAAGCTCCTGAAGTGCCGCACCTCACACTCGCTTGAATTTCATTCTGCCATTTCTCCATTCGTTACTGTGGTTGATCTGTGTCCCGCTGTATGCTTGGCGTCTTGATGTCATTTGCAAATTTACTAACTAACCCATCTACATTCACATCTAAATCACTTGTATAAATCTCAAACAACAGCAGTCCCAGCATAGATCTCTGCAAACTCCAGGGATTTTGGGTAACAGACCTTCAGCCCAGAATAATGTTCTTTCACCACAACCCTTCTGTGAGTAAGTATGTCCTGAATCCATACGACCAAGTCACTGTGAATCCCGTGAATCTTAATCTTCTGGATCCGCCTATCAGGTGGGACTTTTATCAAATACCTTACTAAAATTCAGGTAGGAAACAACCATTGCCTTGCCCTTTTTGATCAGTTTTGTCAACTTTTCGAGGCATAGAATTCCCGGGATTATCTGTGCTTCCTTTCTTAAACAAAGGAACCACATTTGCTACTCAACAGTTTTCTGGCTTGAGAAGTCGAAAAGAACTCCACCAAGACCCCCTATAATCTCCTCTCTTGCTTCTCTTAATAACCTTTTTTAAATTCAATTACTTATTTCCTTCAGTGCCCCATTGTACTAGACTTTTGGTTTTCTGGTATTTCTGGCAGGATTATTTTGTCTTCCACAGACAAAGGGTTTGTTTAACGTCTCTGCTATTTCTTAATTGCTTATTATATTCCTTTTCTACCTGTAAGAGATCAACATTTTCTCCTTGCTTCTCTTTTCCTGTTGGCCTTCCTACTGAAGCTTGATTCTCAATTTTTATCTTGTCTTTCTTTAAAAATATCTTGGTTCTGAAGTCTTCCATTCATTGAGTCGACAGCATTTGTGGAAACTTTGTAAGCCTCTTCCTTGACTTTTATATTGTTATAAACTTCTCAAATTGGTCACTTTTCCATTTACTGGAAAATGAATGTTTTTCATTCATCCTTCACTTCCAGGATGGTTTCCAGCTGTTTGCTGCCTTTCATCCCTTTAAGATTTTAAATTGATTTATTATTGTTTGTTATTCCAATAATTGTTATTGCTTTAAATCGTGTAACATTTATCATTTTTATTTCATTACAAAAGTGGCTGAGTTCCTCTCTCTCTCTCTCTCCTGTGTGCTTCAATACTTTATGGTCATTTGTAAATCGTTTCATTAATTGGGTTCAGAATGGCAAACGTTGTGCTTCACTTAATCACAATTCTTCAATTCAAAATACAATCGATAGCGAAAGTGCAAGATGTGGGGATCCTAAAATGGGGAGTAGCATTTCTAAAATATTCATTATCATCTCTGGATATGCCAAAGTTGTTTACAGCCACTTTGAAGTGCATTTATGAAATTGTTATGTAGCTGTCTCGCTAGCAATTTGATCACAATAGGCTCCCACAGCCAGCGTGTGATAATGACCTGCTTTAAGGACAGTGACTCGGATATAAATTGATAGAATTCTGCGTATTCCTACAAACTATTCTTCAAATATGAAATGAAATCAATGCGGAAAATCAATAGGTTAAGGGAAGTGGTAGAGGCTGGAACAAATGCTACGTATGAAAGACATTTGGACAGGTACACAACAGGACAGAGTTTAGAGATACAGCTTGGAAACAAGTGTGGTCCACACTAACCATCGGTCACCTGTTCACACTAGTTTTATTTTATCCCACTTTCACATCCGCTCCCTACACACTAGGGGCAATTTGCAGAGGCCAATTAATCTACAAACCTGCACGCCTTTGACATGGGGGAGGAAACTGGAGCACCCGGAGGAAACCCATGCCGTCACAGGGAGGTAGACAAAAGTGCTGGAGAAACTCAGCGGGTGCAGCAGCATCTATGGAGCGAAGGAAATGGGCAACGTTTCGGGCCGAAACTGGTCACAGGGAGAATGTGCAAACTCCACCCAAACAGTAGAGAGGTCAGGATCGAGTCTAGGTCTCTGGCGCTGTGAGGAAGCCTCCCCACCAACTGTGCCACTATGCCGCCTCTAAAGATTTGGACAATCTGTAGGGCTTTTCTTTTATGTGGTCCGTTATTGGCTTTTCATTTGTGAACGTTTGTCAATGTGAAAGGTTAGTTTCTAGTTTCATCACGTGTTTATAGAGCGTTGTGATTATTAACACACAATTTTGTTCCAGCTTGGAGAATTTTCACGTTATGAACAATTTTCACATTATGAACAGGACTTTGAATGATTGTTTTTTCTGACTGCGATGCAGCTCCATGAATATTACATGTAGCAGTTGTCTTTCTACATGTTGAATTGTTCCCATTTGTGACAACCAAACATAGGGCAACTTTTGTCTATTCAGTCGTGAATTGTAGGTGTCATGATAGACCAACATTTATTCCCCATTCCTAATAACTCAGAATGTGATGAGCTGCCTTCTTGAACTGTTGCAGTCTTTTTGTTGAAGGCGGCTCCCTCAGTGCAGTTGGAGATGGAATTCCAGGACTTAGTCCCAGCAATAGAAAGACTGGTGCTTACATCCATGTCAGCCTAGGGTGTCTTGTGTTTGGTGCATTCTTGTCTGCTGCCTATGTCTTCCTAACTGTCTGAGGTTCTAAGAGGTGCTTTCACTGATGTTGGTCTACAGATTGTATGTAAATGGCACTAACTGTCACAGAGGTGTTGCCCTCTCTCTGTGTAATCTATTTCCTTGCTAACCTTTGTTCAAGAATTATACAATCTGGATTGCAGAGGAAGGTTGAATTTGTGTTCAGAATACACGCTGTTAATATCTTGCCTTTTTACCCCCACAGTGAGAGAATCCAGTGTGAAATTACACCAAGTTTCTCAGGTAAGTCTTGAAGAATACTACATCAGTAAATGACCTGCAGATATCGGAAATCTGAAATAAAGCAACAAATGTTGGAAACACTCAGCAGGTCATGAATAATCTGTGTAGAGAGAAACGGTCAATGTTTTGGATTCAAGGCCCTTCAACAGCACTGAGTTAACTGCCTCTCTTGCCAGAGGTGCTGCTGCGCCAGCTGAATGGTTTCCAACAATTCCTGTTCTTTCTATGATTCTTTTCATAGGCTGAATTAATTCCCGCCATACCTTTTTGGTTGAGAATGGTTTGAGTGAATGATACTGGTGCATTTATTTATTTTTTATTGTAGGGTGCCTGCCTTCTTGGTCCGATGGGAATAAATGGCAATTGGAGACTTGGCTCTTTGCTCGAACTTAATGTGCACCCTCATTGTCCAAAGATGGGCTGAATCATACTAAGGTTTTGCCCAATCTCAATATACAATCCTCACCAGTTCTGCATCTTGCTGACTCCTACCCCTCTCATCCCCTCACTGGGTTCTTTTGTTGTCCCCTCACTGACCTCTCCAATCTCGGTAGAGGTGACTATGAAACTTCTAAAAACTTACCATTTGGTCCAACACAGACTTTTATAGGCCTATATGGATCTCCTTACTCACCAAAAAAACATAGTAATAGAATTAGGGCATTCACCCCATCCAGTCTACTCCATCGTTCACTTATGGCTGATCTATGTTTCCTTCTCAGTCCCATTCTGCTGTCTTCTCCCTGATAAGACTCATATCTGCTATCTGAAATAACCCAGTAAATTCAGCAGAAATGGGCAATATATACCAGTCTTTCCAGTGAGTTGGACTACGCTGTTTTTCATGCATTGAGAGAGTCCATTTCGTCCAGTGAATCCAGATTGCCTTGGAGAATCCCATTTCCCCACTTATTTCTATGGAACCTATTCTGTCACATGCCCATCCACTTCCCTCTGATTCATCTGCACCAGGGATGTGGGCCGCCATTTACCCCACCGACCCACTCATCCTTAGCATGGGGGAGGAAACGGGAGGAGAATCAGAAGGAAGCCCACGTGATCACGGAGAGAATGTGCAAACTCTGCACAGCCGTCAGCAGATGCAGGAATAGATGCTGGTTACTCGTACTGTGAGGCAGCATCACTACCTACCACCCTCCTCAGATAGCTAGCGATTTTCTAAAGATTATTTTTGACAATTGTAAATATTTTGCATCTTGGTAATAATTCCTGCAGTAAGCCATTGCACTTCGAAATTGGTTCTTGACAGCTTTTGTTGTGATCAGCCATCTGTTGGCAATTGCAGCTGTCCTCCACCCCTTTGTTTCACGATTCTCCACTCCGACACTCGTGCTGTTTTCAAAGCTCACATGGCGAAATTTGAGAATGATGGAGAGGAAGGCGGACAGGAAAGATGATTACATTTCAATCTGTGTTTTAGAATGAGCATGACTGCATAAATGGGTATCTTGGATCAGGCCGTTTGTGATTATTGTGCAAGGTCATTACCTGGTTTTTGGAAAGAAGGAAATTGAATGACATTAAAATGTCTACTTAAACCTCCAGGCTGCAGACCACAGTGGATAATTCCAGGAGATTTTGAAAGATCTTAAGCAGTGAAGACATCAGCAGTGAAGTCTGCTGGCACTGTTAAATGCACTTTGAATGGATCCGTTTTTATGAGATGCCGACATTTCTGAAATAATAAATCCAATTACGGGGACCAGTTTATCTCTTCCTGTTTTGTTGGTATTTGAGTAGTTGCTGCGGCGGTTCCAAAATGATGGCCATTAGGATTACCAGTCTCCAATCTTTTGTGGAGCCTTCCTCCAAAATGTGGGCACTGCCTGCAGATCCCTGGGTATATATATCCCTTTGACCATTATCAATGAAGAATTATTATTTTTTTTGTACGGAGATAGGCTGAAATACATAATACTGAATTTTGAGCATCGAAGTCCAATATAATTTTAATGGAAGGAGATTTATTCTGGATCCCAAACCGCCCATCTCATTGGAGGCCTCAATTTGGTCTGCACCACTAACCCCACTATTCACTGTGGATCACCATTACTTCTATGCCAATAATCTCCCATCTCATTATGGGACCACCATTAGTTCTGCCCCTCTGACCCCACAACTCATTGTAGTCCACCATTTTTCTGTACCTCTAACTCCACATCTCATTGTAGACCACTATCGCTAGTTTACAAGGAAGCATCTTAACTCAGAAGCTGACACGCGCAGAGTGTTTATTCATTGAGACGGAAGCGTGTATTGAAGAAATAAGGATTGGGCAACACATCTGCTTAGCACCTGTATCTGTTGCTGTTTGTATGCAACCAAAACTAATTATTACTATCTAATCTCTTGCTGCAGCACCGATTCAAAGTTTAGATGGATCAGAGGAAAGGTCATGCTAAATGTCAACTGATTGGTGAATGAACTGAGGCACACAGATATTCAATCACAGATAATTCAGTGCACACAAGCTTTAGACTTTGTTTCGCCATTGAAAAATTCTGTATGTAAAGTGATTGCATTATTTTCCTTAACAATTACAGGCTGCTGAAATGCCACAGAAGGTAGATCAAAGACATCTTCCAGTCGAAACCAATTTGGCACCGAGTCAGAAGGAGCAGCGCACTATAAAGGTATTATTGTAACATGTTCTTTAACCAGCTAAAGGAAAAAAACAAACTGCTGGAGGAACTGATGCTGATCTTGACCTGAAATGTTGGCAACTCGTTTCCTTTCACAGACACTGCTCGACTTTCTGAATTCCTCCGACAGTTTTTTTCTGTTGCTCCCAAATCCTGCCCCTGCAGACTCTTGTGTCCCTAACATCTTTGAAGGTCCATTGTCAATATTCCCCTCATTGAATAATTTACTCTGATGCAATACAGTCCATGGTATGACCCTGGCTTGGCAGATATTACTGTTTAAGAAGAAACTGCAGATGCTGGAAAATCGAAGGTAGACAAAAATACTGGAGAAACTCAGCGGGTTTGAAGTCTGAAGAAGGGTTTCGACCCGAAACGTTGCCTATTTCCTTCGCTCCATAGATGCCGCCTCACCCGCTGACTTTCTCCAGCATTTTTGTCTACCTGGCAGATATTACTGTCGTCTCGGAATTCAACAGATTGAGGGTTCAATTCCCATCACTGAGATTATCGCACCAATACTCCAGGCCTGCTGGATCTCCCAGTTGCTAACCATTTTAACTCCCCTTCCCATTCCCGCACCGACCTTCCTGTAAGGTTTAAAAACTCATCACCTTGCTCCTGTCTGAAGGTTATGGAATACACCAATGGCTGGTTTGTGAATCCATCGAGCAATGCTGGATGTCAGAAACCCTTCCAAGTATCTGCAAATGAGCCAGATAACTCTTCTCATCTCACTCTTTTGCTTTATGCTATCATTCATTTGATAGGCAACGTTAAGCAAGCGCTTTTTCCATCATCATTTCAACGCTCATGATGTTTTTAATTAGTAGCATTTTTATTTTTTTTAATTTATGAACAACATTTACTCAACTGTATCCGAATGAATCTGACATTCAGACAGCAAAGGTTGTAGAGAGTCTATCAGGCAGCCATGAGTAGAACTGCACTTTAACAGCCAATTGTGCCGCAGAGAAGGGTTAGCAGCAACTGAAGGGCCATATGTCGTAAAATTTCAATGCAGACGGCCATGAAGAGGCACCATCATTAGCCTGAGGAAGGGTGCCAACCCGAAAGGTCACCTACCCACTTACTCACTGGTACTGCCCGACCCGCCGAGTTACTCCAGCACTTTGTGTTTGTTCACCATCATTAAACTGTTTCCCCTTCCACGGATGATGCCTGACACACTGCACATTGTTATTTCAGACCTCCAGTATCTCCAGAGAACGGTGCTTCAACCCTTTAGGGTCAGTCACACATTAAGGGGTTGGACACGCTATAGGCATGAAACATGTTCCCGATGTTGGGAGATTCTAGAACCTGGGGCCACAGTTTTAAGAATAAGGGGTAAGCCATTTAGAACGGAGACGAGGAAACACCTTTTCACAGAGTTGTGAGTGTGGAATTCTCTGCCTCAGCGGACAGTGGAGGCTGATTCTCTGGATGCTTTCAAGGGAGAGCTAAATAGGGCTCTTAAAGATAGTGGGGTCGGGGGATATGGGGAGAAGGCAGGAACGGGGTACTGATTGTGGATGATCACATTGAATGGTGGTGCTGGCTCGCAGGGCCGAATGTCTTCCACCTGCACCTATTGAAGCAAGCCCTTTTGTCCAATCATCTCAGTCCTATGAGCCCACAGTTGACCGGTATCCCTCCAAATACTTCTTCTTCCCATACCTATTCAGATGTCTTTTCAATGTAATTGCCGAAAGCACATATCAAATCAATCAGGAAAAACTCACCTCTAGCTCCTCTTCAGACATTAAAAGATCTAATATATGTTCAGTGTTTCAAATTTCCTTCAATTTATTATTTTAATTTCCTGCACTTGAATTTGTTTCCAATCTCTGTCATAGTAATTGCAGATCTGAATAACAAATGTGTTAGTTAAGCACGATTGGACAGACTGCTTCAACCCTGCTCCTCTATTAATGAAATGTGCTATTAAGCACAATTTATCTTTGTTGCAAAGTCTAACAAGATCAACATCAACATCGATAGAGCGAAGCCTGTATAACGTTTCCCTGCACAATAAAGGGCCTGTCCCACCATCATGCGTTTGCATGCGTCTAGCGCGACCAAACGTGGTCGCTTGAGGCGTACGGCCTCGCTGGGCCGGTCCCAATTCGAACCGCGGAGGCGTATGGAGTTGTGCGGGGCTGGTCCCGACATTATATTCACCAATCAGCTGGGCAGGAGGCGGGCCGACTGAATTTGGACGTCGCACGGCGTCGGGCGGTGACGTCATCGCACAACGCCACGCACTAGGCATACGCCCGTCGAGGCGCTGTGTATGCCCGTCGAGGCGCTGCGTACGACGTCGAGATGCTGCGTACGTCCTCAATGCACCTGCGGGCCGACAGGCCATTGGCGCGCGGAATTTTTGGACGGTGTCAGTTTGTCGGAGCCCCACGCGATATCGAGACCAGCCTCGCACAACTCCATACACCTCCGGCGATCGAAGTGGGACCGGCCTCGCGAGGCTGTACGACTCAAGCGGCCACGTTAGGTCGCGCTAGCCGCATGCAATCGCATGCTGGTGGGACATGCCCATAACGTGAAAGGTAGTCATTCTGATATTGAAAGATCCTTGCCCTCTCTCAACCTCGGGATGGTCCAAAGTGCTTTGCAGTCAATGAAGTGTAGTTCACTGTACAATTTGGTAACCAAATGATGTTTAGCAAGCTTCCACAAACTGCAACGTGAGTGGGGTTTTTTGTTTTTTTCCCCCCCACAAAAAAGATGCTGGTCCAGGGTCTAATAACGTCAAGAATGGCAGAGAGAACTCTGGCTAGGCTTCAGTCTTGGCTTACTGTCTAGATGAGAAGAGATGGCAGTTCCAACTGAGCAGTACTTCCTCAGCATGAAACCAGGAGTGCCCACCTAGATCATATCCTCAAGGCTCTGTGAACAGGACATGTGCACAAAACTTACATCTTGCTACCTTGCTATAAACACACAAGGCCCATGATAAAAAGGAACTGTTAGATTTTCACCAGATTGTATATGGCTGTATTTATGTTGGCTTAAGAGATGACATCTTTTAAACCAGGTGTACAACAGAAATGATCTCTCAGATCTACATTCTACAATATAGGAGGACCACATCAGATCCATAGCATCTCCGAGTAGAACAATCCCCCTCTCCTTAGTTCTACAGCTTATCCTCTCATGTCCAGAAACTTCCCGTTGACTCCTGTTATTTACCGATACCACTTTGGTTTAGGAGCTCTAAGGTGGCTGATGTGGCCAAGGAGGGAACCCTAGATACTTCCAAAGATGGGGCAGATTACTGGGTAATTTGTGAGATGATCCACTAATCCCACCACTTAACATGTGCATCAGATGTGCAACCTAGAGGTTCACGTACCATTCCAAATGCTCCTTCACCACCTCTTTTTGTCATGGGCGGAGGCCTCCAGAACTTAATGGAAATGTTATCCTTCATCAAGGAAACTTTGAGCACATCCTAGAATCTGTGATGTGTAGGAAGGAACTGCAGATGCTGATTTAAAACAAAGATAGATACAAAATGCTGGAGTATATCAGCAGGACAGGCAGAATCTCTGGAGAGAAGGAATGGGTGATGTTACTAGTCGAGACCTTCCTTCAGACTGGAAACATCACCCATTAATCTCTTGAGTCTGTTGCACTGTCTATAATCTCCTACCGCAACAGAGATCAGAATAGTGTCTATTTTAGAAATTTACCACTGGCCGTGTGAGTGACGTTGCCTCCATCATAGCTGTCTGAGTGCAACTCGAGCCTCAGTGCTGGGACCGAAAGTCAGGGAGACAACCGTGATACTAGTGAAGAAGGGTCTCGACCCGAAACGACGCCTATATGCTTCGCTCCTTAGATGCTGCTGCACCCGCTGAGTTTCTCCAGCCTTTTGTGTAACCGTGATACTAGTTTGCTGGAAGAGAGAACGTGCTTTAATTAAATAACTTATTGCGGCCAATTAACATTCCAGCACATTTTTGAGCACCCAGTGGAAACTGATTCGGGGATGGGAAAATCGTCCTGACTCTACATCAACGTTACCCTCTATCAAAGCTGAACCTGGATCCCTGGAGCTGCAAAACAGCAGCACCAACCCTGCAACACTACACATTGAGCTATTCAAAATTAGTTTACAAATTTAAAATTGCTTTACACCACTACAATTAAATGCTGTTGGAAAGCATGCAAACAACTAATCATCTTTGGAATAAGAAATAAAAATAGAAAATGCTGGGGAAAACTCAGCAGTTCAGTCTGGATGAGTGAAGAATTGATTTGCACTATACAATCTTGCATTCATATCATGATCAAAGGCTTTGGAAGCATCAATAAGAATTGAGAGTTCTTGCCTCTGTATTTGTTTACAATCTCCTTTAGGGCATATATGCGCAAGTCAGTGCCATGTTTAGCTTTAAAACCAAACTGGTCATCTGTGGAGTTAACAAACTCATTTACTCTATCCAGCAGAACTCTTTCTAAGACATTTGACAATTTGCTGGCTAAAGCTATGGGCCTGTAATTAATTGGGCCGACTACTTTACGAGCTTTGTCCTTGGTGCCCGGTACTAACGGAACAGACAACATTGAGTCTGGTAACAAGCCATGAATCATAAAACCAGTAAAGCAAATAGCAAGGAGAGGAGCTATCCTCCTACTCGCATACAGTTGATTGAGTCCCAGATCTGAACACCCTGCACCCATTTTCTAATTGGAAACAAGTGCAGCCAGCATCCAGGTTTGTTTTCTCTGCAAATCCCACTCACCCACCCGCAACTCCACCGTTTGGGTACATTTAATTTATTTGTCTTTAGGAACTTCAGATTGAAAATGACGATCTCAAAGGAAAGTTGAAAAAGCTGAGTCATGAACAGAAGGCCTTCCTGGAGAGAGTGAATGGACTTCAAAAACAACTGAGCCAGGTACGTCAGTAATAATCTGCATGTAACTGGACCCGCAACAAGGGGAAAAAAATTCATGGCTGTTTCACAGGAGCATTGCGAAACAAAGTTTGACATCGAATCACGCAGAAATGAGGGCAATTTGTTAAAAAGCTTGGTCAAAGAGGTAGTTTCTCAAGACCGTCTCAAAGAAGAATTGGTAATGGCAAAGAAGTTGGGAGAGGGAATTCTGGAACGAAGAGCATTGGCAGCTGAAGGCACAGACACCCGAGGAGGAGCAAACCGGTTAAGAGGATCGAGATTTGAGAAGTGAGGAAATTACGAGTTGGGGAGATGATGAAACGTGTGTAAATTTTAAAATTGTAGATTTGTTCTTTCAGGAGCCAGCGGGTCAGTGAGACTGGTGTGGTGTGTATTAGGAAATGGGCAAAAGTTTTGGCTGATTTTAGGTTGATGGAGAGCGGTATATTAGGATGGCAGCGTGGAAGTAAAAACCAGTGCAAAATGAATAGTGCTTTGGGATAAATGTCCTTGAGATAAAGTCAGCTTTCAGCCATAGGTGAGCAGAGGCAAGGCAGAGTCATTGATGAGCATAAACCATTGTTTTAATGATGGTAGAGATAACCGGCCCATTTCACATATCTGCTACTTATTTTGGAGTCCAGACTCCATGACTTCACTTATGTCTGGAAACTCCAAAACTCCAAAGAATTCTTGAATATCTATAAAAGTTGATATATCAATGCACGAAACTCTAAATGTTGGAATTTTGAGCATGAAACAAAATGCTGGAGGAACCCAATGGGTCAGGCAGCATATGCCAAGCTGAAGAAGGAACTCGACTCGGGTTGGCCCCATAAGGATGCTGCCTGACAAATTGAGTTCTGCCAGCACTTTGTATTTCGTTAAAGGTGATATGTCCCTCAGGATGTTTGGATATGCAGAATGTGGAATGTAATACTAATTACTGGGCATTACACTTGCATCTTTATTGATTTATTTCAGATATATTTATGGCTGGCAAGGTCCCATTTATTTATTGCCCATCCCTAACCATCCCTCGGGAGTGTGTATCTAGCTTAGCCCATTGCCCTCACTGCTGTTGTACTGGTAGTTCCAGGATATTGACGTATTTCAGAACAGTGTGTGACCTGGATGGAAACTTGCATCTGTTGTCAGTCCTGTCCTCCCTCTGTTCTTGACTTGTGTGAGTTCTAAGCTTGGCAAATACTGTGATAGAGACTAAGCAATTGAATATGCTGCATTTTGTGGATAGTCCACACTACAATTGTGAAACACTGCTGCTGAAGAGAGAGCGTGTTTCGGGCTGTAGGTTAGTGGTATAACAATTGGGTACCCGTGTAAAAAAGTAATCCTCAATTTTTTCTGCAGCAGAATAATTGAAAATAAAATGACTGACTCATTGTTTGTGCCCACATTCAAGTTTATTTATATAAATTCTGGGGTGCTCTGTTTAAAGTAATTAATCGTCTAATTTCCACTTCAAACACATTGACATGCGGTCATTGAAAATAAAAGCATTTTAATTTTATCCAAACCAATTGATGCTCTCTAATGCAAATATGGTAATTATTTCCTATTAACTCGTTTCTTCATCCACTCCCACATGCAAAGTGCCTTGTATCCAATTTGCTAAATGTCATTTGCAAGTACAATACATTAAAATAATATTAAAGTAATGAGAGTAATCTTCTGAACATTTTGCCATGTATGTAATTATGTGTAAAGAATTTTGCTATAATTTACTGAAATGACCAAGCAAAGGTTAGCAATTTTACGATCAGGCAGTGCTTTTTTGTAAAAATATAACTCAGCCACTGATATTGGAATGGCAGACTGATTACATTGCAATCCAATGATGCAGATTTGTTTTATCAGCATGACATTTGTGTGCATTCCTATCTAGCTGTGTCTCTTGCTGTGTATTCATGCTCTTCTTTCTTTTACTTTCCTTCCCTGGTCATTTATTCTCTTATCTTCAAACAGAGCATGCTTACCAGCTCATTCATTTCGTGACCTCTTCTCATCTCTGAGCTATTTTCCAACGTTAACCTCTGACTTTCTACGGACTAGAGTGTGGATCCCTCTCCTTTCCCGAATCTGTGGGCTTTCAGAATTTAGTCTTGGCATAGCCCACCTGCTACTTTTAAAGTTCCTCTAACACTTTTCATCTTTGGCAATCTTGGGCATTATGGTCCTTGGGTTTTCAGAGATTTAGTGAGGAATTGAACACCGAGTTATTTGGAAATGTTGTAGTTACTGTAAGTGCAGCCAGAAATGTCACGTGCGATCGAATAACTGAGATGATAGGGTGATCTCTGTGAAATGCTTTGTGGCTTTTGGTAAATGTTGTTGTTCCCATTATACAGGAGTGCAAGTCAGTCGGAGAGCTTCAAAATGAGGTGAGTTTTTAACATTTAAACACGTGAATTTAGACTTGCGTTGGTACGCGATGAATGATGCCAGGATGCATTTATTTCTCACGCCTGTCATTCTTTTGAAATCTCGATACCCACTGCCCCTTCTTCCAATTCAATGTTTCCCAGGACTGAAGGCTGGTGAAACCTATGATTTCCTCTATATCTAACCTTGTACAGCTTTTTTAAATTTTGCCTTGTCAAATTATAATTCCTCAGTTTTACTGCTGTCAACCCCCCTCAATCATATATTAATTAGATGGTGCCACGTGGTGTTAAATTATGGACAACTTTGCTGAAAAGTAAGAGATTTTTAAATACGCAACAATACAGATTGGAGCCATGGTGGTTTCTGTAGGAGTAATCCATTTCTCCCATTCTTGTCCTCATTTCCCTGAATTCCTGCAAATTCCTAAGTACATTTGAGGTGTAATTTCCACTGCAGTAAAGGAACCAGAGGGAGGCTGTTTAAAGCAACTATTTGACAAGCACTGCCCTACACTCTTCAATCACCTTCATCACCACCTCAAAAATAAAATCTCAATCAAGTTTGTAAAACATGACCTGCCCCAGACAAAGCCATGCTGACTGTCCCTAATTAGCCCATTCTGTTCCACATGCAAGTAACTCCTATTCAGAAAAATCCAATCCATCAGTTTCCTGCCATTGACATGAGGCTCATGTCTCATGTCAATAATTCCAGGTCTATAATTTCCTCGATTATTCCCATTTTCCTTTAACAAAGGAATGATATTGGCTACTCTCTAGTCCTCTGAGACCTCGACTGTGGCTAGAGAGGATACAAAGGTCTCCAAGGCCCCAGCAATCTCCCCTCTCAATAACCTGGAATAGATTCCATCAAGCCCTGCGGTCTTATCCATCTTAAAGCTCTTCAAAAGCCCCAGCACCACCTCCTTGATCTCAAAATGCCCGATCATGTTAGTACACCCCACAATAATCTTGCTATCCTCCATGTCCTTTGTCTTGGTGAATACGGATGCAAAAGTACTAATTTAACACCTTGCCTACATCCTCTGATTTAAGGCTTAAATTCCTTCCTTTCTCCATGAGTGGTTCCTACCCTCTGCCTAGTTGCCTCCTCTTGCTTAATGTATATAGTATCTTGGGATTGTCTCTATAATCTGATTTACCAATGACATTTCATGGTGTGTTCAGGGCATCCTACTTGAGTTCTTTCCTGCTTTCTTTATATTCCTCAAAAGATGTTGCTTTGTTTCAACTCCCTCTCTGAAATGTCCAGTGTTTCAAATTCTTTCAACATTAAAACCTCCATTCGAATAATTTCTCCTTTTTTTCGGGAAGTGGAGATCCAATATTTTCTGGCATTCTTGACTGTTTTGGTTTCATTCTAATAAATGTATTTCTATGGTGTCAAAGGTTTCAAAGGTCTTTCATTGTCATGTGTACCAAATAAGGTACTGTGATGTATGAATTACCATACAGCCACACTAAAAAAGCAACAAGCCACACAACTACCTAAAAGTTAATATAAACATCCAGACAGCGGATTCCCCACATTCCTCCCTGTGATGGAAGTCAATAAAGTCTAATCTTCCCTCACTTTTCTCCCGCGGTCGGGGCGGTCGGGGCAGTCGAACCATCCGTTGGGGCGATCAAAGCTCCCGCAACTGGCGGTTGAAGTCCCCGCGTCGGGGCAGTCGATACCTCCGCGTCGGGGCGGTCTAAGTTCCCGCGGTTTGGAGTTCCCGAAGTCGGTCTCTGACCAGAGACTTCGAGCTCCGTGATGTTAAAGTCTGCAGCCACCTGTGGTTGGAGCTCAGAGGTCGATCCCAGGCAAAGGGATTGCAAGCTCCGCAGTGTTAAAGTCCGCCGGCACCCACGGAGGAGCTCTCAAAGTCAATTTCCAGCAAAGGCCGCCAACTCCTCGATGTTAGGCCGCAGTGCGGACGGAGATACGATATGGAAAAAAAATCGCATCCTCGTCGAGGTAAGAGCTTAGAAAACGTTTCCCCTGACCCCCTCCCCCACATAAAACAAGCTAAAGAACACTAAAAACATGCATTTAACACAAACTAAAAAAACAATGAAGGGACAGACAGACTGTTGGCGAGGCAGCCATTGCTGGCGCCACCCGGTGGTTCCTAGTTCATTTCAATTCCTTTTTAATTTAATGCCTCATTACACTATTTTTATAATTTGTTATATCGAATTATGCACGGCATGCACCGAGGATTTATCCTGGATTTGTCCAATTTCGAAATAGTGTATATGTGTGTTCCAATTTGTGCTCCGTACGATTAATCCTCAGAGCTTCGTCTGCTTTAAAAATCCTTATTAGATGTTTTTATTTCAGCTGGTGTCCTTTTACCCTTTGCACCAAAATGTTCCTACTAACCAATATTATTTGCAAATTAAACAGCCATTCAGCAGGATTATGTGTTCCTCCTTTGAACTTAATTCATTCTCCTTATTGTACCAATTTAGCGTGGTCTGCAATTTTTTCTATATTTATAATTACTAATTCTTGAATCACTCTGGCATTTACCTCCACTGCTGTACTGAAGTCTCTATTCTAGTGTGTGACTTAAACGTTCCTGGCAATTAACCGTCCCTTAGTTTAAACCGTAGCCCCCTTCTCATCTCATGTAATTTAAAGTTGTGCTCTGGATTTTTTTTCCTAATATTTCTTCCTGGATTTCTAATTTTCAGGCTGAATTGTCCATCCTTTATTCTGCCTGATTCTCCAAGTTATATAGAATATTCATCAATCAGGGCAGTTCTGTGGTTCAGTCCAGTAATGCAGCAATTTAAATTGATCAATATATTGACTGGACACTTTATACATTGCAAAGCACTTTCTGAAATGAGGAATCCTGTCTATCACAGCATTTATTTAGCTCCTTTCTTGATTGGGGGGGGGGGGGGGGTTAATCGACATAATCTACTGTGTTAGTCACAAGATTGTGTTGTAAATTGAGATTTAAAATTTTAAAAAGCCTTACACCCATTCGAATAATCTTCGCCGAAATATTAGATTGCCCCCAATGCTGCAACTGAGCGTTTGTAACATCAGCGTAGTGTGCTAACATTTTGTCATACACAACATCCTGAACTCTTTCTCCCCTGATCTGTCCCCTGCTGCTTCCTTTGCCAGGACTGCTATATCAAGATGGATATGAGCTTAATGTTAGGTGAGGAACATGCTTAAGAGACCTCCAATCTTCTGCTCCCAAATCCCTAACTGGTTCTGCTCAGCAAAGGTATCAGGAAGAAGGAGTGGGTATGATATGGAGGTGGACGACAGCCATGGTCCCATGAAATAGCGCAGCAGATTCAAAGGGCTGAATGGCCCCCTGCTCCTGTTTTCGATGTTTACAAGTCGCAGCTTTGAGTGGATCATCAGTTGATCCCCTCAACATTTTATTTTACGCAAGAACGTTATGCACCAATGCCGCTAGTAAAATCGGGCACTGAATCGGAGTGCCTGTGGAATTGTTTAATTTGAAGTATTGTGCTCTGTCCAATCTAACAGAAACAGCAACTGAAAAATGTGTTGATGGCAAGAGAACGAGAGCAACAAGACAATTCGAAGATGCTGGAGAGTCTGAAAGCAAAACTTAAAACTTATGAGGTGCGTGGATGACATTTCAGGGCAAGGAATAAATCACTAATGCTGTGATTCAAACAGACTGATTTGTCCATCATTGCTAATATATTCTGTATCCCATTCAATCCAGCCACCAGCCACTTTTGGTCAGTATTTAGAGCACAGACAGGCCATTCATTTAACAAAATGGGTTTGTGCTAATTTCGACACTCCACACAAACCTCTCAGTGCTCCTCGGCGTATTCACATCAATGTATACTTTTCTTTCTTGGGTATTTATCCGATTTCCCCCTAATTCTGTTCAACTGTGTCCTGTTCAGCAAATTCCACCTTCTCGCTCCTCTGTAAAAAAAATCCTGAATGGTTTATTAGCGATTTTTATTATTCGTGCCTTTTGTTCTTCTGTAAGTAGAAACATCTTCACATCTACTTGATTTGATTCTTTCCTATCCTTGAAGCTACCCCCCCCCCCCTGTTGAGAATTGATCCCTTGTGTTTAATCCTCAACACACATTCCTGCCTTTTGTCATTCAAAAAGTGACGAGGAGAAAGAATGCATTGAGTAGCTGAAATACAAGTACTGGTGCTGTTTGCGGAAGCTGATTCAACTGTATAGTTCAAAATGGAGTTAGATAGGTGTCTGGACGGAAATAATCTTTGGTGCTAAGGGATTGGGACTTGCTGGATTTCTCTCACATGGAGTTGGTATGGTCTTGGAACAGAAGAACATATGAGTGGGCATAGGCCACCTGGCCCCTCAAGCCTGCCCAGTCATTCAACATCAAGGCTGGCCAGTTCCACTTCCTCGTTTTTTTTCTGCTGCGCTTATTCCTTGCCCTCAATAACTGATCTTTTGGAAAATTATCACCAACTTTGTTTTCAAACACACCTAATGATCTCACCTCCACAACCCTGCAAGGAAGAAAATTCCAGAGATCCATCATCCTCTGCAAGAGGTTCCTGTGCACCTTGGGTTCAAATGACTGCTCCCTCACCCAGTAACTATGTCCCCTCATTTGAAATTCTCTCCCCTCCGTAAATAAGGTGGTCAAACTACACTGTTTGCCAGTTGTGGCCTGATCAGTACCCTGTACAATTACAATGATATTCCTCATTTTTAAACATCAATCCTCTTGCAAATAAGGGCAGTAGGTAATTTGCTTTCTTAACCACTTGCGGTATCTGTCTGCTGAAGATTAGCAATTCATGCACAAGATTGCCTGGATCCCTCTGCTCCCTGCAGTCATTCTAATTGAGACAGTTTGCTCTTAAGAGGAATCTAAAGACAGACTATTATCTTGAATCTCAAAGTGCATAACCTCATTTTCCCAAACTGAATTCCATTTGCCAATAATTCACCGACAGCTCCACTTATCCAAGAGCTGTTGCAGATTTGTAATATTCTCATTGCAACATGCCCTCTCACATACTTTGAATATCTTGCACTCTGTCCTACTTGCGGGTCAGTAATGACAATTTCAAAGAATTGAGGACCAAGATCTGATCTCAGGAACACTCCACGTTGCAGCCTTCGACTGAAAATGATGTATTTATTCTGATGCTCGTATATGATAACCCTATCTGGTGATAGGAGCTTTGATGTGGTATCTTGTAAAATTCCTTTTGAGGTACCCATTGCACTAGAAAATTGAGAAATAGAGGCAGGAGTAGGCCATCAAGCCTGCCCCATTGTTTAATATCATAGCTGATCCATGCTAGCCTCAATTAATCTATGCTATTTCTTTCTTACATTCCTTGCACTTTTAAATATTAATCCACCTCCATGTTAAACACTTCAAATAATCCAGCTTCCGCCACTCGGTGGGACAGAGAACTCCAGAGGTTCGCCACCATCTGAGAGAAGAAATGTCCATATGTCGCAGTTTTAAATGTCCTGCCCCTTATCTTGCAGTTGTGTCCCCTTGTTTGTGTCTCTCCACGAGTGTAAACATCCCAGCATCTAACCTGAGAAGCCCCTTTAAGGTCATGGGTCTTTGAATAAGGCCATCCCTCATTCTTCGAAACTGCAAGTAATACGTAACCAACTATTTAGTTTATCTGTTTGGGACAAGCCCCTCATCCCAAAGATTGCCCTGGTGATGCTCCTTTGCACTGCCATGTCTTTTTTTTTTGGTAAGAGGATCAAAACTATGCACATTGTTCTAGGTCAGGTCTCACCAATCCTGTGCAATTACAACAAACCCTCTTTTTAAACACCAGCCCCGGTGCAATGAAAGTAAAATTGCCATTTGCTGTCCGAACTTATTGTATTTATGATTCATGCACTAAAATGCCTCCATACCACAACAAACTGTACACTGCAAGGGCCAGTAAGAGAGCGGGTAAGATCATCTCTGACCACCTCTCATCCTGGCCACAAACTCTTTGAAGCACTTCCCTCTGGAAGGCGACTCTGGACTGTCAACGCCGCCACAGCCAGACATAAAAACAGCTTTTTTTTTCCACGAGTAGTAGCTCTACTCAACAGCCAAAGGTCTGTAGCCTCCTTTTGCTCTGGTATTTTATTTCATTCTTCACATGTTTAAATTATAATATTTATTTGTAATTGCCTACTGTATATCATGTTGTTACTTGCAAGCAAAGCACCAAGGCAAATTCCTTGTATGTATACATACTTGGCTAATAAAATGTATTCAATTCATTTGCGCTCTCCAATTAGATTACAATCTGCCTTTTGATTTCTCTTCCAAAGATCATGACCTCGCACTTCCACAGATTAATCTCCTTTGGCCTGTATTTTACCCAGACACTTGGTCCATGTACATCCCATTAAAGAATTTCAGTTTCCTGACCACAACCTGCCCTTACTCACATTTTCAAATTATCAGTAGGTTTTCTTCTATCATCTCCACTTGTTACATCCTTCAGTGCTCTTAACTATCTGTGACCTACACAACCTATTTTATGAATAGGCCTTTAATTTAGAGCACCCCACTTTAATGAGTGCATATTCAAACAAAACCTGAAGTACAAAGCTCTTGGGTTACGTCAGTGGAGTGGTAGCAGAGAACAAAATTAGACTCTTATTCTAATGTGATTGAAATCCCACCAGGGGAATTTCAATTCTGTTATGATCTCAATAAAATCAGGAACGATAACTTTAAAATGGAATTCCACTAAAAGCTCATCTGTAAACTTCTCTGGGGAAGAAAATCTTCAATTGTTGGCTTACCTGTAATATAGGCGATCATAAATCCAGAGCAAGGTGTGTGACTCTTAAGGGCCTGTCCCACTAATGCGACTTTTCAGCGATTGTCTTCAACCTTCAAGCTCGAGGACACTCGCCTGAAAAACCTCGAGCTGGATCGACTGTCAGCGCTGAAACCGCAAGCCGGATCGACCGACCACACGCCCCACACGCACACGCCCCACGTGCGCACCCCACGCGTGCGCCCCCCCGACGCACGTGCCCCCCAACACACACACGCACGCCCCCCAACGCACACACACGACCACATCGCAAAGGCGGGGGCCAGGGAAAGTGGGGGAGTGCAGTCTGAAATTTACACCTACGATGAACAGAAAGGTAAATGACGGCTGGCACAGTAACGACAAGTCCTTTAGAGAGCGTGGGGGGGGAAAGAAGGAGTAGACACACTTTTACGAAGCCAAACTTTTAATAAAGTTTAGCGGGCGTTGAACATTACCGGTCGGTTTACTTACCTTTTTTTTCTCAATGAGCTTTACCTCCGATTATCTTTGATTGGCTTCGATTGCCGTCGATTGCCTACGATAGTATTACGACCTACTATGACCTACCCCGACTAAACCTACGAGAAAAATAATATATTTTTTTCCATGGCAACCTTTTTTTTACTCGCGGGCATTTTTCAGCATGTTGAAAAAAGCGCATCGACCTAGCTGAGGCGTTGAGTACGAGGAGACTACTCTCAAGCATGAAGGAGAGTTACAACGACCTCCTATCGACCATGCTGCGAGTATGAGTCGATGGCAAACTGTTCTAAACTAGATCGCGGGAGTGGGACAGATCCTTTACTTTTTTAATGCAGTATGATAGTGTTCTGCTTGGTTTTGGGATAATTAGTAAATACTGCCTTGCTAGCAGACCTGAGTTTTGGGCAAAGTAGTACATCTGGAAGAATTGGGGGCATACAGTGAGACATTGGCAGGTGATAACATGAGATGCCTCAACTGCAAAGATGAAATTGTCTGGAATTAGCAGAGTGCAGATATCTTGGAGCATTGTAGGGCTGTAGAAGATTAAGCAGATTGGGAAGGACAAAGCCATGGAGGCTTCACAGTTTAAAATGTTAAGATATTTAATGAGGAACTAAATGAGGCATCGCTAATACTCTGGTTAAAAAATGGTAATGAACTGGTTCCCCCTAGAGAAGCCTACAGGGTCAACTCTTACTGTCTTCAGACAACCATGGTTGAATCTATTCACACACCCTTTCCCCAACAATCTTAATGCAGTTCATTAACAAAAATTCCTAACTCTTGGATGTTAAATCAACTATTCAACCAATATCAGTTGGCATTAGCAGAAATTACAAGCTTTTGTTACCCTATGTGTAGAAATGCTTCTGAACTTCATCTCACAATTTTCCAGTCAATGACCTCCTTGTCTCAAATTCCAGTGAAATAATTGTTATTAAACCTATTATTTCCCCCTTCAAAATGCAGGAAGTAAACAATGGGACAGTCAATCTGATTGCCGTAGCTTTCATCCTGGACAGATGAAGGATATCATTCAGTGTGGCTGTTTTTGTGTCCCTATGAGCCATATTCCAGATGTCTACATTCTTCTGCAGTGCGATTACAGTGCAGATACAGGAAAAAAGTCAAAATTAATTTGCCTGGTTCTGTTGATGTCTCCAAGTTACGTATTTGAAATAGTCATGTTCTGAATCAGGTCTTCAATCGCTCTTTTGGTTGATAATGTTGACTGAGTTATTGAGTGAGTGCAGTCCATAATACATTCCAATCCCTCTGCATGCCGTGCCCAAGCTCTTTCTTACTAGCTTTCAACTCCAGCAAAGATTGTGTGGTATGTTTTGCTGGCTTTTTAATTAATTTTGAGATTGTTTTTGAAGCAGAGGATAAAACAATGTTTCCATTACTTGGGTGCTCTTTCTTTGTCATTGTGGTCCTGTCAAAGAATACCATTATTTTCCCAATGATATGGTTTAACATTGATTCTAAGGAAAGAAAAAGACTTGCATGTAAGCAGACACAAAACTGGATGGAGCTGTACCTCATTAATCCTTTAAGATTTACACCAGGGCAGTCTGGATTCTGGAGATAGACACAAAATGCTGGAGTAACTCAATGGGACAGGCAGCAAATCTGGAGGGAAGGGATGGGTGACGTTTCAGGTCGAGTCTCTTCTTCAGGTCCGAAGAACATTCTTGACCCAAAACGTCACCCATTCCTTCTCTCCAGAGATGCTGCCTGTCTCGCTGAGCTACTCCAGCACTTTTTCTATCTGTGGTTTAAACCAGCATCAGCACTTTCTTCCTACACACTGGTTCCTGGAGATCTAGGTTGCTCGCAGCTCTTTGCTTCTCCAGTCCTGACCTCGGCCATCACAAGTTTAGTCCCTCTGTAATTAGCAATGATGCCTTTAGCTATAAAGACTTTACAGTCTGTGATTCCCATTGTAAATCCTCCTTCCTCTTTCAAGATCTTCCTTCAAACATTGCTTTGACCAAGCATTTGATTTGTCTGAATACCATCTCTTTATTCATTGGATATAAAGCTGTAATAACCAAACCTTGCACATTTTAATTATGCTAAATTTGCTGTATCAAGACTAGTTGCTGTTGGAGCTTCCCATTTACTCTCAATGAACCTTGTGTGTTGATATTATGATTGCAGGCTGGGCATCTATATGAGCAGATGACAGCTGGAATCCAGGCAGCAAAGGGTAAGTACAAATATTTTTTGAGTACTATTAATTCTGACTGATATTGTGCACCCATGAATTTACATTTTTGGAATGGTCAGCGAAGAAATGCATTGCTGAATGGTGACGCTCTCATTATAGTGCCATAGACACATTTGCATGAATAAAAGTTTAATTTTTGTGTAATTTGATTTGTATTGCATTTATCAGATTTAAATTGATAAATGTGTGACAAAAATTTGAACGGTGATCTTACCTTGGGATGCAAAGCTGTGAATATCTCCAAGAACTTTTGCAATTATTCATGTTGCTCTCGGGAGCTCCAATGAATGCAGTATTTTAAGTGATATTTGATTAGTTCCTTGGCTTTGAATGGTTAATTCATCAGTAATTGTGGTATTTCAAGATCTTGTTGCTTTTAATGACTGCAAAGTCTGTGTATTTTACCCTTATTGCACCGAGCAAACAATCTTACTTTGATTAGGTTTTGTTTTCGAGTGGACAGATTCCTGATTACTTTGTTAACTGGCTGGTGTCTTGGGTGGATGTAATGCACTTCAATTGTTTGCATGTTGAGTTTGTGCTGTCCCATTGCAGCTGAACTGTGAAATAGGAAACAATCTAAAATAATGAAAGCATTTATCTCAAGGCAGCTGCTGGCACTCAAATCTATCCTTCAATCGGAAAGGGCATTCAGATTTTTCAAGATTTCTATAGTGAAAATCTTTTCACAAGCATGTGAAGTGTGTTAATTAGCAGGGTTTATATGTAAATTATTTATCCTTTTGCATACATTAATGAATCGGATGCTTTGTGTTGGAAGATGCTTTCCCATTTTAAGGAATGCTGAGGGCTCCCAGAAGTCAATTTTGCTCTATCCTAGCAGTGCACCTAAATTCTTATCTCCGATGCACTACCTGTATGCTTTCAGTCAGAAGGCCCGTGTGGTTCCTCCATGTGAAATTTGTGCTTTGTGCTGAATGGAATACAACGTGTAGAATGTGGCCATTTGTCCCCATTGAACCCATGCTGGTTTTCTTGAAGCATAATCTGGCTCCAAATCCCTTGTTTTATGTTTCCTTCAGATTCCTTCAGATGAATCCTTCAGATTCCCTTTCTGAAAATCCATTAAAGCTGCTCTCATTGACAAACCCCACTGAGGAGAGGGGTATTGCTGATATCACCTCATATCTCAAAGAAACCAGTTATATTTGGCTGTTGTTAATGGTGCTCTATAAACACCAGTTGTATAGAGCAGAATTCTGATAACACCCAGAAATGGATTAAAATGGCCCCAAGCATGATTCACGCAAGATCTCTAGATGACAAAAAGTCGTGTTCCATCTTCAGGTCCCTATTCCACAGATCAAGAGCCAATTTCCAAGCCAAGTTCTCAATTATTTTGTAGCTTATTTAGTGTTTTGCATAATTTATTTATTCATTCCTTTGAGGTGTGAAGAAAATCATATTGCAAATCCAATTATGGAATAAACTCAGTATAAAATTGCCAAATATAATTAAAAATGTGTAAGCACACTTTGTAATAAATATTTGTTTTCTGTTTCATTTTTTTCTGACACAAGGGAAAGAAGAACTAGCTCTTAAGGAGCTTAACCTTTCGGGCATGGAATCACAAGTAAGTGACTTTTTAAAATCCTGCTTGACTTGGTGTATAAAAATAATTCGATAGCTGGACCCATTTTTCTTGCAGTATAGTGTGGTACAACAGGTAAAAAGACCCTTTGGTATATTGGTCATGCTGACCTCAAAAACATCCGGTTATGCTCATCCCATCTAGCATGTGTATCCCTATCACTGCCGCTGGAAAAATGACAGATGAATGGGAAGAAGGGTCCCGACGTTAAATGTCACCTGTCCATTTTGTTCCATGGACGCAGCATGACCTGCCAAGTCCCTTCCTCATATTGCCTGGTTTTGATATGTTGAATAGGAGGAGGGTTGTAGAACTAGACAAATCAAAGGCACAGAAGCCAAAGGTTGGTACAGTGCCACAGCTGGTACAGTCGCTGCCTCACGGCACCAGAGACCATAGTTCGATCCTGACTTGGGGTGGCTTTCTGTCTGCAGTTCAGCACGTTCTCCCTGTGACCACGTGAGTTTCCTCTGGGTGCTTCGGTTTCCCCCCACATTGCAAAGACATCTGAGTTTGTCGGTAAATTGGCCTCTGTATATTGCCCCTAATGTGTAGTGAGTGGATAAGTGGGATAACATTGAACTAGTGAGAATGGGTGATAGATGGTCTTGTGGACTCGGCGGGCCGAATGGCCTGTTCCCATGCTGCATCATTAAACTAAGAAGCATTCCATTTTGGAGATGTTTCAAGGGTTTTAATACAATGTCTTATGTAGGTGATCTCCATAAGCAGGCAGCTTCATTTTATACATATAGATTAGGCCAACAACATTTTTAGAAACTGGTGGATATTTTGCTAATAATTTGGTTATTACCAACAATAGGATTAGTAATTATTATAGGATTAGTATTTATTATAGGATTAGTAATTATTATAGTCATGTGTACCGAGACACAGTGAGAACTTTTTTTTGTGTACTATTGTCAAATCATGCTATACATGAGTACTATCAATCCATGCACAAGTACAAAGCAAAGAGAAAAAATACCGAGTGCAGAATGTAGTGTTGTAGCATTTATGGTGTTGCAGTTACAGAGAAAGTGCCGCAAAAAAAAGTGCGAGGTCTGCAATGAGGTAAGTTGGGAGATCGGATCTAGTTGGTTGAGGTAGATCACGATAGTTTGCCTCGATTTGATGTAATAGCATTTAGGATCACAGCACCATTTGCCAAATAATTTCACAAAATTACCATGCGTTTTGGATATTTCATTCAACTTGTTATGCTGTAGTAATGACTTTCTCAATATTTTTATTTCAGCATTCTTCCAAATCAGCTGTTGGGTCAAGTGATAATTTGCTGATTGATCACGGCACGCCTGGTACATATGAGAACGTGAAGGATCTGGAGATGATGAGGAGGTGGTTTGAGACGGCAAAGAAGGAGAAGGGCAGTCTCCAGCAGGAGTTAGTGAGCAGGAATAAGCAGTGTGATGTCCTGAGAGACGAGTGCAACCGTGTGAAGCAGGAATCGGATGAGCAGATTAGACAGCTGGAGGATGCGTTGAATGATGTGCAGAAGCGAATGTTTGAGTCGGAAGGTAAAGTGAAGATCCTACAAGCGCATGTTAATGCCCTGAAGGATCACCTTTCAAAGCAGGGTTCAGCAGGAAGCAACAGGATGGCGGAAGAACTTAAAAATCAGCTGAGGGAAGTGAAATCGAAATACGAGGAAGCTGTGGGCAATGTGGAGAGGTTGGAGCACCAAATTAAATTGGGTGCTTTATCGATCGAGGAACCGGTTGCGGCAGTGGATGTGGAGCAGCACATGAAGGAGGTGAAAGAGCTGCAGAAGGCTTTGAGCGCGGCGGAGCAAAGGAAGCAGGAGGCAGAGAAAAGGGTCGGTGCAGTTGAAGGTGAACTGAAGAGCGTGAAGGCAAAGCTGTCGCAGTGCGTGCAGGCGGAGGAGTTCGAGAACATGAGGAACTCGTTCCTCAGTACGTTGGAAGAGAAGGAGAAGCAGGTGGCGTCGGCGGGGAATAAGTACGAGAGAGCGCAGGTGGAAGTTGTTCAATTGCAGAAGGACTTGGAGCGAGAGCGAGCCCAGATAGCGGCATGTGTGAAGATTGAGCAGCATCAGTTGCTGAAGGGAAAGTTGGAGAAGGAAAGCAGTATCCTTGCTGATGTTACGCAGAAGCAGCAGAAGTTGCAGAAGGAAAATGAAGCTATTAAACTGGAGAACGTTACTATCAAAGCTGAGCTGGAAGACTTCAAACACAAACTTAAAACACATTACGTACCTTTGAAGATGCATGACGAAATGAAATCTTCATTGAACCAGGCAGTTCAAGATCTGAACAAGCAAATTTCCGAGGTTTCACAAAAGCACAAGGATGCTTTGAGAGAAGCAGAAGGGTTAAGACTCGAGAAGAACACTATAAGTGAAAACCTGAATCATGTGAAGTCTCTATATGTTCCTCCAGAGAAACACAAAGAGGAGATAATCGCGCTGAATTCCATCTTGGGCAGCTCGAAGAAGGAACTGGATGAACTCAACAAGAAGTATGGCCAGGCACAACAAGAGACTGAGAATGTACTCAAAGAGATCGTTGCCGTGAAAGAATCATTGAAGAATCAATATGTGCCCCTGGAAAAGCACGAAGAACTAAGAACCCACCTGAGCACGACTTCAGAGAAAGCTACGCTCGAGCTGTCGACTGCGATGCAGAAATGCAATGTAGTACTAGACGAATTGGCAAAGTGTAAGCAGGAAAATAAGGAACTGAAAGACCAGCTGGCTGAACTGTGCAATGAAGTGCAGAGAGACTACGTAAGTCTTCAGCAGCATGAAGAGATGAAGGCTGCCTGGAACAGAAAAGAGGAGGGACTTCAAAAGCAGGTTGAACATACTCAATTGAATTACAAGGAGCTTCAGGAGCAGGTTGTGGCACTGAACAAGGAAAAGGAAAGCCAGGTGAACAGATTTCGAACACTGCAAGAATCCATCAAATCACAGTTTATTCCCATTGGAAATCACAAGGAAAACCAGAATGCATTTAATGCCACGGTGAATAACCTGAAGAATCAATTGTCGGAGAAAACTCAGCAATGTTCTGTGTTTCAAGGGCAAGCCGATCGATACAAGGGAGAGACGGAAGAGCTGATGAAAAAGGTTACACAGTTGGAGGGAAATCTGGAATGCCATTACATTTCCAAAACCGTGCATGAAGAGATGGAAAGCAAGTTTGTCAGGGGTATGGAAGCAAAGGATGAGCAAGTGGAAGAAGTGAAGAGGAGGATTGTGGATTCTGAATTACAGAATGAAAGATCACAGGCAGAGAATGCCAGGCTGCAGTTGGCTGCCCAAGTGTTGGAAGAGAGAATAAGGTTAGAATACATTCCCGCTGAGGAGTTTGAAAGGATGAAGACATCACTGCGCAGCAGAGTTACTGAGCTGCAGCAGGAAAAAGAACAAGTGAAGATCTCTTTGGAGCAGGAGGAAGAAAAAGTAGCCACCCTCCTCCTCCAGTTGGATGATCAGAAGAAAGAATATCTGCTACTTCAGCAGCACAATGAGTTGAACGAGAAGATGGAAGAAGATATTGTAGGGCTGAAGAACCAGATGAATGAGAGGGAGGAAGAAATGAAAGAAAAGGTTTTAGAGATTTCCAAGCTGCACATGGATACTGAAGCAATGACGAGAACAATAACAGAACTGGAGGCAAGGCAAGTATTGGACTTGTCAGAGCACAAAAGGGTGACGACCTCTTTAGCAGCACAGATAAACACATTAAATGAAAACCTGGCCAAGTTGAAGGAGAAGCACGAGCAAATGTCTACTGAAGTGTTGCGTGCCAAAGAGAAAGAACTATCAGCTAAAGATGAAAAGGAGACCTTTCAATCAAAAACATTCAGCTTTGAACAGGAAATTAAAGAGCTGAAAAATAAATATGATGAATCCATGGCAACAATCTGTGATTTGCAGAAAAGTATTCAAGAATCTGCCAAGCAAATTGAGGCCAAGGATAACAAGGTAATATGAAGGAAATTGCCGTGTTATTGGCAATGACATCTGGGCAATGTGGGTATTTCTTTGTGGGGGAGACTTGATTGTTTTCATGTCTGAGACGGTCAAAGATGAATGTAAAATTATTAGCTAATCCAGTAAGAAGTTTGGGGCAAACTTCTATACCCAGAGTTTGTTGAAAACCTGGTAATTGCTTGGTAGAGTGAATGTTGGGGAAATAAGTTATGGTGCACTGGGAGTAGCATGAACTCAATGGGCCAAATGGCCACATCCTCTGTTATAAGGAAATCTGAAAAGTGAGAGATGCTGAAGCTCCATTCTTGAATGAAATGACTAGTAATTATTTAGAGGATGGGTTTCAAGGCGTTTTATTGTGGGCTCCAGTAACTCGATAGGGCGGCACAGTGGCACAGCGGTAGAGTTGCTGCCTTTCAGGGGTAGTCTGTACGGAGCTTGTACGTTCTCCCTGTGACTGCATGGGTTTTCCCCGGGTCCTCTGGTTTCCCCCTACACTGCAAAGACATACAGGTTTGTCGGTTATTTGGCATTGGTAAAAATTGTAAATTGTCCCTAGTGTGTAGGATAGTGTTATTGTACGGGAATTGCTGGTCGGTGTGGACTCGGTGGGCAGAAGGTCCTGTTTCTGCACTCTATCTCAAAACTAATCTAAGCTGAGATATTGTAATTTACAGTTCTTTAAAAAAATATAAAGTGATGAAATGGATCATTTGCATTTTTTGTTTTGTTTCTCCTACAAGCTACTCTGGAGTCAAAATCTAATATTAGAGAGGCAGTTCACCTCATATTGAACCATTACATTGCCTCTGGTTCAGTGGTGATATTGCCAAGTGCAGAGGCGTTGAAGAACAAAAGCATCACTGACCATTGGCACTTTCTTATAGAAACAAAGAATGGCAGATGCTAGTTTATAATCAAAGATATAAGAACACAAAGTGCTGGAGTATCTCAGTGGGTCAGGCAGCATCTCTGGAGAGAAAGGTGGCGTTTAGGGTTGGGACCCTTCTTCAGACTTTCGAACCAAAACGTCACCTGTCCTTTTTCTCCAGAGAAGCTGCCTGACCCGCTGAGTTACTCCAGCACTTTGTCTATCATTGGCACTTTCTTGTTTGAAAAGACTTGCTGGGGCAAATTGTCTGATGTGTTTACATTACAATTGCTGTAAACACTTTTAGAAAGTACTAATTATCGATGAGATGTACTGTATCAGAAAAGGTGGAGCAGAAATGAAATTTTATTTGCAGAAGATAGTTTCAGAAACCTTAGCTTACATTTGATCGTAAATCCATCGTGCCTACAGTAAAGCTCCGCTCTGACGTTTTGGAAATCCTGATTGTCTGGTATCTCATCCAGTAATGTTTGCTGCACTCCCTTATGGGTTCGAGACTGCATGGGTTCTCATGCATCCTTTAATCTTGCCATGTTCCCATGGAAATTAATGTTTTTAAGATTGTGTAATGTACCAACATTTTCCAAAACAAATTCAAGTTGTGTTGGGGTGGTAATAAGAGACAATGGATTATGGATGTTGGAATCTGGAGCAGAAGATGAACTGCTGGAGGAGTTCAGTGGGTTTGGCAACATCTTTAAACACTTTGGGTCGAGACTGCATGGGTCCTGATGTGGTGTCTTGACCCAAATCGTCGACTGTCCCTTTGTCTCCACAGATGCTGCCTGATCTGCTGTGTTCCTCCAGCAGTGATTTTTGCCTGATGTTAATTCTGATTTTTCAGTCGTCTGAAAAATCTGTAGTTCCGCTATCACCAGAAGTGCAGAATGTGCTGGAGTGTTGAAGTTTTACTGCATCATGTCTCTTCTGCCTTGCGTTGTGACTACTTGGTGTGTGACTTGACCAACTGCAACTGTTGAAGGAAGTGCTGTGTGAATTGACCACGTTGTACATTTTTTTCCCCCCTCTCCTCTGGATAGATTACAGAGCTGTTAACTGACGTGGAGAGGCTGAAGCAGGCACTGAATGGTCTGTCACAGCTTTCCTACTCTGCCAATAACCCCAAGAGACCGAGCCAGCAAATGGAGGCACTCCAGAACCAGATCAAAAACCTGGAGCAACAGCTGGCTGTAAGTTGACCATAATTAATACGCATGATATATCCACATCTTAAACATGCACGCAACCTAGTCTTGTCATCGTCACTGTGCTCTCAGCAATTGTGCTTTTTCAGCATCTTGGAAATAATTAGTTTTTGCTTTCAAAGTGTGAGCTAGAAGGGTAATGGTGAGATGGAGGCGAGTGTGTTTCTGTTAAATCATAACTTAGCACATATTAATTCCATCCTACTTGGTAACCCTTCCTAGCTCGCTGATGAATTAATATTTTTCACGACGAATGTGACCTTTCGCTGCAACAAAACGTAGACTGCAACTGTTGACAGAGGTGCCTCATCTCCTGTGGTGGGAATTAAGAATGGGCAGGGAATTTTGATCTTGGATAATGCTCGCATCCATAAAATACATTCTTAGAAGTTAATCTACTTGGCTCTCCTGTCTGGTTTAGTTTTAACCAGTGTTAAAGAGTGCCAAGAGTTTGGGGTTTTGTGGGCAAGTGAGGCCTTAACTTTGAGGTAATTTAAGTATAAAGGCCTTGCACGTAATAAATTTTTTTAAAAAGCACTTGATGTGTTAACTGCATCGCTATGGAGTGAAAATCCTTAGGACAACCAAAACACTTTAATAGAAGTGAACAGAGAGGGCATTGCGGTGAGTTGATGATGCGGATACCGCTATTCAAAAAGGTTAACATATCATATTCTTATAACCGTTGGATTGCCTCCCATGGGGGGGGCCTTCTGACTGATGGCAGGCAGAAAATAAACCTATAGTGGATTTGCAAGTGGGTCAGAACAACTAATGGTTATCTGGTGCCCGTTGACCTCAAGTTGGTTTGGTACAGAAAACTGCAGTAGGGTTGGACAACATTCTCACAGGGGGTTCTAAAGAAAGTACTTTGTACAGCGAATCTTTGACTACCATGGTGGTACACTTTGTCCAAAACTCGGCTAGGCTGTGTCTTACTTTCAACAATTCCCATTTACTCATCGTCCTTAAGATTATAAACAGCCCTAGCTTCCATCAAACAATGCCTTGATTTACCTACATTTTAAAATCCTTTCATGTTCTCGGTCTTCCCTACGTCTGTAGTCTCTTCTAGCTCTACAACCGTTCCACGGGATTGCTGTTCCCCCCTCTGAGCCTTTCAATTATCCCTGGTTTAATTGCTCCACCATTGCCAGTCCTTCCTTCTGTTGCTTGGATCCTGAGCTCTGGCATTTACTCCTCAACCCTCTCATCTTTGTCCCTCTTTCTGCAGCTTTGACCAAGCAATGTTTCATCCAATTTAATAACCAGCTGAAGCACCTTGGGATATTTCAGCCGTGATAAAGATGCTAAACAAGTTGGAAATTCATAGCTATGAACAACATGTTCACCAGTTTGCGAGACCTTTTGCCTTTGATTAAGAGTAACAATCTAAAAGGTTGAGCTAAATTGCTTACTTTGTATGCTAACTGATGCTTCAATTAATGACAACGGGCTGTCTCTATTTTGTTCTGGATATTTACGATGCAAGAATACAGCAAAAATACTAAACTTTAATTTGCCTGATTCATAGTGTTACTGTTCAAATATTAAGTTAAACATGTGTGTATGTCTAGAGCAGTCGGAAGCAATGAATCTTTATTTTGCACGTTACTGTTCTTGCCATATGCCAAAGGAATGCTAAATGTTCATGCTGAATATTGGAACATCAGAACATAAAACAGTAGAGCACAGGAACAGGGCATTTGGCCCACAACATCTGTGCCGAACTTGATGCCTAAACCAACAATTATCTGCTGCACATAATCCATACCCCTTCATTCCTTGAATATCCATGTGCTGTTCAGAAGTCTCAAGTGCCATTGTCATATCTGCTTCGCCAATACCCCTGGCAGCACATTCCTGGCTCACTTTACGCTCAGCGTGAAACAAAAAACCTGCCACGCATTTCATCCTTCTCACCTTAAAGGGCCTGTCCCATTGGGCGTCATTTGCGCGACATTATCTACGTGTCACGACAAATACGCCGTGATGCGTGCATGGTGCGCATTACGCGCGCGTGGTGACGTAGGCAGGGTCGTGCGTGGTGCCCCAGGATTTTGGGATGTACAAAATCTTTGCGCGCCATCTGCGTGACTCGCAAATGACGCCCAAGTGGGACAGGCCCTCTAGTATTTTATTTTTTTCATCTTGGGGGGGAGAAGGTTCCGACTGTCTATTCTGCATGTCACCAAATACTCCAGCAAACATCCATAGATGCACTGTAGAAAGTATCCTGTCTGGTTGCATCATGTCCTGGTTCAGCAATTCCAAAGCACAGGAATACAAGAAGCTGCAGAGAGTGGTGGACTGGGCCCCATCATCTTGGCACGACTCTTCCCACCATCAAGAACATCTATGTGAGACGCTACCTCAAGAATGCTGCAAGTATCATCAATGATCCCACCATCGGGCCGGGCCATGCCCTCTTCTCTATTGGGCAGGAGGTACAGAAACCTGGCGTCCCATGCCGCCAGGTTCAAGAGCAGCTACTTTGCTACAACCATCAGGTTCTTGAACAGACCTGCACAACCCTAATCCTAACTCGGCAACAGAACACTGTGGACCACATCTTGTTCCACCATGGACTTGTTTTCTATTTTTTGCACTCGTGTCTTGTTTTTGCAATCTTTTGTTTTTTCACTCTCTTATTTATTTTATGTTTTGTGTTGTCTGGGTCAATGTGCCTTTGATGCTCTGCAAGCTGGAAGATTTTCATTGTATTCGTACCACATAATAATAAACTTGAAATGTGTGGGAACAGCTCCAGTGAAGTTCCATTCAAGCAGTGAAGGCAGCTCAACGTGTATTTTAGCTTTACAAGGAAGCAGCTGCAACATAAAAGGGACTTGTGGGACATGCAGGATTGTTGACTGATCTGACAACTCCAAGCCTTCATAACTGTCATTGTTCCTTTCTGTAGAACGTCTCCGTTTTGGGTAATAGATCTATAACAAGGAGGTTTAGTGCACCACAGTGATTGGAGTAAATCAGAGTTTGTGGCTGTTAGAATTGTAGGATGCTACATAATGTCCAGTGTTGCCTGAATCAATGGAAACACTGCACCATTTGGAAAAATAAACATAAGGACCATGTCTGGACAGTTGTAACAATCTCATCCCTTGCAACAATATATAAAATGCTTGTGTTTTGCTGGCAGCAGTCCCACTGCTTCCTCCATCACAGCTTTAGTACTGCTGACACAGTATGCGTAGTACTGACCTTTGGTGTTTGTCTTACATGGTCCTTCCCTTTTAAACTGCACGTTTGCAATCACCCCAGAAATCCGCCAGTTTGGCCAGTGATCGAATCATATCACGTTGTGACGGAGGCCATTCAGTCCAAATCCAAGATGGTCAAAACTGGACATTTGACAATTCTCACTGCTGAGTAAAACAAAGCTGGGGTAACTCAGCGAGTCAAGCAGCATCTCTGGAGAACACGGACGGATGATATTTAGGTCGGAACCCTTCTTCCAACGGTTCAGGACCTTTCTTCAGATGCCACTAATTAGATCTTGGTTAATAGCTCTGCAGCTTAAGGCTGTTCATCTGCTCATCCAGAGTTTCTTTTTTTAGACACTGAGTTAGTTCTAAACTGAAAAGGGTTCCTAACCCAAACCGTCACCTATCCATGTTCTTTAGGGATGTTGCGTGACCCGAGTTACTTCAGCACTCTGTCCATTGAGCAATAAAACTATTTCATTTCAAGTTGGAGCGAGCTGTAGGAGTGGTGAGAACAAAGAATGTCTGTTACTATATGGACTGCAGTCACTTGGATCTCCACCCTGTCACAGACATCCTCTTGTTCCCAATGCAATGTGTTTTTCTCACTTTCCTGATTCTGATGAAGGGACATTCACTTGTATTGTTAACTGTTTCTCTCTTCACAGACGCTGCCTGACTTGTTGGGCATCTGTCTCATTCTCTGTTTATTTTTAAATCCTATTGAATTTTAATTTTCCGCAGTTTTGATCCCCCATCTTTTCTGATATTCCCACAGGATGCTGACAGGCAACACCGTGAGGTCATTGCAATTTATCGGACACACCTCCTGAATGCTGCACAGGTATGTAGGACAATGTTGATAGAATCTGTATGGAGTTTGTACGTTCTTCCCGTGTCCACTTGGTTTTTCCCTGGGTGCTCCGTTTTCCTCCCATATTCCAAAGACATACAGGATTGTAGGTTAATTGGCTTTGGTAAAGATTGTAAATTGTCCCTAGTGTGTAGAATAGTGTACGGGGATTACTGGTTTGTGGGCTAATAGTCTGTTTCCACTCTGTATCTCTAAACTAAACTAAACCATCTGACAAGGTGGGAACTAGGAGCTATGTAGGGCTATAACCTACTGACTGGTACTTATTGTGGTACCTTCTGCAGGTTAGATGTTAACTGGATCAGATGGGTCTCCAATTGCCCATTGTCCACCTTCCGATTCAGATTCAATTTGATTGTCATCGCACTTTTCATTACAACGAAATGATTTAGCCGCTTGTTAGTTATTTTCTGTTGCCGGGAGACTTTCTGATGGAGATGGTTATTTTTTCCTGACTAAATCACTTCCTTTCAATAGACATTTAGACAATAGGTGCAGGAGTTGGCCATTCGGCACTTCGAGCCAGCACCGCCATCCAATGTGATCATGGCTGATCATCCCCAATCAGTACCTCGTTCCTGCCTTCTCCCCATATCCCCTGACTGCTATTTTTAAGAGCCCTATCTAGCTCTCTCTTGAAAGCATCCAGAGAACCTGCCTCCACCGCGTGTGTCTGAGGCAGAGAATTCCACAGAATTGAGGGTCTGGAATGCTTCAAATTTTATGAAACCTTTCACAAACTTTAGTGAAGTTTTCAGCAAGGTTAATGAATGTTATTATGAACAGTAATCTATTCAATAAATATGTTTCATGGATTACTCCTTTTAATATTTAACTGACATAAAAATTCATCAGATGCTCACACCGTGTGCATTTAATTTTCAAAAAATTATTCATGGGATGCAGAAATCTCTGGCAGTGCCAGCATTTGGTGTCTAATTGACTTTCCCTGAGCTGAGGAGACAGGGCAGATTTAACAACCGTTGTCATCTGGAGTCGCTTGTAGCCCAGACTGGGGAAGGACGGCTGGTTTCTCTCCCTGTATAATTTCATTGAGCCTGATAGGGGTTTACAGCAGTCTTTGCTGGAACAGTCCCGATCTGATACGTCACCCCCAGAGATGCTCTCCAGAGGTGCTGCCTGACCCGTTAAGTGAATCCAGCAATTATATATATTTTTTACAACAGTACGGGTAGTTTCACTTCATTGTACTGAGCGGATCTTCATGGTGTGAGGGGCAGATAGTTATTTTCTCATTTTTATGACGTTAAACATTTACATTGTAAGACTGCAGCTGGAGTTTTGCAACAATTCCATGCTCCATTTTTTTTGCAGTCATGTTAGATACTTGGAGAAGGTGCTGGAGAACCTGAGTGGAATGCCCCTTGTGATGAGGGGTCTGTTTTGTCGGAAGAGTTGTGACTGTCTCCAAAGGAGAGACGGTGGCAAAGTGAACATTTGATTAGGGGTGTTTATTTAATTGAAGGGTAGAGGGGTAGTCTTGATACAATGGGTATAGAGTGTCAAGAAGGTCAGTCAACAGAGGATGTGGATCTAAGGAATTGTAAATTGGAGAAATGGGTTTTTTCTACTTGGCAGGCTGGAGCAGATTCAACAGGAAATTTGAAACGTGAATTGGAAAACGTGAATTGAAGGGGAGAAAATGTTATGGGAAAAGAGCAGGAGAGTGGGATTGATCAAGTAAAAGCCCTGTCCCACTGTACAAGTTCAATCAAAGAGTTCTCCTGAGTTTGCCCTTATTCGAACTCGGAGATGTACGGTAATGGCCGCTCGTCGGTACTCGGGGCTCTCGCGGACATTTTTCAACATGTTGAAAAATCTTCCCAAGTCTTCCCGAGCTTACCTCGTTTCCCGAGTACCTGCCGTTAGCGTTACGAGCCGCTAAGAGACGTCCCCGAGCTCCGACGTACCCGCTATGTTCATTCTCTGTGCTTACCACGAGTTTGATTTTTTTTTAAACTCGGAAGAGCATTTGAATGAACTCGTACAGTGGGACAGGGCCATTACTCTTTCAAAGAGATGTAATTGCAATGGGCCAATTGGCCACTACTTGTGCTGTTTTGCTCCCTGAATGTGCACCCCTTCTCTTACAAATTCAACTATTCGTTTCTTTTATTTCTAACTTCAATAAAATAATGTGTAGAAAAGCCTGATTCAGTCACTTCTCTCTGCATTTCTTGTCAGGGTCACATGGATGAAGATGTGCAAGCTGCCTTGTTGCAGATCATTCGGATGCGGCAGGAGTTTGTCTGCTAGCAGAGTCCTGGCACCCAAGTATTTACCGTTGCTGTGTTAAAGGCTGTAACAAGACTACTTGAAGCTGCTGTAGCATTTACCTGGTGGCCTAAGCTCTTCACCTTTATTTTAAAAAAAATCAAAAAAAAAATCCATTATATTGTAAGAAAGTAAAGCCATTTCCATTTTGCACCCTCCCATGTTGGTTATTTCAGATTTATGTACTAAAGTACACAGCAGTTCAGCTCATTGGAACAAGAAAAATTGAATGCTGCAATCTGATGCATTTTCATTTGTTCCCGTTGCCATTTGATTAGTTTTTGTTTCAATCTTAAGGTCTGCTTGACCTTGTGGGAAATTTGTTGCCACAAAGATATGCTTAACTTGCGTTTTGCCTCCAGGGCTTCAATATCCTATTGGACGGATTGTGCTACACTGTGACTTTACGGAACTGGAAGAGTGAAACATTGCTATAAAACTCAACATCCCATGGGACCCCTGGGATTTGTTGGGTTTTGAATCCACAGGAAGATTTCCAGACGAAACAAACCTAAAGCATATATTTAGTCTCCTTTGATGTCCAACATGAGCCGCAAACACATCATAAAAAGATGCACTTTGCTTTTTATGAACCATCGGCTGTGATGGCATTCCTGTGACTACCAACCTTTGGCATTTCAACACACACTTCCAACGTTTTTTTTAATATATTAGCTGTCAGGAAATTTTTAGTTTGCTCTTCAAATAATTAATTTATTTCCTTGAGGGAAGTGTAGATCAGAACTCAAGTGAGGCTAAAAAGAGAAAAGCGAGCATAACGTTTGAGGTGTCTAGACATGGCCAGACCTTCTGCAGAGAGATGGCATACTGAATAGTTAACATCTCACCAGAATGAAAGGGTTACTATCTGCAGTATTTGTAGTTTTTTTTTAAGGTAATTTTTATCAAACTCTGATTCCTGTCTGCCTTGTAATACAGTTCTCTTCCACTCCCCAGCCTGTGTGATCAGAGATTGAGTAGCATGGCAACTCTGGTGTGTGCCCCCTGGCAAATGGTCAAGAAAGGAGGGACCATAGACATAGCTATTGTTGCATTCACACCTAGCGTGTGCTTGTCCAAGCTGTGACCATTACGTTAAGGCCATTGCTATCATTGAAATTAAGTGAAATGGAGCCTCTTCACATTTTGTAATCAGAAGTTAATTTACTGAAGAATTATAATACTCTTTCGCCACTGAATTGTAGGGGCCCAATCTTTAATGTGAAAGCAGAGAAGGATGAGATGGCTACAAACCATTTAGATGGCAAAAATCTTTCTTTTTAAATCCCTGATGCACCCTTTAGTATATTCATGCAAGATGCTGTACTATGCAATTACCTGTATATTCGTAGAGGGCTAACCCAGTTAAAAGTGAAGGGGTGATGTCAATATTATTTTAAAATGAATGTGTTATATAGACCTCTACAACAAAGTCCATGTGATCTAGTTTCAGTGCCTATCTGTAATTCCAGATTGAAGCCAACAGCAGCATAATGTTTCCTTTATAAAGTTACTTGGCTGGCCAAGTCTGATTTATAATTTAACTGTTAATCAAAGTGGTATCTTTTTGCAGCAAGCTGATGTAGTTTGTAGATTTGCATTAGGTTTCTGCTGTACTCTGTTACCTCTTAATGGAGTTAGAAGAACTGTCCATTCTAATAGATTCTTTATAGAACTGGGGTACTGATGTATTTCTCAGCTGGACTGGTCGTGGTATTTTTGTTACTGAATAATATTGGATACCTAGACATCTGTTTAATTTTGACAGTATTCATCACGTTATTCCTCAACCGCACCAAATGGTTGCCTATTTGTAATGTGACCGGAACAAATGTTATGTGAATTAATATTATATATCTAGTTATAGATCTCTCTGTTCATGGTAATTGAGTCTTTTCTTTGAACCTTTGTTACACTGCACCACTGACTCTATCCCTTTCCCCGATACAACCCATCAAGACGGAGTGTCTAACCTGACTGGTATTTACAGTGGTATCTTTCAGTTTAGAAGTTTATTGGATCAAATGGGCCTCCATCACCCATTGACTACCTTCCAGTTGGCTGCTTTTTAGTAGTTCTGGGAGCCTTTGAGATGAAGGTGGTCCTTTCTCTAGTCATGCAGGTTTGGACAGGATTTATCAGTGCTTTTGGACTGTTGAATAGTCACAGTGTGATACAGCACAGAAACACACCCTTTGCGCCAGCTCATTCGTATTGACCAAGGTACCAAACTGAGCTTGTCCTGCTGAACAGTGCTTGGCCCATATTGCTTCAAATCTTTCCTATCCGTGTACTTGTCCCAAAGTCTTCTGATGGTCATAGTTGTACCTGCTCTACCACTTCCTCTGGCAACTCAGCAGCACAGTAGTAGGGTTGCCAGAGACCCGGGTTCGATCCTGACTGCGGGTGCTGGCTGTCACTGAAGTTGAATGTTCTCCCTATAACCACATGGGTTTTCCCCGAGTTCTCCAGTTTCCTCCCATACTCCAAAGACGTGGAGCTTTGTAGGCTAATTAAATGGCTTCTGTAAATTGTAAATTGTCCCTTTTGTGTGGGATAGTGCTAGTGTACGGGGCGATCTCTGCTTGGCGCTGACTCAGTCGACCAGAGGACCTGTTTCTGAACTGTCTAAAGTCTAAAGTGAATTGTTCCATATACCCACCACCCTGTGTGTGGAGAAAGGTGCTGCTCAGGTCTTCAATACATTTTTTGCCCTCTTGCCTTAAACCTATGCCCTCTAGTTCAGGCTTCCTCACCATGGGGAAAAAAAAATCTGTGACCATCCACCTTTCTGATTTTATAAACCCCTGTGTAGTACGGCAAGAGTTGTACAGCAAAATTAGACTCCAGAAACGGGCAGTGTCGGAGAGTTGGGCAATGGATGGGGGTGGTGGTGGTTTTAATAACATTGTTATTAAATGAAAATGTATTCAAAATTTAAAATATTTTTTTAGTATGATGAACTATTACCTTCAAGTTAATTCCCTACCAACCAATTATAATTTAATATATAATAATAATATAAAGATTTTTTTTAAAATCCTAATGAAATGGTGCGTTTTCTCCTTGTAACTGAAAGCTCTCTTTTGCGGTGCTCATCAGTAAAGGTCTTGCTGCAATATTTTAGTGTCCGTGAGATAGCTTTCTAAACCAAGTCATTACACGGATTATTTAAGGCACACCTAAAAAAATGTTTTCATCTGTAGTGATCAGAAAGAGAAAAATAACTTTAAAATGGAACATTCTTTCCCAGAGTGCACAGGCAGTTAATAGTAGCCTGCTGCACCTTTTAGCTGTCAGAAACATAAATTAACATGTAATGGTACTATATCACTATTATGTTATAATAACACCAATTAATTTTAAAAGGCAATTTAACGTTTTTGGTTCTTTGTTGCCAATCATTGTGTCATCCAGTTTGTTGGATCGTTGACTTCCAGGTAAAATCGCATTCTGTTTAAAACTATTAGAATATTAAATTTAATATATCTTGTAATACCGTGGTTAACTGCTTTCAGGGGAAATGAGGAGAAATCTAGAGTGATTGAGTCGGAACAAGGGCCCAGACCCAAAATGTCACCTCCCCATGTTCTCCTGACCCATTGAGCTACGCCAGCATTTTGACACTTTCAAATATAGAGTGGTTGGCCTCTGCCAGACTGAATAATCCTGTTTCAAATCAACGTGACAGCAAAGTGGCACTGGGTTACTGAGAGTAGATCAATTTTCTTCAGTAAATGAAGATTACACGGCACCAGAAAACCAGGGAGGGCAAAGTAACATTACAGGGCGTCAGATAAATGAGATCTAATATCAGAAAATGAGCTGATTCAACAGTGACCTGTGGGAAGAAATGGGTTGAATAATTAAAAGCTTATCTTCACTTCTGGGTACACTGGATCAATCCCAGTCTAATTTAATCATCTCTCTTTTATTTCACTTTGAACCAACGCAGACTAACAATTACAATTGGATTTGCTTAATGTGATAAATGGATCACTCTTCCCATGCCTGGAGAGCACTTGCACTGGCACACAGCACCAAATCTTTTCCCCATTTTGTGCACTCTACTGCGAAGACCAAAGGATTTTCCAACACAATTAGATGATTTTCATTGCCTGCGGTTTAACTGTTAACATCAATTCCAAATATCTTGCTCGTCCACTTTCACCTAGCTTCCTTCCCATTTAATTTTAGATACTTTTGGTTAAAATATTCTCAAAATATTTCCTGTCTGATGTCCATCCTGTATCGGGAAACCCTCCAGGTGGATGGGAATAGAATCCAATGGATAAGTGCTTCCAGAATCTCCAAAACGGTCTTGACAACACTGCATACTACCTCTGTTGGGTTTGGGGTGAAGTGATTAATTTAGTCAGGGACTTGCCTAATTTGCTCCACTGATTCTGTGCTAGCTATCTAGTTCATCCTGTCCCCACTCTGTTCCTGTAACCCTGCAGATTATTTCCTTTCATGTCCGCTCACCTCCTATTTGAATGTTGCAGGCGAATCTGCCTCTTTTCATCACCGGAGTGCATTCCTAATGCTAACCAATGACTGAAAAAGCACATTTTATTCCCTGGGTTACTTTTTGTTGTTATACCAATAGTGATGACACTTTTTTTAAATTCAGCAGTGGGGGGGGGGATTGTCTTTGGTTGGGTGTTGGGAGAAGGATGGGGTGGTGTCTCCAATAAGGCATCACCAATACACATGAGCCCACATGGAGTGTGGCAGGGTAAAACCAGGCTGGCCACTGGGATAAGCTGTAATCAAGGTTATCTGGTAAATGGGAGCAGTCAGAGAGCACGGACACAAACAAAGAACATTAACATCCAGCTTTTTTTTCGCCAAAGGCATCTTTTGTCTGGGCACTTAACAAAAGTGTAGAGCCTCAATTGCAGCATAGGCATGCGTTTAATTAGATTGACCATATAAATCTGTCGCTGCAAGAGCAGGATGGATGGGTATTTTGTGGTGAAATACTTACCAAAATATTTCATGTCAATGCACCTCTTGGAACATTCACCACTTACCAGAAGAACCTCAACTGTACCAACACTCAACGAAGCTGGCTGTTGGACACCCAGTCACTCGCTCCACTGGCAAGTGTTGCATGAAGTGGCAGCAGCAGTGATTCGACAGCTAACCCACATGGGAACCTAACCCTCAAGGGAAGCAGGTGATCCTGCATGCAGGATTCCCATCGTCAATCCTTTATCTGTGGGGAGCAGTTCCATTGGAAGAGCAGCATCGGCACAAGAAGATGGATCACCATCCTCTTTGCAAGAGCAATCAGAGGTAAGGTATGAATACCGTCCTAAATTACAGCCACATTCCTGCAATGAATTAACAAAAACTAATTCCTGTATCTCAAATTATTCATACTACATTGACACAGTGCTGTATCCCAAAGGAATTATTCAACTTGTATTGGAATAAATTAAGACTGAATGCTTTTATCGTCTCCTAAGGGATTGCCTACCATAGATTGACTCCTTATTCACGGAAATATTTCCTTTGGTTAGATGTTACTTTATCACCGATGATCCACAGATTTCAGTTAATGAACCGCATAATCCCAGACAGTGAGTCCACATTAAAGTGGCAAATGCTTCAAAGAGTCCAATGTTTCTTATTGCTTTGATTAATGACATTATCTTTTTAATGCCGGTCCTAATTATGCAAATAATAGTTATTAGATGCAATTCCCTTTGTCCTTTGGAGATAAATATGTTAATGTGACAAGCATATAATAACTTCAGTTCCGGAAGTGGCCGCGCTGGCTGGCAGCTGCGGCTCACCTGCAGTCCGTCTGTTTTTCTTTTTTTGTTGTCTTCTAGTGTTTGTTTTAGTAGAATTTTGTTTTATTAGGTTGTGTATGTTTGTGTGTGTGGGGGGGGGGGGGGGGTGTGTGGGAGTAACAGGGTTTTAGTCTCTCCCTTCGGGAGGGATGCGTGTCCCCCATCACTGTCTCCATCTGTGCTGAGGCCTAATGGCGGAGCTGGCGGCCTCTGAGCTGTGGCGGCGTTCGGCGGTGGCCTGGTTTGGAGATGCGGTGCTCCAGTGGCGGCGGCGGTCCGGCTTAGAGCTGCGGTGCTCCAGTGGCGGCGGCCTGGTTTGGAGATGCGGTGCTCCAGCGGCGGCGGCCTGGTTTGGAGATGCGGTGCTCCAGTGGCGGCGGAGGCCTGGATCGCCTCAGTGCAGAGGGAGAACTAGGAGGGATGAAGACAATGACTTAAGACTTTTGCCTTCCACCACAGTGAGGAGGTGCCTGGTGAACTCATTGTGGTGGATGTTGAATATGTGTTTATTGTGTGTTTTGTTTTTTTTATTACATGTTATGACTGTATGGTAACAATTTCGTTCAGACCGAAAGGTCTGAATGACAATAAAGGAATCTAATCTAATCAATGTGCAGTTCTTCAATGATTGTGCTGTGCCACATCTGAAGCTTTAAATGTGTATTTGACTTGCCACGATTATGATTCAAGCACACACCTTTTTTCGGCCCCCAGTTAAAATCATTTCAGATTGCTCTGCAGATCACTAATATGAAAATGTTAATCAATGAAGTGATGCCAAAGAACAAATTAGTTATTTTGACATCAGTGAAAAATACTGGAGGTTATCACGCTCGATGCAGTTGTGTTTTTAATTAAAAACGTTTGAGACCAGAATCTATCCATGTAGTTAACTGACTGATAATTTAAAAATTCCAGTGGATTCACTGGCCCATTGGCACTGTGGTGGAGGATTGGACATCATCTTACTGAAGGATGGGGTGGATACAAGGGGCTCCCATTCCCTCATGCATAGCAGTCTCTTCTCTATTTCTACTGCATACTAACCTCCATGTAACATTCTCCACACCATGGCTTTAACTTTCCTTAAAATGAAACTGAAAGGCAAGAAACAGTGATAATTACATGGCGAGTGATTCCTTTTTCTCCCAAAATAAAGTTTTTCTCCCAAAATCAGTGGAGCTAAGCTAATTCTGTGCATCGTTCTCAGCTTCAGGGCAGGGCTTATACTGTTGAGCTGGTTCACCCACTGTTTGCTCCAAGTTCAGGCAAAAGGAACAAGCGCGTTCTGTTCAACAGAATAATCCCATTTTACTGTTGCACCTTCTGCTGCCTGTGTGTAACTTACAGGCTCCACAAATGGATTCCTGTCACCCTTGATCTGCTCGGAATAATTCCTTCCATGCCCCCTGTTAAATGAAAGTGTTTTATAAAGAGGGTGTATGTGTGCCACTTGTGTCGTAGTACATTACTCTTTCACATCTGGGTTAATTGCTTTAACCAGAGTCTTGAATGCAAACAGCTGGTCTGACATTTCCACTACCATTCTCCAGCTGAGGCATTGTATATGGATGAGACAACAAGTCTGTCTACTCTTATTGGTAAATAAAAGTGATTTTGAATATGGTGTCGCTGGTGCCCTGGCCAATATTTATATTTCAGCCAACATTTGAGAACAATGATAGACACAAAATGTTGGAGTAACTCAGTGGGACAGGCAGCATCTCCAGAGAGAAGGAGTGGGTAACGTTTCAGCTCGAGACCCTTCAGACTTTGAGCACAATGGTTTGGCCTTCCAGCGCAGAGTTGGTTGTGAGAGTTTGCAGAGCACTAACTCTAAACCCTACGTTATCCTGGAGACTACACAGAGAATCTTAAACCACTATTAAATGTTGTTGGTGTTCCAGGGCAGAGTAAAGGTGTTATACAAATGCAGGGCTTCCTAAGACTGCACTTAATGGAATAGCAAAAGGACACAAAGTGCTGGAGTAACTCGGGCAGCATCTCTTATATGGGACATGGATAAGTGATGTTTTAGGTCAAGATTTTTTTTCAGATCATCATTCACCCATAGTAGGTTCTCCAAGCCTCCCCTCCACCCGTCTGCCCCCCTGACCTCAGCCCTCACCTCTCACCCCTGCTGTGTTTTCACCATCCCCCCCCCCCCCGCCCACCCTTTTTCAGATGCAGAATGATTAGTCCTCGATAGAGGCCATACCTTTGTATTTCCCCCACCCACCCCCACCTCAACGTGTCCCGGGCCCACCATGATGTAGAGCTCTTCTTCCGTCGCCTCCGGGAGTCTGAAGAAGGGTGTCGACCCGAAACGTCATCTATCCATGTTCTCCAGAGATGCTGCCTGACCTACTGAGTTATTCCTGAACTTTGTGTCCTTTTATGTATTATCCAGCATCTGCCGTTTCTTGTTTCTATTTAATGGAACAGCAGATGGAGTTATGCATCGTTGGTCCAGAGATATGAGTTCAAATGGCAATTTGGTATTTGCATTCTAATTATTAAATAAGCATGACATTTCTACAGCATGGCTAGTATCATTAAAATTACATTTGGTTTACCAATTCTGTCTTCCTTATCTGGTTGGCCCAGTGTGACTCGAGCCAATGATGTGTTGACTTGTTACTGCTTCCTTAGGACACTGATTCTTGCGTTGACACTGATATCAATCTCCTGTGAATGATTTTTTTTTAAAAACTTCCAATCCAGAAAACGCCAGATAAACACAGCGGGTCAGGCAGCATTTCTGGAAAGAAAGAGTTAATGTTTGCTGAGTGCAAGCCTTTTGAACCTAAGGGTCTAAATATTTGACTACGTTTCCCACATGTGAGCTGAGTGCTTAATTGGCATATGGACTGGAACATTCTTACTTGCTGCAGCTTTATGGGCATATTAAATGCAACCATACTGAAATTAATTATACATCAATTTCAGTCATTTTAGGTAATCTAGGCTATCTTAGTGTAAGCCAAAGTATGCAGAGCAAACTAGTGCAAAATCTGTCAAGGTTCAGTGCTGAGCTGGGGTTGTGGTTAGGGCTGTGCAGCTTGGGTCACTTCCAATCCAATTCATATTTCCTCCACTCCTTTTTGGTTGAATAACTTGCTATCAGGTAGCTATCATGCTCTTGGTCTTTGCTTTGGATGCCATTTGTTGATGTGGGCAATTCTTGCCTCTGCAGTTCCCTTGAAACAATATTCTGTTCCAAACCTATTCTGTTCTGTATGGGAAAGAAGAAAATGTGTTCTAAGAGATTTGAAGAACAAAAACAAGAGATTGCTGCAAGACTCTGCACCTTTGGACCCATTGTGGAACACCAGCATTTAATGTCCTTCACCTCTCCTCTCCTCTCAGTTATCTAATAAAGTGGAATTAAAATTGCATTTTCTGCTCCTCTTGCATAACACCTCATTCAATTGCCATTGTAACTAGATGTCCTTGTTATACTGAAAGTTGACATTCAATCGAAAGTGAGCAGATGGACTTTTAATGTAGATAGATGTCTGTTATTAAAAAAGTTTGGATTTATTATTTAATCAGTGTGTCTGCTCTCTAAATCTTGTGGAACTTCGCCAATTCAATGGAAACACCTATCATTTGACAGTGATATGCTGAATATTTGAAGTGATTAATAATGCTGTTCATATTGCACCAGAATGGAACAAGCCCATGGAGGCTCACATTGAACCCTTGTGACGTACGAGTCTCTCACCAATTGGGCTGTTCTACCTCAGGCCCAAGAGATGACAAGGTAACTTGAAGTCAAGTTGCCCATGTCCCCAACTGTTAACTAAGTGGACGGCACAGGTGCGCAGTGGGTAGTGCTGCTGCCTCACAGTGCCAGAGACCTGAGTTTGATCCTGACTTCGGGTGCTGTCTGTGCGGCATTTGCACGTATTCCTTGCAACCATGCGGGTTTCCTCCAGCATCCTAAAGATGTGCAGGTTTGTAGGTTAATTGGCCCCTGTTAATTGCCCTGAGTCTAAGGAGTGGTTGAGAAAGTGGGGTAACAGAACTAGTATGAACGGGTAATCGATAGTCGACGTTTACCTCTAAAGTTAACCAAATGGCGCAAGATATGTAGGAAAGGGATGCAGATGCTGGTTTGCACCGAAGATATACACAAAATGCTGGAGTTACTCAGCGGGTCAGGCAGCATCTCGAGAAAAGGAATAGAGATGGGTCTGCAGGGGAAGTTACATTCAGACACCCAGCATCCGCCCAACCAGGTCTGGATTAATTTAAACATTATCACGTGGCATCCTTTCTCTGGGTCTTTAGTGTCGGCTGTAGCTCATGGATGGCAGCCTTGCTTCTGAAACTGAAGAGGACATCTGCATGCCCATGCCTGTTCTCTGAATCCAGGCTGACTTAAGATCGTAAGAATTAGGCCATTCGGCCCATTGTGTGCTCTGCCGTTCATCATTCAATCTATTTTTCTTCTCATTTGCATTCTCCTGCTTTCTCCCTGTGACCTTTGACACCCTTAAGCCCCTGTCCCACTTAGGAAACCTGAACGGAAACCTCTGGAGACCGTGTGCCCCAACCAAGGTTCCCGTGAGGTTCCGGTCACTCTCCATGAGTCACCAGAGGTTCTGGTCAATTGCCTGGAAAGCCTCAACGGAAGCGTGAGCTGCATCTACTGACCAAAGATCCTATAGGATCTTTGCTACCGATCTCACACACACACATCGAGAAGGTGAGGACCAGGGACAGCGGAGGAGCGCTTTCTGCGTGTGAAGAGGACAGTAAACGGCTGCCACAGAGCACGGTAAGTCCTTTAGAGAGCGCGGGAGAGAGAAGGGGTGGAGACAGTTTTAGGAAGTTTAATAAAGTTAGCGGACATTTTACCTTCTGGCGGATCTTCTTGGTCCTGAAAATCAAAGAAGATTTGTTTGCTGAAAACTCCAATGAGCCAATCAGAATGGCCGGTCAGTGAAGGCCTTCGACTGGCTGTAAGTAAAAATGTGACCCCCTTCTCTCCCCCCTTCCCTCTCCCCTCATCCCCCTCCCCTCCCTTCCCCCTCCCCCTTCCCTCTCCCCCCCTTCCCTCTCCCCCCTTCCCTCTCCCCCCTTCCCTCTCCCCCCTTCCCTCTCCCCCCTTCCCTCTCCCCCCTTCCCTCTCCCCCCTTCCCTCTCCCCCCTTCCCTCTCCCCCCTTCCCTCTCCCCCCTTCCCTCTCCCCCCTTCCCTCTCCCCCCTTCCCTCTCCCCCCTTCCCTCTCCCCCCTTCCCTCTCCCCCCTTCCCTCTCCCCCCTTCCCTCTCCCCCTTCCCCCTTCCCCCTCCCCCCTTCCCCCTCCCCCCTTCCCCCTCCCCCCTTCCCCCTCCCCCCCTTCCCCCTCCCCCCCTTCCCCCTCCCCCCTTCCCCCTCCCCCCCTTCCCTCCCCCCCCTTCCCTCTCCCCCTCCCACGCTCTCTAAAGGACTTGCCATGCTCTGTGGCAGCCGTTTACTTTCCTCTTCAACACGCAGAAAGCGCTCCTCTGCTGTCCCTGGCCCCCACCTTCGTGATGTGTTTGTGTGTGTGTGGTCGGTAGCAAGGATCCTATAGGATCTTTGGTCAGTAGATCCAGCTCATCAAGAACCTCTCAATCTCTGCTTTAAAACCACCCAATAACTTGTTCTCCACCGCTGACATCCCACTGCTACGGTGTTCGGGATTCTGCCTTTTGGCCGAATGTTAAAGTGAGACCCTGTCTGTTCTCCATTCGATGATAGACGCAACGTTATCTTCAGCAGCAGGAGAGTTCTCCTGAATCAGGGCAGCTGCCAACCTGATTAAAACATCTGTGTAGGAAGGAACTGCAGATGCTGGTTTATGCCGTAGACACAAAATGCTGGAGTAACTCAGCAGACCTGACCTGAAAGTCACCCATTCCTTCTCTCCAGAGATGCTGCCTGTCCCACTGAGTTACTTCAGCATTTTGTGTCTATCTTCTGATTAAAACCATATATTCATCTGTGTTGCCCCCTCACAAGCCACTGCAGGCTGTGTGTGACGTATTCGCACAGATGGGTGATCCAGGATCAGGTAAACAAATAAAGTGCTGTATTTCCAGTTCAGGATTATAGAAACATAGAAAATAGGTGCAGGCCATTCGGCCCTTCGATCCAGCACCGCCATTCAATATGATCATGGCTGATCATCTAAAATCAGTACCCCGTTCCTGATTTCTCCCCATATCCCTTGATTCCATTACCCCTAAGAGCTAAATCTAACTCTCTCTTGAAAACATCCAGTGTGTTGGCCTCCACTGCCCTCGTGGCAGAGAATTCCACAGACTCGCAACTCTCTGGGTGAAAACGTTTTTCCTCATCTCTGTCCTAAATGACCTACCTCTTATTCTTGTTGTGAGTGATCTTCAGGTGATGGTTTTCCCTTGTCCCAGTGTCTCTGAACTCCCAGAGGACAGAGGCTACAGGGTTAGGAGGTGCCGTTGAAGAAATTGCTCTGTTTGGGAGCAGGCCAACTACAGTCTGGCTGCTGTGTTACGGACCTCACTGCAATGACAGCACTTGAAAAGTACTTGGCTGCCAAATGCTTTGGGAGATCCAGAACACTGCTTAAATCTTCAATAGAATGTAACATTCATCCCTTGGTCTCGAGTGCTTCAGTTTGCAGGTGGTTTGATGTGAACTGGTGTAACACGATCACACTCTGCTGGTGGAATCAAGGTAATTACCCCTTTGGTATTGGTGATACAGATGTTAATTCATGACTGGAGGTCCCCGAGGTCCCCAAGATCAGTACAGGAATGGCTAGGGCTCGATAGGAATAATAAATCACCACAGACAGACTGATGCTGATGCAGAATTTATCTTAATGATCAGCACTGCTATTTAAACATTTTATTAATCCTATCATTTGAGCGTTATATTTCCATAGATTAAAGAATTAACTTATTTTTTCAGCGCCTTTATCACCCAGTGTGAACACTTGGCAACTCATTGATTGCTTAGGGCTGTAGTGATTCAGGTGGTCTCAATGTGATAGGCACTTTGTACAATCTCATCATCGCTCACCTATATGCACACTCATCTCTGCGCACACTTCCCCACACACAAACATCTTTACACAGCTCCACACCTACACACCCCTACACCTAAAGATCATCAACCTGAAATGTAGACCCACTTTCTCCCTCCACAGACCGTGCCTGACCTGCTGAGTGTTTCTCTGCCTCAGAGGGCGGTGGAGGCCGGTTCTTTGGATACTTTCAAGAGAGAGCTAGATAGGGCTCTTAAAGATAGAGGAGTCAGGGGATATGGGGAGAAGGCAGGAACGGGGTACTGATTGGGGATGATCAGCCATGATCACATTGAATGGCGGTGCTGGCTGGAAGGGCCGAATGGCCTACTCCTGCACCTATTGCCTATTTTCTGTTTTTATTTCAGGTTTCCAGCATCTGCGTGTTTTATTTTGCCTGCCGTGTGAATGTGTCTGGGCTGGGCAGTCGGCCATATGGACACAGCGTTCCTTCAGACTTGGTCTCCAGGAATCCTGCCTAATTCAACCCGTGCAAAACATTACATGTTCTGACGAGCTTCTAATGTTATGTGTTAAATTGCTTCCAGCACTGGGAAATATTTCAGGTTGTGTAAAACAGGCAGGTTGTTTTTCTTTCTCAGGTTCTGCCAAGTATGAATAAATCCTGCTGATTTTATGAGGCATTTGGTGCCTACAGAATCATGATGGTGTAAGCCCTGCTTTAGGCACTTCTAACTCTCTGGAAACTTGGCATCATTGATAAAGTATCGTTTATTTTATTTTGGGGGATTCCTGTGTGTGGGACATGGTGCAGGTTTGCCAACAGTAGGTCTTCCAAGTTCAACAGTGCCCTTCACAAACTAAAGATCATTGCAAGCAAGGAAAAATATCCAAATTGTGCTTTCCACTTTTCTTTGAACAATGGGCGGCATGGTGGCGCAGCGGTAGAGTTGCTGCCTGCAGCGCCAGAGACCCGGGTTCGATCCCGACCACAGGTACGGAGTTTGTACGTTCTCCCTGCGACCACGTGGGTTTTCTCACAGACCTTTGGTTTCCTCCCACACTCCAGGTCCAGATTTGTAGGTTAACTGGGTTGGTATAAAGATAACATTGTCCCTAGTGTGTGTGGGACAGTGTTAATGTGTGCCGGCGCAGACTCGATGGGCCGAAGGGCCTATTGCAATGCTGTATCTCTAAACTATAAAGTTAAATATAGGTAGGATATTCACAAGGCATGGTGGGACATTAGGAGAATATTGATCAGAGAGATCCTGGGGTTGAAGCCCACAGTTCCCTAAAAGTGGCAACACAGATTCACGGGGGGGGGGGGGGGGGGGGGGGGAGTGAAGTTGGCAGATGGCATGTGTGCCTCCACATGTCAGGGTATGGGACTAAGAGTTGGGAAGTTATGTTCCAACTTTACAACCCACGGGTTAAGTTGCACTTGTAGTCTTGTGTGCAGTTCTGGTGCAACAGGTTCATTGTACCTGCACCATCATTTTAGATACAATGATAATCTTGACTTTGGTGTTCACAGTTTGTCTCTGCATTGACTGTTGAAGGTTTGTAAGCTGGTGAAACTCTGATCAACAGTAGGAGCAGTGATCTTGGTTACCAGACGATCAGTCACACATTCAATCTCGGGCATTGAGCCCCAGTTTAAATCAGCATTTCTGCAGCACGGATGGAAGCTACTCAGCCTTTCAACCTTTACTGATCTGAGCAGGGCCATTCCACCATGAAAATAAAGCGTGGCAGATGCTGGAAGTCTGAGATCAAAACAGGGAATGTTGGCCCGACAGAATCTCATTTAGTCATAGTGATACAGCATGGAAACAGGCCTTTCAGTCCAACTTGCCCACACTGACCAACATGTCCCATCTACACTAGTCTCACCTGCCTGCATTTGGCCCATATCCCTCTAAACATGTCCTATCCATGTACCTGTCCAAATGTTACTTAACTACTTGCGATACTACCTGCCTCAACTACCTCCTCCGCAGCTCGTTCCACGCACCCACCACACATCCTTCAGGTTCCTATTGAATATTTTCCCGCTCACGTAAAATAGTAATGTTACAAAATTTTGAGAGTTTAAAAATCAAGTCTGCAATTTATCCCATCAGATAAAGCATAAAAAGAAGTTTAATTTGACACCTAATTCACTTTCATATCTTCAGTATTAAAAAAGTTATGCCCATTTTCATACTCGGAAATTAGCATCTTGTTCCCCAGTGCCTTTCCATTGACTTAACACAAAAGTTGTGATCGAGGACAGTCAAAAGTCCATAACTTTCTTAAAAATTAAGAAAACTGTAAGAAATCTTCAGTTATTATAGATTGAAGCATTCTGAAACTAATATGAAACAATCTTACTTGGATGACCTGAAATTAAAACATATAATTAGTTAGTTACCCAATTGTAGCTAATTACAAAATTCAATTACTAGATCTAAACATCTATCCATTTCTTAAGAAAATATTAACATTTTTTTTAAAGCCTAAGTGTCCAAATAACATTCACACAAGAATTCACAATATAACATGATTTTTAAATCTAATTGTCATTACTTTATAGGCCAAATTGAAGGATTTTGTGTTTAATGCCTGTAAATTAATGGGCATTTAAATCAGCTTGCGAGTGGGATTTTCTAGAACGCGATGTATTGGAACGTTGCGGTTGCGGTGAATTTAAACCCAATATCGACAGGAAAAATTCTGCCGGTTCATATGGGGACTAAATCATCGTTTAACAACATGAAATGTTGATTAAAGTCCCCTAAACAAGCAAGTGTATATGTAAAATTAAACAGCTTTCATTTACCTGTCCCCTACTTAAAATCGGTCCCCGTTGTCGGCGTTCATGGCATTAGGAGCTAATTTTTATTTTACCGCAGTGATGAAGTAGTCGGGCTATTTAAAAAAATAAATAAATTTAACTTACCGGTAGTCGGAACAAATCTCCAGAAATAGATCGGAAAATAATTTAACTCTGACACAAGGCAGCACAGTACAGCTGCTGCCACACCTGACCTCGGCTGCTGCCTGTGTGGAGCTTGCAGGTTCCCCCTGTGACCATGTGGTGTTACAGAATAAACAAACACCCTGTAGGTTGGAACATTAATCGGCTGTGGTGTGGGTGAGTGGTAGAACCTGGGGGGAGTTGACGGGAATGTCAGAGTGTTTAGGTTTCAGGGAAACACTGAGTAAAGAGGACTTTCGAGATTGCCCTGAGCCAGCCAATCGATGGGCCAAATGGCCTTCTGCCATGTCGTGGGGAAATGAAATAAAATGCACGAGATTTGTGGTAGTCGTCCCGTTCCCCTGCTCCTTCTCCACACCTTCCAAGTTATTTCCCCTGATGCCAACCTCAATACTATCCTGACGGAGTAACTCGGGCAGCATCTCTGGAGAGAGGGAATGGGTGACTTTTTGGGTCAAGACCCTTTTAGAGTCTTAAGAAGGGTCTCGACCCAAAACTTCACCCATTCCTTCCCTCCAGAGATGCTGCCTGAGTTACTCCAGCATTTTGTGGCTATCTTCGGTTGAAACCAGCATCTGCAATTCCTTGCCTACACTATCCTGACTGCAGTGATTGGCCTTATTCCCACCAGCCCTTAGGCCTGTGGAAAACCTTCCCTCACAGCCTATGTGTATCCTGTTCCCTGGTTTTAAATGTGCAATTAGAGTCCACTGAAGAATGTGGGAAAGTTATCCTGTCCTGCAGAAGGCCACGTTGTCCATTGTGACTGATGCAACAGTTTGAACGAGATCTGCTGTCTGAACCGCAAGTGTATTGCAAGTCATCCCTTGATAAGGTTGCTGCTGCACCTGCTACCACTGCCCACTCGGGCAATATCTTCCCCGTCACCACCATTCACTGACCCACCCCACTTGCTTTACTCTCCCCTCTGCTTCTCTCACTTGGCAGTGGAAAGTTTCCCATCCAAGCCAGGCCCTTGTGTTGAAACCCGATTCCAACTGCTGTGGAACACTTCGTTCTCAACCGTTTGCTGAGACCTGCAGCCACTTGAATGTCTCGGCCGTGGATATGCCGTGGTTTGGATCAATGTGGCGGTGGCCACAGGGTGTTGCTGCGATGGTTCTGGCTTGGAGGCGGAAGCCAAGCGCTCCAGTCCTAAAGCAGGGAGCTGGTGTATCAGGGTTATAGCTGGTGATTGGGAGACACCCCACCTTTCTTTATGCAGGGCCAGCTGGCATCTTCGCCTGATTAGTTACATCCCTTTAGCCCACTGAATCTGTGCCGACCAGCGATCCCCATACACTAACACTATCCTTCACACTAGGGACAATTTTACCAAAGCCAATTAACCTACAGACCTGTACGCCTTTGGAGTGTAGGAGGAAACCGAAGCACCCAGAGAAAACCCACATGGTCACAGGGAGAACGTAAAACTCCATACAGACAGCACCCATAGTCGGGATCTAACCCGGGTCTCTGGCGCTGTGAGGCAGCAACTCTACCGCTGCACCACTGATGCAATGAGGATGGTGGTGAGGGATTGCCAATGCAATCGCTATTGGGCTGGGGTGAATGGAAGGCAGTGCCGGAGACTGGCTCTGAGGCGCATAATTACCAGAGGTAGTCTGGGTTTGTACTTGACTGCAAAGTGGATTCAATCCCTTATCGATACTGATCTACATTCTATAATGTTAGTGAATTTAGACATTTTTATTGTATCTTTTACAAACTCATAGCCAGGGGCTTTCTCAGCCAATGAGGTACATTTGAAGTGTATCCTAAGTTGTAATAGTCATGGAGTGATTCAGTATGGAAACAGGCCCTTCGGCCCAACTTGCCCACACCGGTCAACATGCCCCAGCTAACTAGTCCCATATCCCTCCAAGTCGGTCCTCTCCATGTGCTTGTCTAACTGTTTCTTAAATGCAAAAGATGTGGTGACCAATGCACAGAAACAGACCCACCTTGACCAGACCAACCCTGTCGGTATCCTGAGCTCGTCCCATTTACCTGCATTTGGCTCACAATCCTCGAAACCGTTCCGATCCTCCCCTTCCTGTTGATGAATCTGGTTGTACTGTACATGCTTTCAAGCTGTTATAGATTGTGCCTGGCGGGAGAAGAGAGAATAATCACATCTTGTTCTAAACATCTATCCATTTCTTAAGAAAAGATAAACTTTTTTAAAATTGCCTAAGTGTACAAATAACATTCACACAATAATCCACAATATAACATAATTTTTAAATCTCATTTTCATGAATTTCTGGGCCAAATGGAAGGAATTTAGTGTTTGATTCCTGTAAATTAATGGCCATTTAAATCAACTAGCGAGTGGGTTTTAGTGGAATGCGGTGGATTGGAACGTTGCGGTTAACGGTGAAGTCGGGAGGAAAAATACTGTTTGTTCATAGATTTTTTGGGACCCCATTTCGCAACATGAAAATATTATTAAAGCTTCCCGAAAAACCAACTTTTAATATAAAAATAAACTGTTTACCTTTTTTTCTCCCCTACGGAAAATCCTTCCGGTTGTCGGTGCTCACGGCTTTTGAAGGTGATTTTTAAATTACTCTAGTTAATAAATAATTTAGAGTAATTTAAAAATACATTCATGAAATGTCGGAGCGATTTTTCTTCCGCAACCAAATCGCCCGACATTGATCGATTTCCCCTGCCTGTGGAAAGACGGACCTTTAAGCCTGCCCCCCTCTGAAAGGCGCCAAAGTCGCGCACACGGGAAGCGGCAGAACTGCAGCGCTGCTCAAGGTAAGTTTTGCAACATACCTATACAGTGGTTGTCCGTATATCTGCTTCCGTAGGTGGGAGTCACATTTTGTTTGATAATGTGCGAGGAAGCAACTTGTGACATTTAGGTTTAAGAGTGTTGAAGATGTTCTCTAAGTAGAGTAGGAAGGAACTGCAGATGCTGGTTTACACCGAAGATAGACACAAAATATGCAGCAGCTCAGGCAACATCTCTGGAGAGAAGGAATGGGTGACGTTTTGGGTCAAGACCCTTCTTCAGACTAGTGGAGGTGTTTGCATTGAAAACTGGCCCTGCAGGGTGATACTGAGACCCATTATGCATCTCAGAACCAATCTGCTCCATAAACTTGTGAATTAGCTGACGTATAACTTTGAAATGATCTCTTACAATATCCACATGTGTTTGCAGCTGAGTAGATGGACGGAGATAAAAGTCATAAATGTGCTTCACGCTCGGATGCAGAAACCCGCGTTTCCTTTAACAGTTTTTTTTTGGTATGCTGTAATGAAGCATAGCTGGTCCGTGCGGGCAGAGAGAGATGGCGCTTGATGTGGGCAAACCTCACAAGGTTAGCCTCACTGTTGGCCGCCTGCCATCCCAGCTGGAAGAACTAACGAGGAGCAGATGGCTTGGTGGTTTCAGAAACATTCATCATCACAATATAACATCGAAGCCTCAATGACCGAGCGGAAAGATGTTGTTCCAGACCATTTCTGCAAAGCCCTTTCAAGTGGTTTGATAGCTGAGTGCAGTAGCACACCATGCTGCTCTCGACTCAGTTGGACCAAGAACGAGGGCAACCTGTTGATCTCATCTTGGCTTCAGCCTGAAAACCACAAATACTTCCTTCCAAGTCCCAACTGATTCATCGTTACCTTTTAATTGTCTTTGCCTGTGTTAATCAGCCTTGTGGTTAGATTAGCCCCATGATTACGGACAACAAAATATCCAAAGATAGGAAGCCAAGCCCAGAGGTTTGGGCTAAATTCTTTGCTGAGGATTCTTGATTTTAATGAGGAGCTTTTCCCCTCCATAATTGATAAATGTGAACATGTCGTTCCTTCACTAAACTTAGTTTATGGTCCTTTCACTCTCGTGAACAGCCTTCGGGTCTTGCATTGCACATGGTGTCAATTTATCGTTTATTGGTTCAATATGGTGCTCGCAAAACATTCTGTCTGAATTATAAGCTCAAAGGACTTTGACTGTTACCTGATTATGCAGCCCTGGATGCCTTCACTCCTTTAGTTTCTTTGCGTTCAAGATCGGATGTGGGAAGTGGTCTGAATCAGGAAAGGTTAACCAGACAGGATGTTTAAGGGTCTCAGCACTGCCACATTAAAATTGGATCTGTCAGTTCGGAAAGGAAGAGAATTGTTTAGATAGTTAGCCAGAGGTCACAACACAAACACTGCTAAACGCACAGCTCAAGAGTTACAAATAGACATTTAACAAAGGAGGAACATGGAACTGAAATGTTCTACAATACAGGTGGATTTAGACGTGTTTGGAGTCGGTGAAGATAGACACAAAAAGCTGGAGTAACTCAGAGGGTCAGGCGGGGACCCTTCTTCAGAATGAGAGTCGGGGGGAAGGGAAATGAGAGATATAGACGGTGATGTAGATAGTTAAAGCACAGATGAATGAAAGAGTTGGAAAAAACGTAATAATGATCAATGAAACGGTCCATTATTGACTGCGGGCTGGGTAATAATGAGTTATAGAGACAGTGAAACTCACCAGGATAACTGTGAAGTGCACAATGACTAGGGTGGGGGTGCGACAGAGAGAGAGGGGATGCAAGGGCTACTCAAAGTTTTTATGAATGAGCTGTGTTAGTTGTGGCTGGTGAGTAGAACGCAAAAGCAAAGGCCCATCCATATAACCATATAACAATTACAGCACGGAAACAGGCCATCTCGGCCCTTCAAGTCCGTGCCGAACAACTTTTTTTCCCATAGTCCCACTTGCCTGCACTCATACCATAACCCTCCATACCCTTCTCATCCATATGCCTATCCAATTTATTTTTAAATGATACCAACGAACCTGCCGCCACCACTTCCACTGGAAGCTCATTCCACACAGCCACCACTCTCTGAGTAAAGAAGTTCCCCCTCATGTTACCCCTAAACTTCTGTCCCTTAATTCTAAATTCATGTCCTCTTGTTTGAATCTTCCCTATTCTCAAAGGGAAAAGCTTATCCACATCAACTCTGTCTATCCAGTTCAGCAGCGGTGGAGTGTGCCTCTGCCAGAGAGATAGCACTGAGCACTCTCATGACTGACCATCCAGCTCTTTTGAGGAGAGGGGGAATACTCGAATGCGCAAACATTTTCCCCTCAGCCAACCTTAAAACAGAGGTCATCTGTCACTGGCCCTGATTTGTTTCTCACCTTCTCCTCTCACCTTTTCTCACCTGCAGTTTATTCTCCAAACCCCCTACTTCCACTGTCGGTCTGAAAGGGGGCTCCGACCCAAAACATCACCTATTCCTTCTCTCCAGAAATGCTGCACGACCTGTTGAGTTACTCCAGGATTTTGTGTGTATCGTCGGGATAAAGCTGCATCTGTAGTTCCTTCCTACACATTAAAGCAGATTCAATATACTGCTGTTTGTGGAAGCTTGCTGTGTCCGCGTTTGCCGCCCAGTGAGTTTGGTTTTCCCCAGTCCATTTGCCTGGTGACATCTTGACAAATCCTTCAGGCCGCATCTGGGTCGGGTCGGGGAGATTTCCCATGGACCATGTAATCCCGTGCTACCTGCTCCATGGTCGGATAGTCGGCGACTAAACCGCGTCCCCCACCTGGTTTTTCCAGGTGAGGAGGGGACTGTGGACCCCCAGCAGGACCAAAAACAAGACCTGTCAAAGGGCGAATGAGCTCCTAGTGAACCAACAAGCCATCCACACTTCGGCAGAACTTGCATTTTGACCAGCTGCATCTCTGTCTGGTTTGGGGACTGCAAAGCCTGCGACTGGAAGTCCGTGCAGAGAGTGGTGAGGACGGCTGAAAAAATCATCGGGACTTCTCTTCCTTCAATCCGGGACATTGCGTGCGAACGTTGCTTGTCCAAGGCCAACAGCATTATAAAAGACCCCACACAACTCCATCACGGACTGTTCACTCTGCTGCCCTCGGGCAAAAGGTATCGCAGTATAAGGAGCAGAACGGCCATGTTCTGCAACAGCTTCTTCCCCCGAGCCATAAGACTCTTGAATTCCATGCAATGTGCTGCCACTATTATCTATTTTATCTTTTTATCTACTTTATCCTTTTGTTATTTTATGTTGCACGGTGAGCCAGATGCAACAAACTTTCGTTCAGACTTGCATTTGTTGGTGTATTTTTGAATGACAATAAAGTCATTGATTGATTGATTGATTGATCACTGTCGTACGTAGCATTGTAAGGCACCATGCCCGTTGAGGTTTTCGATGATGATGATGATGATGTTGCATCCATGAAGGCAAATAAATGGTCAATGTTTTGGTTTGAGACCTTGCATCAGGAGAGAGTTTAAGTCATTGAGTTGTGTGTCGGTGAATTGTTATTAATGGCCCACACCTCTGGAATTCTCTCTCTACACCTCTCCAACTCACTTCAGCTTAGACCTTCTTTGCGCAAGAACTACAAAGACGGACTGGATGGAAGAATGTGACGGGCTTGTGATGGAATGGGCTGCGTTCACCACTCTACTGCAGGTTCAGGTGGTCAAGTGCAGAGCAGTGGCCGCACCAGGTTGACATGCATCCCCCCATATCCCTATAACGCATCTGTAGGAATTTGAGACAATCCACGTGGACATGCCAAATCATCCGAGAGGCCTAACGGCCCTGTCCCACTTAGGAAACCTGAACGGAAACCTCTGGAGACTTTGCGTCCCACCCAAGGTTTCCGTGTGGTTCCCGGAGGTTTTTGTCAGTCTCCCTAATGGTCGAAAGTGGTTTCCGTTTTAAAAATCGGTACTTTTTTTAGTCGAAGCCGGTTGCGATGCTAGTTGAAGGTGGTTGCCGGAGGACAAAAACCTCCGGGAACCGCACGGAAACCTTGGGTGGGGCGCAAAGTCTCCAGAGGTTTCCGTTCAGGTTTCCCAAGTGGGACAGGGGCATTAGTATGTGCTGTTGCGCTTGCTTGTGAAGGGACCAGGCTAGGTTGCTGAGGAGCCTGAAGCTGTCGACCATCTCTACAACAGCTCTGTTGGTGAGCACCAGACAGAACAATCATGTTGATGCACTGAAAGAGGAATGGAGCGAGCGGGAATGGAGAGGTGGTGGGAAAGGTCTGTGAGGGGCATGAGAACTAGCAGCAGGGGCAGGTTGTGGTGACCCTCCAGTGTGCTCTGTCGGTCAATGTCCCGACTGATTTACTATCAGTGAGGGGGGAGATGTGTAGACAAGGAGATGGACAGAATCCCAGAGCTGGCTTGACTTCCTCTCCAGGCACAGGCCCAATCTTCTGCCTTCAGCATCTGGTTTATGTCATTCCTGTTTGAAGATGGCGATGAGTCCATGTGTTGAGTTGGACAGTTCCACACGGTGTCCGTCAGCGCGCGGGTGAGCCGCTGCCTTCAGTTCCAGTCTGTCTAGACGAGCAGGAAGAAGTCTCATCTGCTATTTATTCAGAATAAACCTGCATCAACCTGCTGTACAGCTCATTACATCACGCTGAGACTCTGCCAAAGACCAAGCAACATACTCCTGATCTGTAATTCATTAGGAAGTGTATTCGTGCAAATGTGGTGTGTTTGCAGCAAAAGGCAGAGGGCTGGAGAACTTCAGCGGGTCAGGCAGCTTCTGTGGATGCAGTGGGATGGTCCATGCTTCAGGGCGAGACTGGATTGTGTCTGGAAGTGCATCATTCTGGCTGGAGGTCTGTGATCCAGTGGTGTTCTGACTTGGATGAACTTTTCATCTCTGGCCCTTGTCCAATCAACCCCTCCCCCTTCCTCCCCCTCACCTGTGTCCACCTATCACTTACCAGGCCTTGACCAGCCCTATCTCTCTTTCAGCTATCTCCCCCCCCCCCCCAATACAAACAGTCTGAAGAAGGGTCCCAACTCAAAACGTCACCTATTCATGATCTCCGGAGATGCTGCCTGACCCGCTGAGTTGCTCCAGTATTTTGTGTCTTTCCTGGGTGAAAATGTAGATGGGCGGGTTGGTAGGTTTGCAGATGGCACATAAATTGGTGGAGTTGCAGACAATGAAGGCGGCCATCAGAAGATAGAGCAAAATACAGATTGGTTCCAGAAGCGGGTGATGTGATGGCAGATGGAGTTTAACCCGAGCAAGTGTGGGGTGTTGCACTTTGACTTCCTCTCCTGACATGGGCCCAATCCTGTGTCTTCAGCATCTGTTTTATCTCATTTCTGCTTGAAGACGTATCCAGAATTAAAACGCAGTAATTAGTGTGCCCTCCCCGTGCACCCTTTCCCAACGGAGACTTCGAACTTTAACAGTGGAAGTTGGTAGCCAGTGTGGGTCAGTCACTCAGTGATGGGTGAACATGCCTTTGTGGGTGTGGACTTGGGCAACAGAGGGTGGAAGCAAAAAGATGGGCAGGAACACATTGAACAGCCGTATTGGGAGCTGATAAAGGAATCTGAAACATTTCAATAATTTTACAGTCGGGCAGTCAGGCTGGTGAAGAGTGACTTCCTGAGAGAGTTTTGTGCTGTCCTGCCTGTGTAGGAGGGTGGTTTAAACTGAAGATAGTCACAAAATGCTGGAGTTACTCAACAGGATAGGCAGCATCTCTGGAGAGAAGGAATGGGTGACGTTCCGGGTCGAGATCCTTCTTCATACTAGTCAGGGGAAAGGGAAACGAGGGATACAGATGGTGCCGTGGGAGGGCCGTCTGGAGGAGGCCCACGAGAGGAAGGTGACCAAGTATGAGGAGCTGGTCATAGACTGCCGTAAGCAGGGCTGGAAGGCAAGGTGTATGCCCATCGAGGTTGGCTGCAGAAGTTTTGCAGGGCAATCGCTCTACAAAGCCTTGAGTGCACTGGGCATCAATGGAGTGGCGAGGAGAAGAGCCATCAAGAACACCACAGAGGCAGCGGAGAAGGCTTCGAGATGTCTCTGGATCAGGAGAGAAGGTCCAAAGGGGGGGAGCGAATGCCACCTGAACACAAGTCGTGGTCTGATCAACCACGGCTGGGTCGCCTGGGCGAGGGTGCCTGATGTTGAAAGACCCGAAACACCCAATGACCCCAGGTTACATCACTGATGATGTGTTCAGGAGCATCAATAGATGTATTTGTATTAAAAAAAAACACAGTGATGTAACGAGATATAGAACAAATGAATGAAACGTGAAGCCAGGAGTCAAGGGGTTAAACAGCAGCAACTTGACGCAACAAAATATTTCATCGAGTTTATTGTCAACTACACAATGGACAATACACAAGATTTAATTATACTTAAATTACACATAAAGGCAGTGAAAAATATACAGTCCATGCAAAGAACAGTGAAAATAAGACTACAAAAAGACGACATTAGTGCAAAACACACTTAGAAAACCAGTGGGTTACACAAAAAGCTGGAGAAACTCAGCGGGTGCAGCAGCATCTAAGGAGCGAAGGAGATAGGCGACGTTTCGGGTCGAGACCCTTCGGGTCGAGACTTAGAAAACCAGTCTTGTGGTAGTGCAAGTGGAGGTCTGTAGCAAAGATCATAGAGGTTTGTGATCTTTGGTGTGTAGTATTCCATTGCTGAGGTAGGTTTGAGTAGGGTTGTGACAGTTCAAGAACCTGATTTTAGAAAAGTAGCTGTTCCTGATCCTGGTGGTCTGGGATTAGCCCGATGGTAGTAGCAAGAAGATGGATGCTGACTCAGCAGGCCAGGCAGCAGCTGTGGAGAGAGAAACAGTTAACAAAGGTAAAGCAGCTTAGAACTGAGCGTTTCCAGCACTCTCGGTTTTCTTCTTTGAATTTCCAGAATCTGCAGTTTTGGATTTTCCTTCACTGAGGGCATTGTGCCGCAGTGTGAGAGACAACCTGCAGGTGGCAGCAACTGCACACAGTGCCGCACACAGCCCTGTCACCAGTACATTGGGGCCATGAAGATGTGTAGATAATCACTGGGCAATCAGCAACGCACTGAACCAGGCATTCCCATCCATGTCCTTGCCAATGTAACGGCCCCGTGCCAGCAAAGCTTCATGAGGAAATCAATGAGGCAGACTGAAGATCCACTTATTTTGTGTCGACATTTGCTTTAGAATCACAACAGCTTCCACAACCCTTTCCAGACCCACAGTCCTGATGCCTAGAAGGAAGCACTGACTTCCACATTTTATTATGCACTTTCTCTTTAATCTTCGTTGCTAACTGGGCGTATGTATTAAAGGGAAATTTGCAGAGTTATTGTTCTGTGAAAGCTGATTATAAAGTGGGCTCGTTAAAGATTGTAAACATCGAGAGAGAGGTGGGTGGGGAGGGGCAGCCTGGACCACTGCCCTTTTATCTTTAAGCAAGATTGTGATCTTGTCTGTCCCTTGACGCAAGGCCTTGATGCAACTTCCCCACCCCACACACCCCTGAGCTAATCCACCTAGTCCAGGCCAGGTGAGCAGGTGGGAAGTCCAGGTGAGAAGTCCAGGTGAGCAGGTGGGAAGTCCAGGTGAGCAGGTGGGAAGTCCAGGTGAGCAGGTGGGAAGTCCAGGTGAGCAGGTGGGAAGTCCAGGTGAGCAGGTGGGAAGTCCAGGTGAGCAGGTGGGAAGTCCAGGTGAGCAGGTGGGAAGTCCAGGTGAGCAGGTGGGAAGTCCAGGTGAGTAGGTGGGAAGTCCAGGTGAGCAGGTGGGGTGCCAGCCTTGGGGACAGGAGCATCCATGGACAACGCCAGACACTTCAGACAATGTCAGACCTCTTCTTCCAGCTGCTGGCATGAGATCCTGGTCCCTGGTAGACTGGGTGCTAAAGATCCCACCATGCCCTCCAGATATTATAACCCTAATGCCTATTTAATTTTTCAAAATGTATTGAACTTTTTGTTATGGAATGGTATCCACTGAGTACTTAGTTTATGAACCTGTTATGCTGCAGAAAGTAAGAATGTCATTGTCCTGTTTGGGGACATATGACAACAAAACTCTCTTGACTTCACCACCTTGAGATTGAATGTTACCATATAACCATGTAACCATATAACAATTACAGCACGGAAACAGGCCCTCTCGGCCCTTCCAGTCCATGCCGACCATTTATTTTCCCCTAGTCCCATCTACCTGCACTCAGACCATACCCCTCAATTCCCTTCCCGTCCATATACCTATCCACTTTACTTTTAAATGTTAAAATCGATCCTGCCTCCACCACTTCTGCTGGAAGCTCATTCCACACAGCCACCACTCTCTGAGTAAAGAAGTTCCCCCTCATGTTACCCCTAAACCTCTGTCCCTTAATTCTCATGTCAAGTCATGTGAATGTTGCTGAGACACTTCCTACATTTAAGCTTCAGATCTCTGCAACTCCTGCAATGTTAAGAGATAGATTCGTAGAGTTATATAGGAAGGAAACAGGCCCTTCGGCCCAATGTCCATGCCGAATGGGTTGCCTGCATGAACTAATCCCGTTTGCCCATGTTTGGCCCAAATCCTTCAAACCCTTTCCTAGCCATGCACCTGTCCGAATGTAAGTGCACACACCTGTACCACTTCCTCTGGCGGCTCATTCCATATCACCGCCACCCATTGTGTGAATGTTGCCCCTCAGATCCCCTTTAAATATTTCCGTTTTCACCCTAAACCTCTAGTTTTGGACTCCACCATCCCGACAATATGACCATGACCATGTTCCATATCTATGTCCTTCGTGGTTTGATATAGCTCTATAAGGTCACCCCTCAGCCTCCTTAGCTCTAGGACAATGTCGCAGTCTATCCAGTCTTCCCTTAACTTAAGATAGACACAAATGTTGGGGTAACTCAGTGGGTCAGGCAGCATCTCTGGAGAAAAAAGATTCTCCGTCTTTATAACTTAAGTTCTCCAGTCTTGATAACATCCTAGTGAATCTCGTCCGCACCCTCTCCGGCCTAACGACATCCTTCCAGTAGCTCTGTAACCATATTGCAGGAAGGAAGGGCTGCCTGCCCAGTTATATCCCCGCCATATTTGCAAAGCAGAAATGAGATGAGAGTGAGCTGGTGCTGCTTGCTGTGATGTGGTGGCAACATTACCCACTGGAAGTCTCTCACGTCTGTACCATCATGTGAGTGTGTGGACAGGCTGATAGAATGCAACACATGGCTGGTGTCACAGACTTGTGTCACTCACTGGAATATGATACAAGTTATTTGTCTTTAGTGCATCAGGAGAGGGTGAAGTTTAATTTCAAATCATGTCTTGCGTCCCAAAGGAGCGGAATTGACGATGTAGCCAAATGAAGCCAAACCGAGATCACTGTTATTCCACTCCCACTAGGAACTGGATCCCAATCTGTGATGCACCCTGCTTGTGGCTGCAACGTCTGAAGCTGTTGACATGCAGGCTGTGTCTTGGGACAGTGGGCCTCTTGCACTGGATCCGGGCTGGTCTCTGCTCTCGGTAGCTGAATGATGTCGGCTAAGCAAATCCATGGAGTGAGTGAGCACAAATGTGTCGGTTACTAGGACCCTGCCCCAAACCTCAGACGTTGGGCTGCAGGTAATGCTTGCATGTGTATTAACATGGAGGCCACTATCCATGCCATTCTATGAGGTTCAACATGAACAAGGCATGACCCTCTGTCATCCTGCCCCCTCTCTGCCACACCACCCTCCAGGTTCATGGTGAGGCCCTGGAAACGTTTGACCACTGCCTAGATCTGGCGGACATGAATGATGTGATTTGCTGCCACACTTCCATGCACAAGCCTTTGGGTGACAGAGGCAACAAAATGTTTGGACTTCAGAACTTGGCACAAACGTCCCAGTCTGCCAGGCCGTGATGCCAACCTCCTGCATGCTAGCGAGACCTCTCCTCCCCACCGCAGGCATCTCAGGACGTTGGAGAGATACCAACAAAATACCTGGAAAGGGCCACAGATTGTGTAAGAAAGAACTGCAGATGCTCGTTTAAATCGAAGGTAGACCCAAGGGTCTCAACCTGAAACATCGCCCATTGCTTCTCTCCAGAGATGGTGCCTGTCCCGCTGAGTTACTCCAGCATTTTGTGTCTACCTTCTGCTTCTCTTGACATGGATGCTGCTTGTCCCGCTAAGTATTCCCAGCATTTCCTGCGTTTACTTTGGTAGGATAAATGAACCCAGTCTTTGTCTTCCCTCTCGCGACCGAGACCTCAGCTACACTCGGTTAGATCACTGGACGTCTGCACACCTTAAACAGGCAGCCACTTCCCAGTTGTCTTATGGGAAGAGATTGGGGGAAGGCAGAGGAAACGTTCCCGGGATGTGCTTCTTGAAAATGCTGCTAGAAAAAAGACAACCTCCTGACGGAGAACTAGGAATTTCCATCCCAAGTAGAGCAGAATTTATGTGTAATTTATGTGTAATTATTAATGTTTTTGTGTGTTGTTTGAGTCTGTGTGCTGGTGATGCTGCGGTCAGCAAGGTTTTCATTGTACCTGCACCGTACCATACTTGTGCAGATGACAATATGCCTGACTTGGCCTGAAGCATTCAGCAAGGCACAAGCCCATGCACTGGGAGAGAGCAAGCCCCCATGTAGGTGGCAGAGGACCGGACCACCTCACAAAGAGTGCCCCCACCTCCCACCCTCTGTCACCGGGCTGTGGCAGAAGACCCTACATTGGCCTCGCCGGCCACAAAGGAAGCTGGTCACCCTCAATCACAAAGTTCTGCATGAAAAGTAGATCTAAGATGCCTCACCCGCTGAGTTTCTCCAGCATTTTTAAAATCTACCTTCTATGAACCTTGGATCATCTTTGGAAACTTGTACTCTCTCCACAAAAGACATTGATTGCCCTGGCAATCTACTCAGCTGCATCAATGTGGAACAAGTGTTTCAAGGTGGTAGGTCCACAAGAGGCAGCCAATAGGTCCTGCCCTTGCTTGCGATCACCCATGACTCCAGAATGATTATTTAAATATATAAAAACATCTATTACCTCAGCTCCACTGTTGTAGCATCTCTATAGAACGTCAGGTACGTTAGAAACTGAAAAGGCTGCCATCTGGATTTAGTTTCCGACTTATTCCATTGGGTATCCATCAGTTAGAAATAATCAAAGTCCGTTAGCAGGGGCCATCTGCTTCCAATTAGTAGAGAGGTTGTGAATTTACAGAACTTTATTAGTTGTAATTCCTTCCCCGGTGGTTGGGTGTATTTATAAGTGCTGGACAGTGCCACGCTGATTCATGCACAGGTCCCTGTAGGTTTGTAGATGCATCATCAGGAGCACAACAACTCATGCAAGAGCTGGACTGACGTGCAGCTTCCATAACAATCCATGGTTTTAATTAGATTTCAAAGAGGGAAAGAAAGGCATTTGTAAATTTGCCTTCTGTGAAAGAGAAATGGGATCTTGAGGCTCCAACGTCAGGGTTAATGATGGACTCTCTGCTGCTTCTCAGGACATGGTCTTCATCCTTTTAACTTTTAAAAAGGAAAGTTTAACCCTGGCACCTTTACGCCTGGTTCACTCTTCTTCCGACATTCAGTTTAGTTTAGAGACGCAGCACGGAAACAGGCCCTTCGGCCCGCCGTGTCCGCACCGACCAGCGATCCCCGCACATTGATGCTATCCGACACACGCTGAGGACAATTTGTAAACCAAGACAATTAACCTGCAACCCTGGTATGTCTTTTGGAGTGTAGGACAAAACAGAAAATCTCGGAGAAAGCCCACGTGGTCACGGGGAGAACGTACAAACTCCGCACAGACAGCACGCGTAGTCAGGGTTGACCCAGGGTCTCCGGCGCTGCAAGCCCTATAAAGCAGCAACTCTACCGCTGCACCACCGTGAACGCCATAGATTGTGTTTTAACAGAAATCATTAAACAAATTACAATTCAGGAGACCACCGTGTTAGAACTGCAGCCTACCCCAACTTCCAGCACTCGGTCCATAATATTGGTGGCAGTAGCATTTCCAGCACACATCCCGTGTAAATGAGAGGAGGGATCCGTCTTATTCCTCCATTTGGCAGTGACCTTCAGACCCCTACCATCCTCTGGGGGAAAAGATCTTTGTCCTCAACTCCCTTCCAATGCTCAACAAGTTACTGCTTCCTTGTTGTTGCTCTCTCGAGGCCCATCTGATTTATTCTGCCTGGGTACTCATCATAATTTTATTCACCTCAGTTCAGTTTGCTCTCAGCCTCTTCCGTCCCAAAGAAACACCCCCAGTCCGCTCCAAGTTGCTTCACGCCTGATTTTTCCAGTCCTGTCAACATCCATGTAAATCTCCCCTGCACCCTCTCCAGTGCAGGCTCTAATTTCTTTAAAGTGGTGACCAGTCCTGCACTCAGCACTCAAGCTGTGGCCAAACTAATGATATATCCTGTGTGGGAATAAACTGCAGATGCTGGTTTAAGCCGTAGATAGACAAGTCAACTGTTGGCGTAACTCAGCCGTTCAGACAGCAGCTCTGGAGAAACGGAATAGGTGACGTTTCAGACTGAAGAAGTGATCTTGACCCGAAACATCACCTAATTATTTTCTCCAGTGCTGCTGTCTGACCTGCTGAGTTACTCCAGCTTTGTGTATCTACTAATGGTATATCCTGTTGTAACATAAGCTACCCACTCTTGTATTCTATGCCCCTGGTGAATAAAAGCAAAAACTAGCTCCATCTTCATCAGCACCTTATTTTATCCATTCTCTCACCTTTAAACCTGTGCACATACACACCAAAACCTTGCCTCCCCTTTATTGAATACACCCTTACCTTGTGGCAACTCCCAGACACATTAGCTCCCAATTCCCCAGCTTTACTTTCAGTTGCCACTTTTCTAGCCTCTGACCTGAGAACGTAGAAGAAGGGTCTCGACCCGAAACGTCACCCATTCCTTCTCTCCAGAGATGCTGCCTGTCCCGCTGAGTTACTCCAGCTTTTTTGTGTCTATCTTCAAACTAAACCCCAGTGGCAGGTTTACAATGTTCGATCTCCACAGCGGTGCTCCTGTGATGCTGCACTCCTGACTTTTCCTGGTTCACTGTCAACACTTGTCCAATGCCTGTGAACGTCTTGATCGCAACTCTACCTTGGAGATTAAATTATTAGCATATATTTAAAAAAACCCCAACAAACTCCAGCCTTCCAGCAACTAAACCACCAGCCAACAACTACCCATTGGTTCACACAACTGAACCAATTTGGGACCTTTTTCCCCCCATTCTCCCTGCCATCACAAGTGTGTTTACCTTTTATGATGTCCTGGCAGATGGAGCCTTGTCAACAGCACGACTAAATTCCATGTAGCCTGCAAACCATACTCTTCCCTCGTGATGTTAATTTGTTACAGGAGCAGCATTAGGCCATTCTGCCCATCAAATCCATTCAATCATGGCTGATCTATCTTTCCCTCTCAACTCCATTCTTCTGTTTTCTCCCCTTAACCCCCAACACCTTTACTAATTTCCACAGAAGTTCCTAAAAGGTTCATGAGATCAGTCAGGTATGGCTACCCCCTGGTGAATGTCAGCTGTTCATGTTGTCTCAAGATGCTTCAGGTCAAGTATTGTACAAAATTATTCGGGCTGACTGACTCCAGGAGTTTGATCAATGAAGGAGCGCCTTAATGGGGAGAGAGTGAACAGGGGGTTTAGGGCACCTGGAGAACTCTCAATTAGCTGGTGATTGGAATGTCAATTAAGTTCCATTTGAAGCCAATTAAGTTTGCAATGAAAAAGAAGATAATGATGTTTAAACTACCTCGTTGTAAACATATGATGAAGAAAACTTGCTCAACTTAATGATCTTACTTAGATCTGTGGCAACGTGGTTAACTGGAAACTACTCCATGAAAAGGTCAATGATTTGGTCCACTCTGTTTGTTTTAATAAGGCTGTGCACCACTGCCTTTCCAAGGGGACTTAAGGGAAGGCCAAAAGCTGCTGACCTTGCTGTTATTTCCATTGGAGTCTGGCAATGTGACCCAACGTGGTGCAGGTAGGTCCAGCTTGCGTCACCCGGGTCTGATTCATTTGTTTAGTGTTACTAAACATGTCCTCTTGGTTTCCTGGTCCTCCAAAATATTCCAAATGGAATTCGTGATTAGTGTGTGGTGTTTCATCCTTGAACTGATCTATAGAAGGTTTGAGGTTACAATGTTTGTACTGAACAATTGGTGTTTGCTGCGGTGGTGAGATAAAAGTCCTTGACTTGGCTTAGGAATATCTGTGGTTGGATTGCAATGGCTATGGTTGTGATTTAAGTTTTGAGTTGTGTTTGGAATGGCCTTGGGTTTTGTGTGTTTCCATTTGGATTCAGTCTGGGCTTGAACCCACAACTTGTGGCTCAAAGGCATAAGTATCACTGACAAAACAAACCATGTCTAAGATTGAGTCATTGGAGGATATGTGTATCAAAAGATATTTATCACTGGGCCAGAACACTGAACAGCTGGTATCCATGCTAGTGACTGAAAAACCACTAGACTGTTCCAAAACCACCTCATTCATCAATGTTCTTCAGGGTGGGACATCTCCGTGCAGCCCGGCCTGGCTGTGGTTCTAGGCCCAACATTGTGATTGCCTCATAACTTCTTGTCTGTTCACAAGAGGAGCAGAATTTGGCTATTCAACCCATCAAGTCTATTCTGCCATTCAATCATGGCTGATCTTTCTTTCCCTCTTAACACTATTCTCCTGCCTTCTCCCTATAAGCCCTGATTGTTTCGTGGACAATTATGAAAAAGCAACAAGTTCTTGCGTTGCTTACTAGTCCATATCCTGGGAAGGGATTTTAAAAAAACCTGAAGGATTCTGGGTGGTAGTGAACAATCCAATAGGCCCAAACATCCTTCCTTGACTAGGGTTTGCCCATCTTTCTATCAGTGATTCACTGGGTTAATCCCACAGCCGTCAGTGATGGGCCTTACATAGAAACAAAGAAAATAGGTGTGAGAGTAGGCCATTTGGCCCTTTGAGCCAACACTGCCATTCGATATGATCATGGCTGATCATCCAAAACCTGTTCCTGCTTTCTCCCCATGTCCCTTGATTCCATTAGCCCGAAGAGCTAAATCTAACCCGATGCCTGGAAATGTTGCTGGAAGCTACAAGGGACAAGATAGCATCAAAGGCAGATACTGAGGAAGGACACATGGTTGCAGTAAGAACATGGACAGCATTCAGAGGCTGGCAAGAAGTAGAGAGAGGGGAGCAATGAGAGAGAGTCCTGCAGAGCCCCTGTCAAAGAGGCATTTAGTTTAGAGATACAGCTTGGAAACAGGCCCTCCTTCCTTGAGGAGAGTTCACTGTGGGACATGAAAATGGAAATACAAGAGACTGCAGATGCTGGAATCTCGCTGGGGAAAGAAAACTGCCGGAGGAACCCAGCCGGCCAAGAGGCAGTGTGACCCGATACATTGGTCCGTTTCCCTCCACAAAGTCTGCCTGACCGGCTGAGTTCCTCCAGCACATACTCTTTTTTTCTGTATGAAAGTGTCAGGGAGAGATGGGAACAGTGAATCCCCACTTCCCGACATGAGATGTTGATTCTGTTCCAGGGTTGAATCTAACCATCGAGACAAGGAATTGCTCCAATAAAATGTTGAGTGGGAGGGTTTGGAACAATTTTCCCATCGGATGGCAAACTACTTTCTGGTAAACTGCTTCCTATTATTTTGCAGTACTAGTACTCAATCTTTCCCAAAATCAAAACAAGGTGTGGGGAATCTTTCCCTTCCTGGCCATGGAAGGTGTGGGCCAGATCTCCAGCTGTGTGTGTGTGAGCTCTATGTGGCCACACCACCCACCGTCACAGCCCACAACTCACACAATGCTACAGTACTCGTGAGCCGGGGAGGGTGGACATTAATCCTCTTCCCTGCTGTAATATTCTGCCCCTGTCACTGCGAAACCTGACATTTGAGAGCCTTTCAAACTCCCGCTGTAAGCAAAAGCCTTCATGTGTGAGGTGGGATGAGATTTATACAAGACAGCAAGCTACTGCACCCATTCTATCCAGGGCCGGTCTTCAGCCAATTGGACCAATTGCTCCCAATTGGGCCCCGCGCCTAAGGGGGCACTGCGCTGGAGTAATTAATCTCGGCTCGGGTAGATCTAGCCGGGGTGGAGGGGGAAGAAAGGTGTAGACTGAGAGGGGGGTGTGAGGGGTGAATGGCGAAGGGGGAGGTGAGTCATTCCCTCACGGTCCTGGGGCAGCGTTCCCACCCCTTCAGTCGCCGTGCTTCACGCACACAGCCCCAGCTCTCCCCCCCCCCCTCCCCCCGGGGAGACACGGTGAACAATACAGGGAGGGCCAGGGGTTGGAGCAACGCTTACAAACCTCGGCTTCAGCTCACACCCGTCCGCCCGGACCCCGGCATCCACTCCCGCCACCGGCCCTCTCCCTCCCTTCTCTCCTTCCCTTCTTCTCTCCCTCTTTCCTCTCTCTTTTCTTCTCTCCTTCCCTCCCTCCCTTCTCTCCTTCTCTACTTCCCTCCCTCCCTTCTCTCCCTCCCTCCCTTCTCTCCCTGCCACACAAGCACACGTAGAAGCCCAACCGATTATTGGTTTTGATTACTTTCCATTCTACCATAGAGATATATCTATGATTTATATATCTATGATTCTACAGCCCTTGGCTGGAAACCTGGGGCTCACCAAAATTGTTCCCAATTGGGCACCGCACCTCCTAAGGCCGGCCCTGATTCTATCACATTGAGGTGAGCAGTAGGGAAAGGAGTCAACGATTATGGTCTCTCGGAACCACTCTTCAATGCGATTCCATCCGCCTCATAATCTGCGGGTCCACCGGCTGCTGACAGACACAAAGCTGGAGCAACTCAGTGGGACAGGCAGCATCTCAGGAGAGAAGGAGTGGGTGATGTTTTGGGTCGAGACCCTTCACTCTCGGGAACTGGTGCCTTGCCGAGGTCACGGTGTGGGAGCGGCCACCTATGGCGCTGACAAAGTTACAAAGTACGGTAGGCAAAAGCGCTGGAGAAACTCAGCGGGTGCAGCAGCATCTATGGAGCGAAGGAAATAGGTAACGCTTCGTCCCGAAACGTTGCCTATCTCCTTCGCTCCATAGATGCTGCTGCACCCGCTGAGTTTCTCCAGCGCTTTTGTCTACCTTTGACTTTCCAGCATCTGCAGTTCCTTCTTAAACAAAAAGTTACAAAGTACGGCAGCTCCTCCTTGGTTCCCCCCCTCACAGCGGTTCCTTCACGCCAGGTCCCCATTGTCCATTGTTCTTCCCCTGGACCCTCCCTCACGGCGTCTCCAACATTGGTCGCTGGTCGACCCGTGAGGCTTGTTGTCGGTGGAGTGCTCCCTCTGCCCTGCACTGGCACCGTCCAGGGCCTGTCCCACTTGCATGCGTTTGGCGCGACCAAACTGAAGCAGAGTTCACGTGAAGTTCACGCTAAGTTCGTGCCTGATGTCATTTGCGTCATACTGACCAATCAGCTGGGCAGGTGGCGGGCCAACTGAATTTGGGCGCCGCACGCCGTCGGGCGGTGATGTCATCACGCAACGCCACGCCGGGTGGTGACGTCATCACGCAACGCCATGCCGGGCGGTGACATCATCGCGCAATGCCATGCCGGGCGGTGACATCATCGGGCAATGCCACGCGCTAGCTGTACGCCGTCAAGACGCTGCGTACGACCGCAATGTGCCTGCGCGCCGACAGGCCGTTGGCGCGTGAAGATTTTGGACACTGTCAGATTTTCGGAGCCCCGCTCAACTCCGTGCTTCTAAGTGGGACCGTCCCCGCACGCCATACGGTGCCCGTACGCCTCAAGCGACCACGTTTGGTCGCGCCAAACGCATGCAAGTGGGACAGGCCCTTTACTCACTCCGGTCATGTGGACATTCTTACTCTGCTGTGTGATGGGGTTGGCCTTGAGCAGCCTCCTCTGTGCAGGGGCGATCTGGCGCGGGCGGCGAGGGCTGGCAGTGCCGGCGCCAACCACATCCTGTAAATAAGTTACGAAGAAGCAATTCTGGAGCAGAGCCCGAGACCAGAAACTAAACTTGCCAATCTCAAGATAAGAGAGTGTCGTAGATGTATCTAAGCAGAGACCCCGTGGTGGGACTCTGAGGGGATGTGAAATTATTTATTAATGTGAAATGCTGTTGATTTAAAAGTTTGTATTTGTTTCCTGTCTACTGCAGTTGAGGTGGCTGGCGGTGTCAGCGTTGGTAATCCTGGATACACTGCGCATTACTGCTGCTTCAATTGAATATTAAAACATGTGTAACAGCAATGTAAAAAGAATCCCGCATTCTTAGCTTTGCACGCCAGCTGTCATGCAGATGTTGATAATCTGTTGAAAATCAGAGATCATATTCCAGAGAGTAAAGGGGAAAAAACAATCGCATTAAATCCGTAAAACACACACACACATGGTTTCGGCAGAGTCTGTAATTTAATTGTGGATGGTAGCAGATTTCTAAGTGATCCTTGATGTACAACCTGAGGCCAGGATTTCTCACTCACATGTTAGCACTTAGGCTAATCTAATATCGGCTCCTTTATACTTGATTTAGCATGTGCTTTTCTTCAGCGAGGTGACTTCCTGTGACAAGTCGAGGTTGAGGAAATGTGATCCACAAATTAAAGGTTTGTTATTGATCGCGCTGAATAAGTTTGCAAGCCTGGCTTTTCAAATAGATTGTAATGAAGCCTTGTGAGCAGTTCTCAGAGTTGCACTTTATTAGATTTGGTTAACTCGGAAAGACCTGGTACAGGCTACCTCATTGATCTGTGAGTTGGCCTGTCTGCCTTTCGTGCATCTGGGGAGGTTGGAGAAGGGCTAAGTCTTCAGACATGGCCTCACTGCAGCTCATCAATTAAATGAATTGAATTTGCAAAAGAAAATGGACAAACGGGTTTGTATCCGAGTCTAGTTTCCAGATGAGCCATCGTCCCACCCCACCCGTGTCCTCTCCCCTTCCTCTCCCCCTCATTGCATCTCCAGTGGGATTCTGCCAACCCAGTAGCAGTTGAGCCCAGCTGATGGAGGGTTTGGTCAGCAGGACATGGACTCGGTCTCCTAGTGTCGGAGGTGACACTGTCATCAATAATTGCAGATGACACGTACACTGGGCCTGTACTCGCTGGAGTTTGGAAGAATGAGGGGGGGGGGGGGGGGGTGGGAGGGAGATGGGGACCTAATTGAAACCTACCGGATAGTGAAGGGCTTGGATGGAGTGGATGTGGGGAGGTTGTTTCCACTGGTGGGAGAGTCTGGGATGAGAGGTCATAGCCTCAGAAATAAAGAACGGTCCTTCAGGAAGGAGATGAGGAGGATCTTCTTTAGTCAGAGGGTGGTGAGTCAGTGGAATTATTTGCCCCAGAAGGCTGTGGAGGCCGTTAATGGATATTTTTAAGGCAGAGATAGATAGATAGATTCTTAGTACAGTTTCAGGGAGTATAGGGAGAAGGTTTGAGAATGGGGTTGGGAGGGAGAGATAGATTGAATGGCAGAGTGGACTTGATGGGCCGAATGGCCTAATTCTGTTCCTATCACTTAAGACCTTGTGATCACTTCGGCAGCAATGAGCAGACCAAACATGAGGTGTAACATTTAATTATGTTGATGAATATTTGACATGAGGAAAGAATAAATACGCTAGGTTAAAGTGTTTATTTATATTGAACGGTAACAAAAGACACAACTCGCAGTGGATTTGGGGGAAGCACAGTTAAGTAGAAGATTTGGCCGACCGTGTCGTTAAATCAATGTAATGTCACCTTGCCCGTTGGCCACTTAATTAAAATATTCAACACTGCGTTCCTCACCAGGAGTTGCAGCGATGGATTCCAACTCGTGGCGTGACCTGTGCTGGCACTGTGACGCTACCCCAATACTCAAGTCTCCTCTCGTCCTCATTAGAACACAACCTGTGCTAACCCTCGCAATCACCCAGCGCTCACTGTCTGTGCAGATTAATTCAGGAGCTGGTGTTAATTAGACCAGGCAGCGACCATTTTCAGGCTTCAAGACCACAATCAGACCTTTGCCTTAATGCGCAGTGTCACATCATAGCAGCCTGGTCCAATTAAATACCAAAGTGGATAGAAATAATTCCTTTTCATCTAATTGGATATTTAGGGCAGTGAGAGGAGATATCTGTAAGAGCGGCCGCCTGATTTGAATCCAGGTTTTAGCTCCAACTGAAGTGTATACCGATCCTGACTGTCTGAACTGATGTGTAGAAACATAGAAAGTAGGGTTACACAAAAAGCTGGAGAAACTCAGCGGGTGCAGCAGCATCTAAGGAGCGAAGGAGATGGGTGACGTTTCGCGTCGAGACCCTTCTTCAGAAAGTAGGTGCAGGAGTAGGCCATTCGGCCCTTCGAGCCTGCACTGCCATACAATATGATCATGGCTGATCATCCAACTCAGTATCCTGTACCTGCCTTCTCTCCATATCCTCTGATCCCTTTAACCACAAGGGCCGCATCTAACTCCCTCTTAAATATAGCCAATGAGCTGGCCTCAACTACCATCTGTGCCAGAGAGTTCCAGAGATTCACCTCTGTGTAATCCTGAGGAAGGATTTCAGGGCATGAGAAGATTGTCTTCTGCTGCTGATCATTCATCAGAACTAGGAATGCTATTCAGAAAATATTTTTAAAATGTCTTCATTTATATAGTGCCTTTTGGATGTGCTGATTTGCAGCAGATGAAGTACATTTGAAGTGTGCTCGTTATGGGAATGTGGGGAATGGACTAGTCATATGATGCATTGGTGAAATCACTTGAGTAATATTCATTTGTTATCACCCGTCCCCAGCCCACAATGGACCATTGTGTGCTCCACCTTTCCCGAGTCATTGATGAAGTCTCTGCTTCGATCTGTACCTTCCCATATCTCTAGTTTCCCCCTCCCCGTCTCCGTCAGTTTGATGAAGGGTGTCGACCCGAAATGTCACCTATTCCTTCTCTCCAGAGATGCTGCCTGACCCGCTGAGTTACTCCAGTATTTTGTGTCTATCTCCGGTATGAACCAGCATCAGCAGTTCCTTCCTACACTATGTGTTGGGAGCTGGCCATGTGTGTGAGGGATCGATATTGGCATGGACTCTGGGGTTGACTCTGCTACTTGTGGGACCTTTGGGAACATACGACTGGTTTAATGTGTCATCTATAAACCTGGACCTCTGATGGCCGTGCTCCCTCAACACTACGGGGAATACCAGTTGAGAGATTTGAGCAAAACCTTCTGGGTCACCTGCCCATTGGATCAAACTTATCAATGAAGCCTTTATATAGAACTGACAAATAACTAAATCATTCCAAAGGCCTTCTCGAGGGCAATTAGTAAACTAAACTTGGCACTGAGATGGATAATGAAAGACCCAGTATCCAGAAAGGTGAGGTTGGGACAAGATGCAAATGCTTGGGCCAGAGTGATGGGATTTGAGGAGTTTCATAAAGGAGAGAGAGCGAGAAGCACCGAGATTTAGACTGTAGAGGTACAGTGTGTAAAGAGGCCCACTGAGTCCATGTCAATTAACACTCACACTAGCACTATCCTACACACGGGGCAATGTACAATTTTACAGAAGGCATTTAACCTGCAATCCTGTACATCTTTGGATTGTGGGAAGAAACTGGAGCACCCGGAGCAAACCCACATGGTCACAGGGAGGGCGTAAAACTCCATACAGGCAGCACCCGTAGTCCGGGTATGGGGGTCTGTAAGGCAGCAACTCTACCGCTGCACCACTGTGCCTCTCGTGGATTTTGCCTTCACTCCCTGCAGCACACCTCGCAGTATCATCGAGGGTTTCAGCTCAAACTGATACTTTGAATCTTGGACGAGCTCAATGATTTCGCACAGTTCATTGACTCCACGTTCTGGTTCTGTCGAGCGACGGGAGCTGTGTCTGAGCACATTGATGCATTTATTTATTGTGGCCTCTGTAGAAGGACAAGAAGGAATGTAAAAAAACTGGAGATGCTGGAAATACGACATGAAATGGAAAATGCTGAGAATACTCAGTAGGCCAAGCAGCACGAGCTGAGAAGACCAGAAAATTGCCGCAGGAATAGGCCACTCGAGCCTGCCCTGCTGTTTAATACAATCACTGCTGATCTACCCTTGGCCTCTGCTTCTCTTCTGGGCCAGTCCCCTGATCTTTCGAAGATTTGCCACTACTTTAAACAGCTCCAGTAGTCCTGCCTCCGCAACCCCCTGGTGGTGAGAATTCCACAGATGCTCTCCCTCTGTGAAATTATTTTGTCCATTAGTTCTAAATGACACTCCCTGCTTCTCTTGTCTTCCTTCCTTCCTCTATGAAAGTCCACCTCATTCACACGGCCATCTTCTCCAATATCTCCTGACACTGGCTTTGTGCGAGTCACTTTTGTGCAGCACTTTGGGATAGTTAAAGGCACTAAAGTTGCTCTGTAAACATAAGGAATTGGGCGCAGGCCTCTCACGCCTACCCCAAAATTCACAATGACTGTGGCTGATCCACCTTGCTCTTTATCTCCTCTTCCTTGCCAGGATGGCAGAACAATTAACATTGGAGATAATCAGGAGGCCTGAATTGGTAGCGTGCCGTGTCATTAACAAGACTGAATTCTCCAGTTGCTTTTCACCAGGGGTCTAATCCACTGCTCTAGTTGCTGACGTGCCTCTCTGTGCATCTCTGCATGACGCAGGTGGATTTACCAAGACCCGTGTTGTTAGATTAGTGTTGTCGCTGTTGAGGGTGCAGCTATTGTTGGCTGGGGTGACACTACTGACGCTGCCTCCATTAGTTGCACCATACACTCTGAAAACATTTTCAAAATGTGTGAGCAATTTTGAAATATATTGCTCTTCTGGGGGGGAAAAAAAACCACACGAGATGAATCTCTGCAATTAATTCTTGGGGAAAAGAAAAAATGCTTGCTGGGACTAGAGCAGTGAGTGAATATCAAAAAGGAGAATCCTTTGAAAGTAATGAAATGTGATTGCAACTGGACTCGTGTAGGTATAAGAAGTGATTACGCCTGTTTAAATGCAATTCATCGCATCTACTTTTGATCATATTACTCTCCCTAATTATCGGTGCCTTGACTATGCTCTTTGATGTATTGAAAGGTGCAGAAGATTGAGTGCAATCTTCCTCCTTGCATTCTCATTGAATAGTCTTTTTTTTGCATCATTAGGCAAGTTAATGTATTAACAGTATTTTTAATTTTCTTGTATAAAGATCTACCAGCAAAGGGACAGGAATCTATTTAATCCGAGTTCTTTCATCCCCACTTTGGAGTTTCTTCGCTCACTTTGATCTGCCGGTCTTTGATCGCACCTTGTGTGTAATTTGTCTTTGAATTTCAATGCGATTTTTTTTTTTCTATATAACTGATTTTTCTGTATTTCATGTTTCTTTATTCTTGCAAGAGTTCTATTCTCGGGCGGCCAGGGTGCCGCAGCGGTAGAGTTGCTGCCTTACAGCAAATGCAGCGCTGGAGACCTGGGTTCGATCCCGACTACGGGCGCTGTCTGTATGGAGTCTGTACGTTCTCCCCGTGATCTGTGTGGGTTTTCTCCGAGAGCTTCGGTTTCCTCCCACACTCCAAAGACGTACAGGTTTGTACATTAATTGGCTTGGTAAATGTAAAAAGTGTCCCTAGTGGGTGTAGGATGGTGTTGATGTGCGGAGATCGCTGGTCGTCGCGGCCCAGGTGGGCCGAAGGGCCCGTTTCCGTGCTGTATCTCTAAACTAAAGGTTGGGAGCATTTATTCCCCAACGATCGTGTCTGTACGTCTCGAACGTACGATTGAAAGAAAATGGTTGTGGGAGGAAGGTCATCAGTCCCTCCTATCTGATCCATCATAAGGCAAGATCACAGCCAATCTTCTAGCTTGACCGCTATTCTGCGCTAACCCCTTTATCTCTTCATTTCATTTGTATCCAAAAGTGTCTGTCTCAGACTTCAATATATGCCGCTCCCTTGAGGAGAAAGTATCAAGGATTCCATAATCATGCTTTATTAGCCAAGTATGTTTTGCTACACACGAGGAATTGAATTGGCCATACAGTCATACCATTAAAACATAAAACATTTTAACATAAACATCCACCACAGTGAATCCTCCACATTCCTCACTCTGGGAAGGCGAAAAAAAAGTTCAGTCTTCCATTCTTTGTTCCCCCGGGGTCGGGGGGCCTCGAGCCTTCCGTTGACAGGACGATCTTGGCTCCCGTAGCCGGCGGTTGGGCCTTTCGTGTTGGGGCGATCAAGCTTGCGCATTTGGGAGGGATCTCAGCTCCCGTGCGCTGGTCGACGGGGTCGGGGCTGGTCGAACCTCCTGCGACTTTGGAGCTCCCGACATCAGTCTCTACCCAGGCTCCGATGGCAAGTCCACGGCCCCATGGTGGGGTTCAAAGTCCGTCTCGATCAATGTCACCAGCTACATGATGCTAGGCTGCAGAGCGACCGGAGATACGATCCGGAAAACAATCGCATCCCCGGCAAAGTAAGAGATTGGGGGGAAAAAAAGTATTCCCATGACCCCCTCCCCCCCCCCCCACATAAAACGAACCAGAGAGCATTAACACGAACTTTTTTAAACGCACTAAAAATAACAAAGACGAAAAGACAGACAGACCGTTGGCGAGGCTGCCATTGCTGATCACCTCTTTTTGAAGAAATGTCTTCTTGTCTCCAGTAACCATTGTCTGCGAATAGTTATTAGAAGAGTGAAATATCCTAATTGTCCGGTTCCTTTGGTTTTTGGGGACTCTGAGCCCTGGATGTGGTCTATCCAGCCAAGATACTCACCATCCCCGCATCCACGCTACCAATCCTGGCAGGAACTGTGTATACTTTAATGACATCACCTCTCATTCTTCTCGACTCTAAAGAGATCCAGGTTTGATCCTGATAATCTGTGCTGTCTTTGGAATTTAGACTTCAGGAATATATAGTATGGTAACAGGCCCTTCGGCCCACCAAGTCCACACTCACCAGCGATCACCCAGCACATTAACATTACCCTACACATTAGAGACAATTTACAATTTTCCCAAAGCCAATTAATCTACAAACCTGCACGTCTTTAAGTGCGGAAAGCAAAAGGAACACCCAGAGAAAACTTGCGTGGGCATGGGGAGAACGTGCAAACTCCATACAGGCAGCACCGCCGTCAGGATCGAACCTGGGTCTCTGACGCTGTAAGGCAGCAATTCTACTGCTGTGCCACTGTGTCGTCCTGTGAGTGAATTTTCTGCGTTGCATCAGTGAGGGCACCCTTTGAAAGTGCTTCACCTGCTGCACTGCAAGATGTCCTGGGATTGTAATGGGTGGTAGTGAAGCGCAGGTATTTTTTGCCTGGAATGCCTGGTGGCTGCCAATCTGATATTGGATGTCATTAGCGCGGAAAGGCTGTTGTATGAATCTGGGGCCTTCACCACAGGATATCGTAGTTCAGTAGTCCTAATGGCCTTGAATCATTCACAATGAATCGCGAGTGCTCTTGAGTGCCTCTGTGAAATCGTTCGTAGGCCTTGGAGTTAATTAGTGCCAAAGAATTTCTTAAGCACTTATTAATTGACTTAGTGCAGCCAAGAGTCAATTTGAACTCATTTAAATCTCGAGAGTCTTTGCATGTTTCACAAAATTGTCTTTGAATGGTTATTTATGAAGTTGCACAAACGAATCCACTTTGTATTACCATTCTATCTTAATATCATGGTTTAGTTTAACTTGGAGATACAGGACGGAAACACTTCGGCCCACCGGGTCCGTGCCGACCAGCGATAGCTGTGCGCTATCCTACACACTAGGGATAATTTACCATTTTTACTGTCGTCAATTAACCTACGAACCTGTACGTCTTTTTGGTGTGTGGGAGGAAACGGGAGCACCTGGGGGAAAAAAACCACGCAGTCACTGGAAGAACGTGCAAACTCCGTACAGACAGCAACCATAGTTGGGATCGGTTGTCTTCAAACCATTGTCAGTAACAGGTGTTGTGTTAACGGTTTAGCTCTTACCTCAAGCACTCTTTGCCAGGTCAATATTCATTGACATGGTGACAGAGAACAAGGCCTATCAGCCTTTATCCCATTGGAAGAATTGTCTAATTAGTCAGTCCAAGCCCTTCCTTTCCCCATATATTCCCTCGGGGCGCGGTGCAGAGTGCAGACTGACCCCAAATCTGAGCCAGGTAAGGGTGGAGGGAGGAAGGGTGGACTGTGACCCTGGCTTCAGGCACTTCCCCCACAATCTGCCCCAATGTTAAAGGTTCAAGGGATCCAAGGAGTTGGTGGGGAAACGCTGCCTGAGGGACGATGGATTGTAAATGGGGCCTGTTAATTCCTGCACTACTCTCCAAACACAGAAAGAGTCCCTACCAGACTGATTCCTGGGATGTCAGGACTTTCATATGAGAAAAGATTGGATAGACTCGGCTTGTACTCGCTGGAATTTAGAAGATTGAGGGGGGATCCTATAGAATCTTACAAAATTCTTAAGGGGTTGGACAAGCTAGATGCTGGAAGATTGTTCCCGATGTTGGGGGAGTCCAGAACAAGGGGTCACAGTCTAAGGATAAGGGGGAATTCCTTTAGGACCGAGATGAGGAAAACATTCTTTACACAGAGTGGTGAGTCTCTGGAATTCTCTGCCACAGAAGGTAGTTGAGGCCAGTTCGTTGGCTATATTTAAGAGGGCGTTAGATGTGGCCCTTGTGGCTAAAGGGATCGGGGTATGGAGAGAAGGCAGGTACGGGATACTGAGTTGGATGATCAGCCATGATCACATTGAATGGCGGTGCAGGCTCGAAGGGCCGAATGGCCTACTCCACCTATTTTTCTATGTTTCTAGATCTCCAGTCTCTTTGAGTTGAAGCAGCTGGCATGAATCGGGGTGAAGGCTCCTTTGCCAAGGTGCTGTAACTGAGCTTGTGAACGGGTGAAAGGCGATAGGGGGTCCGAATTGGCATGGTGTGCTTACAATCGACGGGAAATGAATCTGGCCCCAAAACAGTGGGCAGCGAAACCTTGTGTTTACCTTGCGTGTTCCCGAGATCTAAAGGAATGGCTTGTAAACCCACCATCTTCATTCTATTGAAACTTGGGGCCGTGACAGTTCTGAGGAATCTGGCATTGCCCAAGTTGCTGCTTTTGGACAGAGAGCACACTGTTTCGGCTCTGACACAGAGCGCAGTTAAACTAATTTCTCCGACTCTTCAATCAGCACTGTTTCCAGGAAGAAATCCGCAGGAATCTTGCAGCCCGCTGTGGCCACAACATTTTGAAATGTTCCAAAACAGTATGAACGTTGAATTCTCCAATTTTAGGCAACTCTTTATTTATATATATCTTTTAAAAGCCTCCCTTACACCCGGGTTTGATCCTGACCATGGGTGCTGTCTATACGGAGTTTCTAAGTTCTCTCTGTGACAGCCTGGTTTTGTTTTCTGGGTGCTCCGGTTTCCTCCCATGCTCTAAAGACGTACAGGTTAATAGATTCATCGGCTTTTGGTTAAAAAATGTGTAAAATGTCCTGATTGTGCAGCATAGTGCTCGTGTATGAATCTAACAACCTGTAGACTCTTCCTTCCTTCTGCGGAGCCACTGACCATTGGGAGTAGGCCACTCGGCCCCTCAAACCTATCCTGACATGTAATATGGTCATGAGTGTCATAGAGGGAGTGCCATAGAGGGAGTGCAGAGAAGGTTCACCAGACTGATTCCTGGGATGTCAGAACTGTCTTATGAACAAAGACTGCATAGACTCGGTTTATACTCTCTAGAATTTAGGAGATTGAGAGGGGATCTTATAGAAACTTACAAAATTCTTAAGGGGTTGGACAGGCTAGATGCAGGAAGATTGTTCCCGATGTTGGGGAGGTCCAGGACAAGGGGTCACAGCTTAAGGATAAGGGGGAAATCCTTTAGGACCGAGATGAGAAGGAATTTTTTTCACACAGAGTGGTGGGTCTCTGGAACTCTCTGCCACAGAGGGTAGTTGAGGCCAGTTCATTGGCTATATTTAAGAGGGAGTTAGATGTGGCCCTTGTGGCTAAGGGGATCAGAGGGTATGGAGAGAAGGCAGGTACGGGATACTGAGTTGGATGATCAGCCATGATCATATTGAATGGCGGTGCAGGCTCGAAGGGCCGAATGGCCTACTCCTGCACCTAATTTCTATGTTTCTATGGGTGACCTACCCCAGGCCTCGCCTCGTCTCCTGTGCCCCATCTCCAATTTCCCTGATCTTTCAGAACTTATCTACTCGAGTGGTCACCTCAGTGGTCATTATTCCCGTGATCTCGGGGAATTGGGAGATCTGCCTTGTGCTGGGAAGCAGCAGCAGTCGTTGGGAGCAGCAATCTCCTGGTGTGGGCTCCATCTTGTGCCTCTAATTCACCCTGCCTGCATGGAAAACAAAATGATGTTTCCCTTCGCAAATTCCTGAGAAGAGAGAGAGAGAACACGAGCAAATATTCAATTCCTGCTGTAAATTATTTTGTTGCCCAAAGCAGTGAAATCTGGCTTTTCTCCCCCCCCCTTTTTATTTTGCAAGTGTTTTTCCTGTCAGTGAATTGCGACGAGTTTGGATTTGCTTCTGAAAGATTTCTCCTTCTCCAATGGTGTGAGGAGATGTCTATTTTAATTCGGCATCTCAACCTGGCCCTCCTGGGGGCGGGCTGACAAGTGAGTGTTGAAGGCTACACTGGCTTTGATACATTATTTACCAGCTTGAAAGCAGCAGGGCGGGCTGCAGGAGGCGATGGTATTTGATGCACAGCAACAGACGGCGTCTCTGCCGGTACATCCAAAGGTGCTGAGACACGCTGACATTTCTCTCCGAGTTGTCAGGGTGGAAACTGCTAATGTGACGTGACATCCGATGTTTGTAATACTGGTAACAAGCTAAGGACTCAGCAGCTTTAGAGAGGAGGTGGAGATGTATTAGAGACACAATATCATGTTTCGGGCTGTGCTCCCTGAAGGGAGAGAAAGAGATTTGCAACGGGAATTCACTGACAAGGAACCAGGACACAGCCGCAAAATTGTCAGAGCATGTATTTTAATAGACTTTTAGTGACGTGGATAGAGGGGAGGCCTTTCAACCTGTTGCACCACTCAGTGAGGTCGCAGCTGGTTCTGGACCAGAGAGGAAAGCTGACCGTTGAACCCCAAGTTAATTCCATCGCAGCGACTGATCTCCTCGCCATTGAACATGGATATGGAGTAGTGGCTGCCTCGGTGCTCACACCTCCCTGGCCACGCTCTCATTTCACCCCTACCGTCAGGAAGAAGGAGCCTGAGCCTGAGAACGTTGACCAGCACATTCAAGAATAGCTTCTTTCCACCAACTGAGGGTGGCACGGTGGTGCAGCGGTAGAGTTGCTGCCTTCCAGGGCCAAAGACCTGGGTTTGATTCTGACTACGAGTGCTGTCTGTACGGAGTCTGTATGTTCTCCCCTGGGTTTTCTCTAGGTGTCCCGGTTACCTCCCACAGTCCAAAGACGTTCAGGTTTGTAGGTTAATTGAATTTGGTAAAAATTGTAAATGCGCCTAGTGTGTAGGTACAGTGCTCGTGTATGGGGATGCTGTTTGGCATGGACCCGATGGGCCGACTGGCCTGTTTCTGTGCTGTATCTCTGAGCTCAAGTAAAATAAACCATTCGGCTCTTGAACAGTGCGCAATACTCTCAATTGAAGGAAGGTCGGTGAGCTGCCGGCAGGCCAAAGAAACGCTCCAAGGACGACATAAAGAACAGTCTGAAGAAATTCCACATCGAGCAACTGGGAGCACATTCCACTTGACAGGCGCTCCTGGAGGAAATCCGTGCAGGAAGGAGCAGCGCGTCACGAACTGGAATTACGCCGTGTCACAGAGACAAAGCGACATCACCGTAAGGAGAGAGAGAAGGGGGCTCGACGACGACCAACCACCGCCAGTCTCCACTGCCCACGTTGCACCAACGTGTGTGGATCACGGATCGGCCTCCACAGACATCTGCAGACCCACAGGTAGATGACCCTATGGGGACGAGGGGACAGTCATACTCATTTGGACTGCCGCAGAAGATGATGATGACTAACCTCAACTGGAACTTCTGCGACTGTCTTTGATTGCACTAAGGACTTTGTTTTGTTTTGCACTAGTAGTGTGCATATTAATTATTTGAATTTTTGTATATGTATATTATCTGTGTCATGTTTACAGGCTGGTTATGTTGTTGCGAGTAAGATTGTCATTGCTCTGCTGTCAGTACATATGACAATTAAACGCTCTTGAGCAAGAAGCCACTTTGGTGTCTCCTTCCCTGGGGATTTTCCTCTGCCTTGCGCTCTGCTCGTTGGTGTGTTTTTGGGATGGAGTGCATTGTCTCAGCTGATACCCGTGTCCATGAGCCTTCACTAGACACGAGTCCAGCAGCGTCCATGCACAAGCTGACGCAGCGCTCGAAGGAATGGAGCTGTTAGTGATGGAACTAACTCGGTGGACATACCTCGGCCCCTGGCAACTTTCAAAAGGAAAACTATCAGATAATAGGTGGGGGGGGGGGATGTTCAGAGATTCTCAATAATAAAATGGAGCAATGTTCCAATTAGGGGAAGCAAAATTAATCAAAGGGAATGAGATTTTATGAAATCAAATGAAAGGCTTGATGGCTTGACATGATGTCTTAATGAGCAGGAAGTGAAATATTTTACTCATTACCTCAATGTTTCCTGTACTGTACACCCAGCCCCCAAGCACACTGGACTCTTTCTGCACATCCTTCGAGGGCGCGAAGATGACATCAGTAATTATGGTGACAAATGTGACCTTGTTATAAACAGTTGCATTCAATTGGAGTTTCAGTGAAGTCCTGTGGAGGCTGCTGTCCTGCATGTTAGATTTAAGGGTTTTATCGAAATGTTTGCTAATTGGGTCATTATTCACCTACAAGCGGGGGGACGTTTGGTCAGGTGCCTGGTATTTGGGAGCTCCAATCTGGGAGTGTCGGTGGGGTGGAGGGAAGACAATGTAAGGGAAGGTCATGCAAGTTCGGGTAGCACAGGCACTGTCCTTTGGGTGGGTTGCTTGAGGATATGTGCCGTGCCCCAGCACTCCTGCACTGGTCCACCCGCAACTGGATGAGCACTTGTTTTACAAGCCGCGCAATAATCGATTCAAGCCTTGTGTTCATTTCTGGGTGGAATGGTGTTCACTGACCCCATCCACTATCCACCTTGCCCCAACAGGGCCACCAACATAATCAAGGACCACTCTCACCCCAGCCACTCCCTCTTCTCTGCTCTCTCATCAGGCAAGAGGTACAGAAGTGTGAAAATGCACACCTCCAAAATCAGGGACTGGTTCTTCCCAGCTGTTATCAGGCAACTGAACCATCCTTGACCCAACTGGAGAGCGGTCCTGATCTACCATCTACCTCACTGGGGACCCTCGGACCATCTTGAATCTAACTTTAGTGGAGCTTATCTTGTACTAAATGTTATTCCCTTCAGCCTGTATCTGAACACTGTGGACAGGTTAATTCTAATCACGTATAGTCTTTCCGCTGACTGGATAGCACACAACAAAAAGCTTTTCATTGTAACTCAGTACACGGGGCAATAATAAACAAATCTAAGCTAAATTAAACATTGGGAAATTGGACTGTAGTCTCTGTGGACTTGTCACACACAACAATCATCTGTTGAACTAATGAACCCAAACAGTCATATAGAACAGACCCACCTTGTCCATTCTGACCATAAATTACCATTGACCAGCGCTTGGTCCATTGTTTCCTCCGCCTTGGCAAGTCAGATGCTCGGCTAGATAATGAGAGGGAACCTGCAACCACCATTTCCTCTGGGTGGAAAAAGACCCAAGTAGGTGCTCGCACAAGTGTCGGACGCACCAATATCAATGTCTGACCAGGCAGGTCTCAGTCTTGTTTTGTTCATCAAAGACCAACCCCCCCACCCCCCTTGATGCTCTGGGGCTTGTTGCTGAGAACCCAGTGGGTTGACCTCTGACCCAGGACACCCCAGCCCACACGACATGGTGCCGACAATCCTAGTTAATGACCAAACACACCAACCAGTGATGCCACCTCCAAAATACTGCTCCGACCGAACAATGGTCCAAGCCTCTAAGTAGCAACCAGGCCAGGCCAACACCCCTCTGTTCTGAGGTGGAAATCTGTCCCTAGATGGGCCAACGGAGGGGACATGCAAGTTGATCTCGGGGTATCCTCCTTATTGACAGAGGATGGTGGAGGTCAACTGAGTTTGGTTTCCAGTCGAGTCCACCAACTCCTGACCTGCTCACTCACTGGAAGTGCTCGGTGAATTGCTCACAGGCTCCTCTGCCTCTCCTGGAATTCTCCCAGAGAAGTCCGAGTAAGAGACTGGTCTTGTTGATAGCGAGCTAGCTGGTGTCGTGTTGGCTCAACCAAGTTGAGAGTGGACCGACCAACATGAACGTACTCCTCTGGTGAACAAAAGCAGAGGCGTTCCCTTGGCCCAGAGGTGGTGTTTCTACAGCACGAGACCTGACCCAAGTCTTCTCCATGCTTCAAAGTCCATGCTTGGAGCAGCTATATTTCATTTTGTGACACACTTCAAAGTCCAAGGACAGTGTGAGTTAAGAGTCTGATGTAACGCAAGATCAGTAAGCCTAGGGTCAAGACATGGCCCTCCAGCGGGAATGCATGGAAGAATTGCAAGTTGCATGTTTTCATGCAAAACGATTGACCAATCTACAGTCTGTGGCAGTACTGAAGGCCACTGCAGTCAGCTGTCCAACATGCCTTCAGTGTAAATCTCACACCTCCTAAAGGAATATGTGAAAACACAATTTTAAGTAAGATTATTGAATGGTATATACATTTTTTAAAACCACCATGGAAACAATCAATTAAAGAATAGAAGAGATGGCTATCAATGAGTTATTAAACGTATTCATTATTCCTCAAACAGCTTGACCTAGTTATCAATGGCTCCTGCAAGCTTTTTGATTCGACTTGCTTGCTTATTCGGGCAGTTGTGACTGTCTAATTCCTTTAAATCTGAGATGGAGTCTAAGGTGATAATTTTTGGTTCTATATTTCATGCTGTGGTAATTGTTTTCACTCAAACCACAGAGGCCGTGTTTGAGTTGCTGAATTACCCGGGCGGTGCGGCGCTTATGTCTCGACGAACTCGTTGGCAACAGGTCTCTCTCTGAATTAATTTGTGGGCAACCTCTGCTGTTATCAGGCAACTGAATCATCCTATCCCAACCTGGGAGCAATCCTGAACTACTATCTACCTCTTTGCTTACTCGTGGACTATCCTTGATCGGTCTTTGCTGGCTTTACCTTGCACTAAACGTCATTCCCTTCTCATGTATCTATACACTGTAAATGGATCGATTGTAATCATGTTCAAGAAGGAACTGCAGATGCTGGAAAATCGAAGGTAGACAAAACTGCTGGAGAAACTCAGTGGGTGCGGCAGCATCTATGGAGCGAAGGGGATAGGCAATGTTTCGGCCCGAAACGTTGCCCAGTTCATTTGCTCCATAGATGCTGCCGCACCCACTGAGTTTCTCCAGCAATTTTGTCTACCTTCGATTGTAATCATGTATTGTCTTTCTGCTGACTGGTTAGCACACAACAAACGCTTTGCACGTGACAATGAACTGAACTGAATCGCCATTCACACCTCTACTGGATTGGAATGGGGCTTTTTTGGTAACTGTTGAAATATTCTGCTATTAATTGAATGAACCGGATTGAAATCTACACCTTCTCGTAAAATAAAATCATCAAAAGTTGAAGAAATCCTTGAACATTAAAAAAAAATTCAGTAATTCACTTTGTTCTTAAAATGTGAACGTGGTTAAGAACTCCCCTTTCAAGCCAGTTAATTTTGAGCTGCTGGCTTTTTCTCTCTTTACTTCCCATCCAGTTCATGATGGAATCTAAAGGTGATAATTCTCCCTTCTACATTTCAGGCTGTGATAATTGTCTTTTTTCAAAGCATAGTGGAGTTCAGTTTCAATTGCTGTATTTCCAACGTCACAGCAAAGTGGAGACTCTTGAGACATTTACAAATGTGGAAAGCAAGAAAAATGATTAACTGAGTGAAGCAGAAATGGATGAAAGAATAAGGGAAAAAATCACGCGCAACTCAAACGTGACCCGATCTCCTTCATGGGTTGTGAGTCCTATTCCTCTGTCTCATCCCCTACATGAGATACACAGTCTCTTGCCCAGAGTAGGTGAATCGAGGACCAGGGGACATCGGATTAAGGTGAAGGTGAAAAGATTTAATAGGAATCTAAAGGGTAACTTTTTCACACAATGGTTGGTTGGTGTATGGAACAAGCTGCCAGAGGAGGTAGTTGAGGCAGAGACTATCCCAAAATTTAAGATGCGGTTATACAGGTACATGGATAGGACAGGTTTGGAGGGATATGGACCAAACGCAGGCAGGTGGGACTAGTGTAGCTGGGACATGTTGGCTGGTGTGGGCAAGTTGGGCTGAAGGGCCTGTTTCCACACTGTATCAATCTATGACTCTATCCCCATGTTGGAATATTAGTTGCCTTGAAAATGTCACAGCTTTTTATCTTGTTTGAAAACTGTCAATCTGGCCATTCCTTGGAAATATTGCACCATTTTGGTTCATCAAGGTTATAGTTTGGCTCCCTCTGCCCCAACCCCCCCCCCCCCCCCGTCTCTCTCTCTCTCTCTCTCTCTCTCTCTCTCTCTCTCTCTCTCTCTCTCTCTCTCTCTCTCTCTTTCTCTCTCTCTCTCTCTTGTCCCATCTCTCGCTCTCACTAACTCATTTCCTTTTATTTTTTTTCTTTGTGATTTTAAACATGAACTGGTTCTCATTCCACAGATGCTGTCTGAGCTCTGGAATATTTCCTGCATTTTCTATCTTTATTTCATATTTCCAGGTTCTGCAAATTGTTTTGTATTTACATCTGTGACTCTTTCTCCCCCTCCCCCCCCCCCCCCCCCCCCCAGGCCCATGTCTCTGTCTCTACCCCACTCACTCCTGGGCATCATGGAATTTTTTAAATTGCCATGTCATTCTCCGTTGCTATCTGTTATGTCTCCTTTGTTTCTCAGCCATTTCATGGGCACCGATACTTTCCTGTACTTGTACGTTTTTCTTTAGCTTCTCAAAAGCACTCCGACCCCTTAATCCATCAATCCTCTATCTCCTGTTAACACCATTATGCCCAAATCACACCATCTACTTCTCGGGGACACCAGTGAAATCTCTTTTCCCCCAGCGAACAATTGCAGGAAGTTGTGTTCAAAATAGATTTTATTTTTTGTGTAATGAAGGACATGGATCCTAGGCAGAAATGCAGCTAAGGCCCCACTCTGATGATCTAATAGCAGCACGGGCTAGAGGGGATGAATGGCCTTGTTCTTAATATATCTTCCAATTATTGTACCAAGTTACACCTTTGGACTATGACTCACATTTGTTCCTGTCAAATTATTGCTCTGGATTATAGACAACAATGGCAGATCGTTGTGTATCATTCATCTTTATCACCTTTTAATGGAGGTTGCTTATCTATTCTTACAAGATATGTATTGCTGGAGTTGACGATATTTAGGCTGAGTAGCAGCTCAGGAGGAACGGGTGACTTTGGACCAAGGTTTGCAAAGTCCTCCGTTGAGCGTTTGTTCAGCTCGTGTCAGGGGCAGATCAAGACTTATTGATAGAGTCCAATCATTTTCATGAGCCAATATTGTTACTGAATCATGTGGTGGAAGATGGAGGATAAACTAAACTGATATTAGACGTTGTTTGCCAAGTAGTTCCTGTACCCATACTCGCTCCTTGTCCTAGTCTTTCCCCACCCCCCTCCCCTCCCCTGAATATAGTCTGCTGACACAGAAGCTGAAAACACGACGGCAGCGATGCAGAGAGAAGGGGTAAATCAAGGTTTTGGCTTGAAGACCCTTTGGCGGGACTGTGATGGGGAGGGCACACGTTGCAGAGAGAATGGGAGGGGTGGGTAGGGCAAAGGGACAGACTGAACCCACTGTTGCTGTGTGCAGGAGTGGTCATGAAATCATCCAGTCAATCGGCCGGGGGGGGGGGAAGAGACTGAGAGGGGGAGGGGGGGGGGGGGGGGAGAGGGAGGAATAATATGAACATATGAACGTGAAAGCTGTGAGATGAGGGCAGTTGGAAAAGGAAAATCAAAGAGCGTGAAACAGAGACCAACGACTACAATCTGAGGACTTGAAATATTGTCAGCCCATTTGCTGCCTCAATGCTGCCTGACCTGCTGAGTTCCTCGGGCACGTTGGCCTTTGCTGAAGGGATGTAAATGATGTGAATTGGAGAGTCGCTCATTAAACTCCAGATGGCAGAGCTGTCTGCTGGGGAAGTATCGGGTCAAAGATCAAATTTCATTTTCCCTTCCCGCCCCAATGCTTGGATGTCATCATTGTTTCCCAGAGATCCTTAAAACCACTGGGATTTTATTGGATATTTTCTCCTGGAAATAATTCTCCTGTGAATAATCTCCTGAAATAATTCTGAGAAGTGTCTTTCTGGAGGCTCGGTAGCTCTAGTGTAAGCCAGAACACTCTGGGGTAATGAATCAGTAGAGAGTGCAGCGTAGGTTCACCAGATTAATGGCGGGACTGATTTATGATGAAAGAATGGATCGACTGGGCTTGTACTCACATGGAATTTAAAAGGATGAGAGGGGATCTTATCGAAACATATAACATTCTTAAGGGAGTGGACAGGCTAGATGCAGGAAAAATGTTCCACGATGTTGGGGGAGTCCAGAACCAGGGGTCACAGTATAAGAATAAGGGATAGGCCATTTAGGACTGAGATGAGGAAAAACGTTTTCACCCAGAGAGTTGTGAATCTGTGGAATTCTCTGCACAGAAGGCAGTGGAGGAAAATTCATTGGATGTTTTCAAGAGAGAGTTAGATTTAGCACTTGGGGCTAACGGAATTAAGGGTTTGGGGAAAAAGCGGGAACAGGGTACTGATTTTCGATGATTAGCCAGGATCAGATTGAATGGCGGTGCTGGATCGAAGGGCCGAATGGCCTGCTCCTGCACCTATTTTCTATGTTTCTATGACTAGAAAAAACACAATCATCTGAGGTGGAAAAAGCAGCTGAACAAAACGTGAAGTGAACTTGAGAATTCTGGAACTAGTCAGCAGGATGTGCAGCATCTGTGGGGAGAGACATGGGTTTGACGTTCCGGAGTTCACAACTCGAGTGGATTCGCAGCGAAGATGATCAAACCAAGTGTGGTTGTAATGAGATGTTGGCGACCATCCGAAGTCTGGCCAGAGACGTGAGTCTTGAGGAAGAAGGAGAAAAAGAGAAGAAGAGAAATGCTTCAGAGAGGGATGTTCAGAGGTCGTAGCCTGGGTCACACGGCTGCCAATGGACAGTCGATTACAATCGCCCGTGATCAGGAGGCCGGAATCGCACTGGTGCCGTTATCTGGTGGGTGCGGAGCTGCAAGCAGAGATGGGGATGGTTGTGACCATGGATGGATGGATTTGAAAGCAAATCTTAAACAGTCTGGAGAAGGGTCCGCGCCCGAAACGTCACCCGTCTGTTCTCTCCAGAGATGCTGCTTGACCCGCTGAGTTACTCCACCGCTTGAATGAGTAAATTATACTTTATTGTCACATGAACCTGGGTACATGAAATGTTTTGTTTTGCAAACAACCTCGCAGTACACGAGTGTTGCCACATGTTGGCGCTGACAAATGTTGCAAAGTTGTGTCTGCCTGAAACGCTGGCGTGTTGTGGACCAGGTGTTGATGAGTGAGTGAGCGTGGAGGTGAGCGGTGCTTGATCACGTTGCACAGTGCAGCCGAGTCTGTGCACTGGGAGATCTGTGGTTTGATGAGTTGGAGTCAGGCACCTTGTGCAATCATGCAAGGAGTGTCTTGTGGTTGCTTCTGGTGGATATTAGTAATACTTCTCCATCATGACCCTCCATTAACACCACAATTCAGATTCGCCGGAACACAGTCATCATTTCACCCAATCGCTCCCATCGAGTTAACAGTTCTATTAAAGAGACGTCAAATGATACACAGGAAATGTAACTGGTTTGAGACGTTCTCACAGATTGCCTGCCTCGCTATTAATTGGAGAATGATTGGGTCATTAAGCTGGAGCATATTTCTGTAGAATCGCCAGACGTCTTCGAAACCCCAGCAGTCATACTGTGCTCTGACGGATGGTCAATAAGAGCAGCAATCTAGAAGTGATTGTTGCATACATGATGTGGTACCACCCATAGGACATGCAGCTCGCTCCTGAATGAGAATCTCCTCTAGGAGAATGCCAGGGGAACCCTCCACAACCTTGAACCTGACGTTCCCTAAACCTGTACAACCCACTTCTATCTCCTTCCCAAAAAGCAAGAGTCGGAAGAAGGGTCCTGATCTAAAAGTTCACCTATCCATGTCCCCCAGAGATAGAAACATAGAAAGACATGACCCCTGGTGGGGCTCAAGGTCAGTCCGAGGCCTCCAGCTCCATCGATGTTAGAAACATAGAAACATAGAAATTAGGTGCAGGAGTAGGCCATTCGGCCCTTCGAGCCTGCACCGCCATTCAATGTGATCATGGCTGATCATCCAACTCAGTATCCCGTGCCTGCCTTCTCTCCATTCTCTCCAGATGCTTCCTGACCTGCTGAGTTACTCCAGCTCTTTGGATTTTACAAGGGAAACCCCCTTGCTTAGATGAAGCAATGGCCGAGTTTACATCCACCTGAGATTCATTAATGCGGGTGTCTGGTGTTTTGGAGAAAAGGCAGGAGGATGGGGTTGAGAGAGATCAGTCGTGATTGAATGGCGGAGTAGACCTGATGGGCCGAATAGACCTGAGTATGTCTGATTATGATACTGCAGTTTACTGTCAAATCTGAGAAATAGCCAGATTATAAACTGAAGAAATGCCAAAATGGATTTTTAAAGCTGCTCTGTGTTCCCTGAGCTCTGTGCTGGGGAGATGACTCCGTAGAGTCCAGGCATAACACTTAATTGTTAATGGAAGCCTTCTCATTGAAAGTGGTTTAAAAAAAGATTGTTAACTCCGGCTGCTCAGCGACTTCACTATCAGCGGCCTGAGCAAGTGACTTGCTTTTTGGAACTGTGGGAAATTGAAATCCCTTCAAATTTTGTGTTTAATGATGGGGAAATTCTTCCTCCCACACGTCCCCACCCTTAAATATGTCAAGCCTCAGTGAATTGTTTCACATTGAAACCAGTTTAATTGTGGTTTCCAAAATACTTACGAATTCTGTTCCCGCCCTGCCAAACACTTGCGGGTTTTGCTGTAACAGTGACTCGTGGTTTGATAGATGGAGTGTATGGACCCAGGAGAATTAATCTCAGTGTTCGGGGACTGATGTTGCTGTTCCTTCTTCTTTAAAGACACTTAAGAGTCCAGCTGACCCATCTAAATCTAACTGCCGATGACGTGACATGGCCATTATATTGGAGGCTGGAATCTTCAGCATAAACAAACCTGCTGGAGGAACTCAGCGGGTCGGGTGGCATCTGTGGAGGGAATGGACTGGCAATGTTTCACGCCGGGATCCGTCTGACGAAGGGTCCTGACCTGAAACGGCATCTGTCACTTTGCATCTCAAGATGCTGCCTGACCCGTTGAGTTTCTGCAGCAGCTTGTTTCTTGCTGGAGCGGAGATGATGTTGCCATGTTACTGTGCCAGCAATGTGCCAGAAATTGTCAGTTACGGCTTCACACAGTTTGGGGAATTTAGTGTGGTAGTGAATCTGGGAAGTGTTGCACACTCATCAAGGCCTTTCATTGCCCTGCGTTGTGTTCTGAAGTTAGTCACCACTTGTGCATCGTCAACTCTTGCAAACACAGATCGGATAATCTGCCTTCCCTTTAGCCAAGTAAACACAGAAAATGCTGGAAATACAAGCAGCATCGATGTCAAGAGGAGCAGAAGGTAGACACAAAACGCTGGAGTAACTCAGCGGGACATGCAGCATCTCTAGAGAGAAGGGTCTCGACCTGAAACATCACCCGTTCCTTCTCTCCAGAGAAGCTGCCTGTCCCGCTGAGTTACTCCAGCGTTTTGTGTCTGTCTTCAATTTAAAGCAGCACCTGCAGTTCCTTCCTACCCACCAAGAGAAGCAGAGTGGTCCTGGGCCTCACACATTCCACCCACCTACAGAGTGCTTTCAGCATTTTTCTCTTTTAAAATCCGTTTTCCAACATCTACAGTTTTTTAAATAATTTTCTATTTTTTTGTTTGTAGTGACGCTCATTGAGGAACTAATTGTGTTCAGGAAACACCGCTGATAACTCCCATCCTTGAAGGGGGATGTGAAACAAAGTGGGGTCAGGAGGAAATCGAGGAATGGCCTCCCAGTTTACCAAGGTTTAGAAGGCTGCCTTGCCTTCTGATTTCCATATCATAGGAAATGATTTTTTTTTAAACTGTGATTGCGACAGATTTAAAAAATGACACAAATAACCTGAAGATAAATGTCTTTCTGAATTCGATTCACTTGGTTCCCACCCACCATTTCCTTCACAAACTGACTGCACTGATGCTGTGAGCGATGTAATGAACAGATGGGGTTGCACTCTCCAAGACTAGCAGGTTGATAAGAGAGCTAATTACCATTTATATTTAAAACTGATTTATTTTTATTCGTATTTTGAAAACATTTTGTTTTCTTCAGGCGTTAATATCTCCTTCCTCATTTCCATCCTTCACCAGGCCAATTAGACAGCCGCTGTGGTTGGAGGCAGGGCAGAGCGGCAGTGATGGCTGGGTGTGATGTGGCTAGGATGTCGCGGACGTGATCTTGATAGAAAGATACAGCCTGAGAACAGGCCCTTTGGCCCATCCAGTCCAAGTTGACTATAAATCACCAGTTCTATGTTATCCCACTTTCTCATCCACCCCTTACACACTGGGGGCCACCTGCAGAGGCCGGTTAACCTACAAACATGCACATTTGTGGTAGGAAACCCACAGCAAGTCCATGTGGTCGTAGTGATCGATGGTCGGTGTGGAATCGAAGGGCCTGTTTCTGTGCTATATCTCTAAACTAAACTAACATCTCTGATATAGGAATGCGTTCCTGTGAAACTGTTTGGCTGTTCCATGAGTCACAAAGTTGGTGCAGTGGGTGAAACTGATGCCTCACAGCTCCAGTGCCCAGGGTTCAATCCTGACCTCTGGCAGGCCCGATCAGAGGGGAGGGGAGGGGGGGGGGGGGGGGGCAACAAGTGCCATTTGGCATGGGCCTCATGCCAGTCTGCTGCAAAGGGATCTTGATTTGAGGGCCTCTAAAATTGAAATTGGCCTAGGCCTCAGTTCAACAATGAGAGGGCCTGACCTCTGGTTCAGTCTGGGTGCAGCTATTCCTTCGCCCCGTGACTGTATTAGTTCCCCCCGGGTGCACTGGTTTGCTCCCACATCCTAAAGATATACAGCTAGGTTAACTGGCTGACGTAAACTCACCCGAGTGTAGTTTGGTTGCAGGAGAATTGGCAGAGTGATGATGTGCATGGGAAAGAGAAGGGCTTCCAGGAAATGGATGGACGAAGGGTCCCAATGGGGTTTTTCTGAGAGAAAGCGTAAGGTTTATGGGCCCAATAACCTACACCTTCTATGGTGTAAGGAAATATGAGAAATAGCGTGGTTTATTGAGTCATGATGCAGCTCTATACGACTCTGGTTAGGCCGCATTTAAAGTATTGTGGCCGCCCTATTAAAGGAAGAATGTGGAGGCTTTGAAGAGGGTGGAGTGGAAGTTAACCAGAATGATGCCAGGATCGGGGAGTATCATCAACAAGGAGAGGTTGGACAAACTTGGATTGTGTTCTCTGGAATGCCGGAGGTTAACATAGATCTGGTAGAAGTATCTAAAGTTATGAGAGGCAGAGGTAAGATCGATGGGTCAGAAACTTTTTCACAGGGTGGAAGGGATCTTGGCTTCAGTTAGGGGCTGTGTGGAACTTTTCTTTGGCCTTTGTGTGTGCTGCTTCTGCCAACATGCCTGGTGGAGGTCCCGTAGGATGTCTGGTTCGGATTCCATTAGCAATATTGGTGGTGAAATGCCGAGTGTTACACTTGGACCGCACCTTGCATTAAAAACATCCTGGTGGTTTTGAAGTGGTGTTGACAATAGAGTGATCCTTTTCCGTATGGATTGTACGGAGGATTTGTATGACCTCGCTATATCACAGCCAATGGACACTTAGCAGTATGCTATTGTAGGAGAAGCAGTAGCCACAAGCTGATGATGACTAGTATCTGAAGATGGGTCCTGACCAAAACCGTCGCCTATCCATGTTCGACACAAGTTCTGGAGTAACTCAGCGGGTCAGGCAGCATCTCTGGAGAAAATGAATAGGTGACTTTTAGCGTCAAGAGTGGTTTAGTTTCATGTGTCCCAGATAGAACAATGAAATTCTGTCCTTGCTGCAGCACAACAGAATATGTAAACATAGTACACTGTAAAGAATATGATAAACGAGAGAGAGAAAAAAGTTCTCACACACACGCACACGCACCTTCTTCCCAATGGCAGGGGTGGAATGAGTGTGTGACCAGGATGGTGTGGGTCTCTGATGATGCTGGCTGCCTTTTTGAGGCAGCAACTCCGATAAATGCCTTCGATGGTGGGGAGGTCAGATCCGGTGATGGACTGGGCAGTGTTCACAATGCTTTGCAGTCTTTTCTGCTCCTGGGCGTTCGAGTTGCCGAACCAGGCCACAATGCAACCGGTCAATGTGCTTTCTACCGTACACCTGTAGAAGTTGAAGAGAATCCTCTCTGACATACCGAATCTCTGTAATCTTCCCGGGAAGTAGAGGCATCGAGACCCTTCTTCATACTTCAACCTGCCCATGCACTCCAGAGATGCTGTCTGGCCCGCTGAGTTACTCCAGCACTTTGCGTTTTTGTCTGACTTTCAATTTTGTTGATTCAGCAGTCAGCCATCAACAGGATATTCCTCCCCTCGAAGTGACATTGTGACAAAGTGTTTAACGTTTTGAGTATGGTGAATGTTACCAAAATGTTTGGCAAAAAGCTGATTCTCTCTAACAGAGAGAGTCAAAGAGGTTAGAAACATAGAAAATAGGTGCAGGAGTGGGCCATTTGGCTCTTTGAGCCTGCACTGCCATTCAATATGATCATGGCTGATCATCCAAAATCAGTACCCCGTTCCTGCTTTCTTCCCATATCCCTTGATTCCATTAGGCCTAAGAGTTAAATCTAACACTCTCTCGAAAACATCCAGTGATTTGGCCTCTACTACCTTCTGTGGCAGAGAATTCCACAGATTCACAACTCTGGGTGAAAAAGGTTTTCCTCATCTCAGTCCTAAATGGCCTACCCCTTATTCTGAAGCGGAGGGGGGGGGGGGGAAGATGATGGAGGGATGTGAAAGCACGGATGAATGGGTAAAGTTGTGCTGTTGATGGATCACGGTCCACAGCATCTCCGTGGCAATGTGACGCCGGGTGTCGACAGCCAGAGTTGAGAAGCTTCGAGGAGAAGCTCGATTTCACTCGGGGCAGAAGATGCGTTTGACAACGCGCTGATTAAATTTCCTGCATGAACGTTTTAAAAAAGAGAGCATTCTCCCAGATTAATCGTAGCGTATTCTGTCCTTGGGCTGTGATTGAGAACTGCAGTGACTATTAGCTGAGCCTTGCGTTCAAAGCCAGTTGATGTAAACACAAGATGGTCATTAATTCAAAAGGAATTCAGAAGAAAAGTCTGAGCTGAAAATGTGTAAAGGGCCTGTCCCACTTTCACGACCTAATTCACAACCTCTGCTGACTTTGCCCTTGACTCGCACTCGCAGCATGGTCGTCACGAGGTCGTAGGTAGGTCGTGATGCTAGTCGTAGGTACTCGTGGGATCAAGTAGGTCGGGGCGTCTTTTCAACATGATAAAAATGTCCACGAGTAAATAAGGTGGTGAAAGTGGGACAGGCCCTTAACTTGTTCCCACAGGATGTGTTCAAGACAAATAAGAGAGATGGATGTAAGGGTGTGTTTGGTAAATTAAGACATAAAGAGCACACTTACAGATGGACATTGTGTGGCTGGAAGACCATCAGCTTGGAGAAAGACAGGCTTTGGTCTGCCTGAAACCTGTTGGTGTCTCGGCAGAGAGATATGTCATTCAGGGATTGTTGCCGACGGGCACATTCCAGGCTGGAGGGGAATGTGCTGAGGGTCACACTGAATGTTAGTGCAGCCAACGCCAAGGCTCTGTGGGGGAGGGAGGACCGCAACTAGAGTTCCTCCGCTGCTGGACATTGAGGGGCAGAGTCTGTTGGGGACACCACTCAAACAAGGGAAGAGATCCACGTAAGTGGCAAGGGCGTATAGTCTAAGGATTGGTGTGGACACTACTGAGAATCACAATATTGATACCGAGAATGTCTAAATTTCAACAGTTTTTGTTTTCATAGAGTTAAAGGGTGATGCAGCGTTGAAACAGGCCCTTCAGCCCAACTTGCCCACACCGGCCAACATCTACACTAGTCCCACCCGCCTGTATTTGGCCCATATCAAACATTATGGTGCCCTGAAATGGGGGGGGGGGGGGGGGAGGAAACTATGTATAAACACAGCTGTAATTTCTACATGGTGAAACCAAAATGTATAAAAATAACCTTTAATAATCTGAAGGGCCTGTCCCACCAGCATGCAACTCCATGCGATGAGCGCGACCTAATGTGGTCGCTTGAGCCGTCCGGCGTCGCGGGGCCGGTCCCACTTCGATCGCGGAATTGTACGGAGTTCGTCCCGACATCGCGCGGGGCTCCGAAAAACTGACCACGTTCAAAAATTTTGTGTGGCAACGGCTTGTCGGCTCGCAGTCGCCTCGACGCATTACACACCGCCTCCACGTCGTGCCTCCGTGACCCTCTCTGTGTGTGCCTCTGTGCCCCTCTCTGTCCTGGTGAACTTACCTTTAAGACCGCTCCAAGTTCGCTCCAAGTTCGCCTCACTTTGCGCAGCGCTGCGCCACTCACCCAACCTCCGCGCGGCCCTCGCTGCCAGTTTGGTCGCGCTTGCCGCATGCAGGCGCATGCTGGTGGGAACGGCCCTGTACAGGGGATCACCCGATCTCCGCGCGGTCCCCGCTTCTAGTTTGATCGCGCTCACCGCATGGAGTCGGATGCTGGTAGGACAGGCCCTTGACAATGTGCATTTTAACCACATGCGATCTTTTTCAATTACAAATCTCAAATTGTGGAGTACAGAGGCAAATAAATAAATAAATGCTGGGCCTTTGTCCCAAACATTATGGAGGGCACTGTAACTTCACCGGCAGCTCGTTCTATACACCCACCATCCTCTGTGTGGACAAAGTTACCCCTCTGGTTCCTATTAAACTCTATATTTTCATTATTTCACAAATAAACTTTCTTCCGAATTAAAAAAAAACATGGACACACATTCATGCACATACGTGTATTTGTGTGTGTATATATATATTTTTAATTCTGAAGAAGGTTTTTTTTGAAATAATTAAAAATGTCGAGTCCTGACCAGTTCGTAGGACAGCAACAAAATAGCTTTATTGAGCTTGTAAGAAATAGTGAAGTTGGTGAGTAATTGTACTTGGGCTGGGCAGTGGGAAGAGAAAGAATGTTTCTAAATCAACCTCAAGGCCAACGAGCTTGTTAGTGAGTCAGCCGATGATTTAAAATGAACGCGCATGAAGTAACGTTGACACAAGCCCGGACAAATTGCTTAAGGCCTGTGAAGAAATTTCATATCAGCTTGTCGCAGCAGGCTGTTTAAGAGATTAGCAGAGGTCAGGACGAGAGTAGGGTACAGATAGAGGGGGCAGGTCTGATGACTGGCTTCAGTGGGTGCGATAAGATAGTCAGTGGCTAGTTTGGGGGAAGTGAAACTGTGTTCTCAGCACTTGGACTGCTGTCAGAAAGAAAGAAATAAAAAAAAAACTCATTTTGTGGTTTGTCTGAGACTCGGGTTGGGGGAAAAAAACCTGCCATAAACTGACAGATTTTTGCAGCCATAAATTTTCATGAATTAGCAACACTGGCAGCATCTTCCACACTAATAGCTTGCGATGCGGGTGCAACCATCTGTTTGCAAGCCTCATTTTGCACTCAGTATTCATCTTATCCTGTTGTCGGCGTTGCTCCAATTATAATACCCGAGGATGCGACGGTGTAACAGGGAGATTTAGTGACGGCTCCGCAGATCCCGAACTGTCTTCGTGCGAAGGAAGGAACTGCCGATGCTGGTTTAACCCAAAAGATGGACATAAAACGCTGGAGTAGCTCAGTAAACGCTGGAGTAACTCAGCGGGCCGGGCAGCATCTCTGGAGAGAAGGAATGGGCAACGTTCAGGGTCGAGACCCAGTCTGAATTTATTTGGTGTCTATCTTCTGTCTTCGTGGGAGTTGCATTCTGGAGCATGTTTGCTGCGAGAACACTGGAGCAGAAGATCGCAGAGTCAAAGGGGGAAGAGGGAATTGCTATTTGCTCATCCACAGAAATAACAGACCACCCACAGTCCCACCCCTGCACTCCGATCTATTTGCACTCTCTGCCTCTACTCGCCTCTCTGGCAATCTAGGGTGTGACAGTTGCTGTCTAAACATGTTCATTCATCTCACACCAGGCCTGTTGTCCTATTCTGGTGGCCTGCTTACAACTTTACGAATCTCCACATTGTTTCTTCCTGTTAACAACACAACCCCCCCCCCCCCCCCCCCCCACACACACACACCATAGTGTCAGGATTGGCCTGGGCTTTAGTAATAGATTTAATTGCAATAAACACAGCAAGAGGCAGATAATTAATAAACATAAACAAATGAAGAAAACCGAAGGCCAATGTGGCACAGAACCGCAAGCACGACGTCGAACATTAGGGGGCAGTGCGGCTAAAGAAACCAACTTAAGGCAAACTGGGGAAATATCCGAATGGCCAAATCCTACCCCAGGAGGCTAATTTGTTATTATTATTATTGATTGATTGAAAGATACAGCATGGAAACGGGCCCTTTGGTTTACCGAGTCCACACCAACCATCGATCGAAGAAAAATGGATCGACTGGGCTTATATTCACTGGAATTTAGAAGGATGAGGGGATAGAAACATAGAAATTAGGTGCAGGAGTAGGCCATTCGGCCCTTCGAGTCTGCACCGCCATTTAATATGATCATGGCTGATCATCCAACTCAGTATCCCGTACCTGCCTTCTCTCCATACCCTCTGATCCCCTTAGCCACAAGGGCCACATCTAACTCCCTCTTAAATATAGCCAATGAACTGGCCTCAACTACCCTCTGTGGCAGAGAGTTCCAGAGACCCACCACTCTCTGTGTGAAAAAAGTCCTTCTCATCTCGGTCCTAAAGGATTTCCCCCTTATCCTTAAGCTGTGACCCCTTGTCCTGGACCTCCCCAACATCGGGAACAATCTTCCTGCATCTAGCCTGTCCAACCCCTTAAGAATTTTGTAAGTTTCTATAAGATCGCCTCTTATAGATATCTTAGATATAGATGAGGATATCTTTTAGAAACATATAAAATTCTTAAGGGACAGGACAAGCTGGATGCATGAAAAATGTTCCCCATGTTGGGGGAGGCCAGAACCAGGGGTCACAGTTTCTATGTTCTCCCATTAACACCAATTCTATGTTATCCCACTTTTGCACCCACTACCTACAGAAGCCAATTAACCTACAAACCCGCACCTTTGGGATGTGGGAGGAAACCGGAGCACCCGTAGGAAACCCACTTGATCACAGGGAGAACGTGCAAACCACACAGACAGCACCGGAGGTCAAGATCGAACCCAGGCCTCTGGCACCGTGAGGCAGCAACTATACCAGCTGCACCACTGTGCCTGCTCATTCTGTTAGAGCCATTCAATATGGCGGCTGTTCATCTACCTCAGTGCCTTGTTTCATTACTAACTCCATATCCCTCTATTCCCTCAATGTCTAAAAATCTATCGGATGCACAACGAACTGCAGGCGCTGGAATCCTGAGCATAACACAAAGTGCTGGAGTAACTCAGCAGGTCAGGCAACATCTCTGGAGCCCTCTCTTCCCTCTACCCTCCCTCTTCCCCCTCTCTTCCATTTCCCCCCTCTCTCTTCCCTCTTCCCCCTTCCTCCCCCTCTCTTCCCTCTTCCTCCCCCTCTCTTCCCTCTCCCCCCCCTCTCCCCCCCCTCTCCCCCCCCTCTCCCCCCCCCCTCTCCCCCCCCCCTCTCCCCCCCCCTCTCCCCCCCCCTCTCCCCCCCCCTCTCCCCCCCCCCTCTCCCCCCCCCCTCTCCCCCCCCCTCTCCCCCCCCCTCTCCCCCCCCCCTCTCCCCCCCCCCCTCTCCCCCCCCCCCTCTCCCCCCCCCCCCTCCCCCCCCCTTAATCTTAATATCTTTCTCAGCTCGGTGTTCATTCTGTTTTGCAGTTGCATGACTGCAGATAGTTGGGTGGTTACAGGAGTCTGTGGTAAGGGCGGGTGTGGAGAGTGAGGGGGTGGTTTCCCTGAACTAGTGTGCAGTTTATCATGCTCCTCTAGCTGTGTTCACCCTATTAGGGTGTAGAATCACGCGGTGTTCCTGCTTCTCTACAACATAACACTATCACGGGCAATCTTGGACATTAGGTCTCTTGGCTCAGAATAAATGCATTGTGGTGGGTTGATAAAGATATTGTGGAGAAGTTACGCTATCATGAGACAAATATTTCATCTTTGAAGGTTAATGGGGTCACCATTCCAAATTACCTTGTTCGAGGATAGCCTAAAAAAGTAGGCCCAAGTTGCTGCTACCAAGAGAGATACCTAAGGAAGGTGTAAGGGGAAAGGTGAGCAGGGGGTGTCCAAACATCACTGTTGGACTCATTTATATCATAAGACACCCCAGCCCCTCCCTCAGTCGTGCACTGAAGTATCAGAATTCTGTACTAATTTCTTCAAATTACAATCAAAACACAAAGTACTTGTGCTATAACACCAGGATAAACGCTCAATGAAGAAAACCCGAGCCCAAAGCCAAAGTGCTTTGGGATGTTGGAATCACCACTAACGCGCTGATGCATTGAGTGAGTGGCAGTGAGTCTTGTGTAACACAAGGCTCTCGTTGACCAGAGAATTGTATGGGATTGGATCAAAGGGCCAAGGGAAGGCATTGGGATGGGGCAGTGGAGAAAGAACAAAGAGATCAAACAACCATGGGCTTGTTTAGGTTAAATAGAAGCAGGGAGAGACGATCGAGAAAATTGTCAATGGGGATAGACACAAAATGCTGGAATTACTCAGCAGGTCAGGCAGCATCGCTGGAGAAAATGGACAAGTGACGTTTTGGGTATAGATCCCTCTTCAGACTGCTTGTAGTACGGAGAGTTGGGGAAAATAAAATGGAAATTGTCAATGGGGATAGACAATAGACAATATGTGCAGGAAGAGGCCATTTGGCCCTTCGAGCCAGCACCGCCATTCAATGTGATCATGGCTGATCATCCCCAATCAGTACCGCATTCCTGCCTTCTCCCCATATCCCCTGAGTCCACTATTTTTAAAATTCCTATCTAGCTCCCTCTTGAAAGCATCCACTGCCCTCTGAGGCAGAGAATTCCACAGACTCACCACTCTCTGAGAGAATTCCACAGACTCACCACTCTCTGTGAGAAAAAGTGTTTCCTCAATAGTGATTTGGAACCAGAAAATTGGCAGCTAAGCAAGGATAGGCGGGATAGACGTGGGATCTAAGTGAGAAGAGGGTAAGTGTTGGGAAATTTGGATGAATCGAGGCCTGATGTGGGCGGGGTGTGTGAAACCTAGTTGGATCTGAAGATCACTGCGGATGGGATGAGACCCTGAGCCTTGCAGGAGCCCAGGTCCATGATTTCACAAACAGGTCGACTCAGCCTGGCTCTCCTCCGACTGCAACCATCTTCCTCCGGAGGCAGGTCCTCTGCTCCCTTGCTCGTTCTGACACACAAGCTGTACTGAGATGAGCAACGCACCAACACCACAGAGGGGGGGCTGCAGGCATTTAAAACAAATCTGAAGTCAGACTTAGGTTAACCAGGACAGCTGGTTGAAACCACAGCTGAGGGTTTAGCTTCTACATTTCTGTATTACTCAGGATGCTGTTTCAGTTTGTGGTGTGCCATACTCGTACTTAAAAACAAATTCATTTATGGATGGCGCCCAAGTTTGCTGAACTAAGGCTAATTTAGTATAGTTTCGTTTACAGATACAGCTTGGAAGCAGGCCCTTCAGCCCATCGCGTCCAGGCCGACACTCCATCACCCGTTCATAGTGGTTCTATGTTTTTTCCCACTCCCTACGTACCAGAGGCAGTTTACGGAAGGCCAGTTAACCTACCAACCCAGGAGGAGACGTGGGAGGAAACCAGAGCACCCGGAGGAAATCCACGCGGTCACAGGGAGAACGTGCCAACTCCACACAGGCAGCACCCGAGGTCAGGATCGAACCCGGGTCTCTGACGCTGTGAGGCAGCAGCTCCACCCGCTGCGCCACCGTGCCGCTAATGACAAACTGTAAAAGCCGTTATCAACGACCCCTGGACCCGCTGACCCGATGGGTGGACTCACAGCTGACCACCACGTACACAAACCCTGCCATGTACCTCTCCTGAATTAAACAACCAAGGTATGATAACATCGAACTTCAGCGTGGTATAAACATGCTTGCCCATTTATTTCCAGTCGAGCATTGAAAGGAAACCCAGTTTATATTTGGATTGGACTTATTTATGCTTCACAAGCTGCTATTCACAGTTACAAATGTAGAATGTGCCTTTACATTATAATTTCTTGCTATTTTCCCTCAGCAATTACTTCATTTATTCAATTCAATGACACTTTATTGACGCATGTACCTAGGAACAGTGAAGTTGTTTGCTGTCCGGTTACTGTCTGGTGAAATCATACAGCCTCCCTCCCTCCATCCCCTGGCAGTACACAAAGAGCCGCCACCGTTCTGGCACCGTCAAAGTTCCAGAAAGATAATCGAACATCCAGAACCAGGGCCCACAGTTTAAGAATAAGGGGTAAGCCATTGGGAACGGAGACGAGGAAACACTTTTTCTCACAGAGAGAGTTGTGAGTCTGTGGAATTCTCTGTCTCAGAGGGCAGTGGAGGCAGGTTCTCTGGATGCTTTCAAGAGAGAGCTAGATAGGGCTCTTAAAAATAGGGGAGTCAGGGGATATGGGGAGAAGGCAGGAACGGGGTACTGATTGGGGATGATCAGCCATGATCACATTGAATGGCGGTGCTGGCTCGAAGGGCCGCATGGCCTACTCCTGCACCTATTGTCTATTGTCTATTCTTATCTTCGCGCAGTGGCAAATCAGGCCTGCAGCTGTACTAGGCCGCAGATGTCCCCGCTGGGTCCGCCTTTGTTCTCGGCCTCCCCACCAGCTCCCCCTTTGTTAGCATCCCCCCCCTCCGCGTTTGTTCCCCCTTCATTCTCAGCGGACCCCTGCTGGGCCCCTCTTCATTCTTGGTGCCCCTCCCCCTCACGCCGGGACCCCCCTTCGTTCTCAGCGGCCCCCTTATGTTCAACAAGGCAGAGTGTAGACAGACACTCGCAGGCAATGACGTACGTCTGAAAGGTGCCCCCCCCCCCGTGTGATAAACTTGGCAGACGGCACGGCAACTGCAACGCTCCACTCAGCCGGATAGATGATCTCGATCAGACAACCCGCTCCAGAGGGGTGGAGATTACCCCGGCCGCAGGGAAGAATCCTACTGCTTCGCCATGAAATATCACCATGGCATCTCCTGCCCTCCCACACTGCCTCACAGCTCCAGTAACCTGGCTTCAATCCTGGCTCCAGGTGCTACCTGTGTGAGTTTGCCCGTGACTGTGCAATGCCAAAGATGTTCTGGTCGAATGGGGGAGGTTAATGGGCCAATGTAAATTTCCCCTAGTGTGTAGGTGAGCGGTGGAGAATTGATGGGAGTGTATGAAATTAAAATAGGATTTGTGTGCATGGGTGCTTGATAGTCAACTTGGGAATTAATGGCCGAAGGGTCTTCTTCACAGGAGGTCTGTATCAAGGGTAGGGGCTGAGTTAAAATTATACTTTAGAGATACAGCTTGGAAACAGGCCCTTCGGCCCACCGAGTCCAGGTCGACCGGCGATCCCCGCACACTAACACTATCCTACACACCGAGAACAGTTTTACAATTTTTACTGAAGCCAATTCACCGACAAACCTGTACATCTTTGGAGAGTGGGAGGAAACCAGAGCCCCCCGGAGAAAACCCACGTGGTCACAGGGAGAATGTACAAGCTCCGTACAGACATAGTCAGGATCGAACCTGGCTCCCTGGTGCTGCCAACTCTACCGCTGTGCCACTGTTATGCTATCTAAGACACAGCACCTTTAGGGCAGCATTCCCATGTATTGCAATGAATGCTATCAACCTAGAGGAGGGAATTCCCTCCTGGGACTGGCTTCTCTCCACATCTCAAAGACATGGATAATTGGCCTTTGAAAACAGTCCCTAGAGCCAAGTGAGTGCTGGAATCTGGGGGAATCTAGCCCCAAGTGTTAGATAGAGCTCTAGGGGCCAGTGCAATCAAGGGATATGGGGAGAAGGCAGGCACGGGTTATTGATTGGGGATGATCAGCCATGATCGCAATGAATGGTGGTGCTGGCTCGAAGGGCCGAATGGCCTCCTCCTGCACCTGTTTTCAATGTTTCTATGAGAAAGAAGGGAAGGTCATTGAATGGTGCAGCACAGCAACAAACTCACCTGTCCCGCCTTCTCCATGGCAACCACCACAACTATCCATGCTAATCCCATTTGCCTGAATTAGCCCTGTATCCCTCAACACCTTTCCAAAGCAAGTACTTCTTTTAAACACTGCACTTGTGTCTGCCTCCACCACCACCTCTGACGGCTTGTTCCAGAGAGTTGCCAACCTCTGTGTGAATAACTGGTGTAGTTTAATGCAGGAGAGGTTCAAAGCAGCTCTAGTGTACGTGGGGGTCAGCTATAAGTCCTGCCATCCACTCAGTGTGTCCAGTGGATGTTGGTTAACGAGTGAGTGCTTTATAGCTTGTCATTAGCGACACAGTTGCTGGTGGAGCTGCTGCCCGAGTGCCAGAGTCCCGGGCTCCATCCTGACCTTGAGTGCTGTTTCTGTGGAGTTTGCGAGTCCTCCATGTGACCCCTTGGGCTTCCTCTGGGCGCTCCGGTTTCTCCCACACCCCAAAGATGTGTGGGTTTGTACATTAATTGGCCTCTGTAAATTGTCCCTAGTGTGTCGCAAGTGGATGCAAAAGTGGGATAACATAGAACTCGTGTGAGAGTTAGCGTAGACTCGATGGACCGAAAGGCCTATTTCCAAACTGTACTTCTCAACTAAACTAAATTAGCCTTAGATTAGCAAACTTGGGCACCATCCATAAACATAATTAAAAATATATATTATTACCCCTCAGATATCCTTTAAATTTCTCCCCTCTCACCTTAACCGTGCCTTCTAGTTCTAGACTCCACTGCAGTGGGAAAACGATTCTCTGACTATCTATCCTATACTATCTTTGTCTTTCATACAGGTGGGAGGTAATACACTTGGGAAGTCATATTCTTGTAGGAAATATACAGTAGCAATTTTACAAAATTTTGAGATTTAGAAAATCAAGCCTGCAATTTATCCCATCAGATAAAGCATAAAAAGAAGTTTAATTTGACACCTAATTCACTTTCATACCTTCAGTATTAAAAAGGTTATGGCCATTTCCGTACTCGGAAATTAGCATCTTGTTCCCCATTGCCTTTCCATTGACTTAACACAAAAGCTGTGATCTACGACAGTCAAAAGCCCATAAGTTTCTTAAAAATTAAGAGAACTCAATTAAATTTTCAGTTTTTATAGATTGAAGCATTCTGAAACAAATATGAAACAATATTACTTGGATGACCTGAAATTAAAGCATATAATTAGTTACCTAATTGTAGCTAATTACAAAATTCAATTACTAGTTCTAAACATCTATCCATTTCTTAAGAAAAGATAAACTTTTAAAAATTGCCTAAGTGTCCAAATAACATTCACACAATAATTCACAATATAACATGATTTTTAAATCTCATTTTCATGAATTTATAGGCCAAACGGAAGGAATTTAGTGTTTAATTCCTGTAAATTAATGGCCATTTAAATCAACCAGCGAGTGGGTTTTAGTGGAACGCGGTGGATTAGAACATTGCGGTTTGCGGTGAAGTCGGCATGAAAAACACTGCCGGTTCATACATTTGTTTTGTCCCCATTTCGCAACATGAAAATGTGATTAAAACCTTCGTAAAAACCAAGTTTTTATTTAAAAATAAACTGTGCACTTTATTTTCACCCCTGCGTAAAATCCTTCCCGTTGTCAGCGCTCACGGCTTTAGAAGATGATTTTTAAATTACTCTAGTTAATAAATAATCTAGCGTAATTTAAAAATACCTTCATGAATGAAATGTTGGAGCAATTTTTCTTCAGCAACGAGATTGCTCGATTTGCCCTGTCTGTGGAAGAACGGCACTTTAAACACGCCCCTCTCTGAAAGGCGCCAAAGTCACGCACACGGGGAGCGGCAGAACTGCAGCGCTGCTCAAGGAAATTTTTTTAACATACCTGTATACAGGGATCTTCGGAGAGTTGATGTATCGGGAGAATTTGGGGTGTAAGTCCAGAGTGGTCTCACCAATGTTGTGTACAGCTGCAATGTGACATCCCAATAAAACATAGGGTTAATGAAGGAACGTGGAAATACGGAAATATCCAATCTCATCCCTGGGAGTTGGAAGTTGGTATATTGGGCTATTGTCATTTGCCTGCATTCAGTCCAGGGAACCTCTGGACCCTACCTATATCCGGTCATATGTCCTAATGTCTTTTAGCAGAAAGATGCCTTTATCAGAATGATGCCTGGACTAAGGAGTATCAGCTACAGGCAGAGGTTGGATGGACTTGGATTGTTTTCTCAGGAATGCCGGAGGTTGTGGGGGGACCTGAGAGAAGAACATACAATTATGGAGAGGCATAGATGAGACAGGCTGTCAGAATCTATTCCAGGGTGGAAAAATCAAATACTAGAGGGCATCATTTTTTGATGAGAGGGACAAAGTTTAAAGGAGATGTGTAGGGCAAGTGTATTTCCACAGAAGGTGGTGAGTGGCTGGAACATGATGTCAGTCAGGGGATAGTGCTTAAAGCAGATGCGTTAGCAGCATTTAAAATCATTTGGGATAGGCTTAGTTTCATTTAGGGGTAAGTACGTAGAATGTACGTAGCGGCTACATCGGAGCTCGTGGATGTCTCTTTGCGGCTCGTAAAGCTAACGGCAGGTACCCGGGAAACGTGGTAACTCGTGAAGTGTCCACCAGAGCCCCGAGTACCTGCGAGCGGCTATTACCGTAATTCTCCGAGTTCGAATCAGGGGAACTCGGGAGAATTCTTGAATTACTTCGCACAGTGGGACAGCCCCTTTACACTATCTTACACAATTTTGCAATTTCACCAAGCCAATTAACCTACAAACCTGTACATCTTTGGAATGTGTGAGGAAACCAGAGCTTCCGGCGAAAAGGTCGCGGGAGAACATACAAACTCTGTACAGCCAACACTGGTAATCAGGATGGAACCAGGCTCTCTGGTGCTGTAAGGCAGCAACTCCACCGCTGTACCACCGTGCCGCCCATGGGGTTTGGGGAGAAGGCAGGCACGGGTTATTGATAGGGGATGATCAGTCATGATCACAATGAATGGCGGTGCTGGCTCGAAGGGCCGAATGGCCGCCTCCTGCACCTATTTGCTATGTTTCTATGTATGGATATGCAGGGAACGGAGGTATTTGGGTTAGGGGCTGGTAAGTGGTGGTCTTGGCATCACGTACGGCACAGACACTGTGGGCTGAAGGGCCTGTTTTGTACTGTTCTGTGTTCTATGCTCCAAGTTTAATGACTGGAATAGCTGGAAACTCCTGGTGAGAAGCTGGAAATGCAACTGGTGCCGGCGAAATACTGGTTTAAAAAAAAAACCCAACTGGGCTTTTACATGTAGCAAATGCTGTTTGTTACAAACCACTGGTGACGAGTTGGAACTTCCTCAATTCACCAGAGTTACCACAACGGGAAAGTGGAATTGCCATCTCTCAGTAGGAGGTAACACAAGAAATCCCAGTGAAGGTTCTTTGGGAGAACAAGGAAGCTAATTAAAAACAGAATTTTCCACATCTGTTTCCATTTAAAGCTTTGAGGCAGACGCAGTGATTGAGATGAAGTGGTTATGTAAAAGTGCCAGATAGCATAGCAGATCCAAGTATGAAGTTGAAATGACTGATTCTATTTAGCCGGCATCATGCAAGAGACTTCCACTTCTGAACACTTCAATATTATTGTGATGAAATTTCTTGTCAAGGGCCCCCTGTCTTTTGCATTTGATGTTGAATCGTGTAACTTTCAACACAGTCTGAGATCCCAGGCAGTCTTTGCCCAGATAATGTGAGGATGCAGGCTTGTAAATATTTTGTTTGTCTTTGTATTCACCTTGTTGGGGAATTGCAAGCTCTTCTCTGTTGCCAATCATTCCATGTGTAGCCATTTAAGTTGCTGGATGCAGAATGTACGGGCGTTTTTACTGTTACCAACCCAGTGGTAAAGGCAACATTAACCGATATGGCTGCAGTCCGCCTTTGCTAATGTGTAGGACTTCACCATGTGTAGGACTTTACGGTTAATTGCCAGCAAAGTACAAACTGCTGGAGGAACTCAGAAGGACATGCAGCATCTATGGAGGCAAAGGGATAATTAATGTTTCAGTTTGAGACCCTGCATCAATTTGTTTTTGCTCCAGATTCCAGCATCTGCAGTTTAGAGATACAGCGCAGAAACATCGGCCCTTCGGCCCACTGAGACTGCACCAACCAGCGATCCCCACACACTAACACTACCCCACACACACTAGGGACAATTTACAATTATACCAAGCCAATTGGCCCACAAACCTGTACATCTTTGGAATGTGGAAGGAAACCAGAGATCCCAGAGAAAACCCACACGGTCACGGGGAGAACGTACAAACTCCGTACAGACAGCACCCGTAGTCCGGATTGAACCCGGGTCTCTGATGCTGTAAGGCAGCAACTCTACCGCTGCACCACTAGATGTAGCACAGTGGTTATGTTTCAGGACTAATAATCCATAGGATTAGATGAACAGTGGTGACAGATGTTTAAATCCATCAAAGCAGCTTGGGTGTTTAAATTCTATTTGTTAAATGCGGTAAAGCTCCTATAATCCGCTTCCCGGTTCCTGTGCTCTCCCTGTCACACCAGGACCTTGCTTCCCACACTCCCTCTCCCACCCTGGGTCCCAGCTTGCACACTCCCTTTCACTCATCCCTTTTTGTTCCCTGCGCACCCTTGAAATTTGCAGGAGCTGTATTTCAGGTAACATCCTGGTGAACGTCTTCTGCACTCCTTCCAAAGCCCCTCCATTCATCCCACCATGTTGTAACCAGAACTGCAAACTCCAAATAGGGTCTAAATAAACATATATACACCTGCAACATGACTTCCCAATGTTTATACTCAATGCATTGACCATTGAAGGCAGGCATGCAATGTACCTTCCATGTACCTACCAATGCAACCCCTCACACTTATCGGTATTAAACTTCACTTGCTATTTCTCTACTGATATTTCTAACTGATCGATATCCGGCAATATCCAATGACGACCTTCCTCGCCGTCCAAAACCCCACCAATTTCGGTCAAACTATACCGATGTCATCTGCAAATTTACTCATCAGACCACCTACATTGTAATCCAGATCATTAATATATATTCCCAGTGCCGATGTGCGTGGAGCAGACCGCGAGTCAGAAAAAGACCTCCTCTACCACTACCCCCCATCTTTCATGACCAAGCCAATTTAAGATGCAATTTACCAACTCACTGAGGCCAATGAAAGAACATTCACGTCGCGGCCCTGCTTCCACCAATCTTTCCACCACCATGCACAAGAAGCGCAAGAAGCGCAAGACGCCATTGTACGGAGATGCCGAGAAGTGTGTTTATCGATGACTGAACAATTTCTAATCTTGTGATGTGGACTCGATAAGAAGTCCAAACTCACTGTGGACTTCTGGGCCAGCCTACATGAGGATCCATGATAAATGCTTTACTGAAGTCGACAGAGAAAACTTCCACTGCCCAACCCACCCCAATCTCCTTCGTCACTTCCTCAAAAAAGTAAATCAGGACCACCCGCACACAAGGTCATGCTGATTATCCCTAATAACTAGCAAAGCTTCCTGTAAAGATATTGCTACCTCTCCACATCAGGCACAACCTACCCTTCTTGTGGAGGTCCCACATGTCCTGCAAGAGATCTCAATGATCCAAGGGTCTGAAGTCGTCCCTTGGGTAGCTGCGTGCCACTCCAATAGCTCTCAGGTAGCTCAAAATTATTTGGAGCAAAGTAGTCTTCTTGAGTAGAACACTCACTCCCTCCACGAATGGAGCCCAGTGGCAGCACTATCTACAGAATGCACTGTAGTTACTGGAGTAGCCAGGGCCGGATTTAGGTGAAGAGAGGCCCTAAGCTATTTCACTTGTGAGGCCCCCTCTCCCCTCCCAATCCCCCACCCCCACCACTAGAGGACCATGACTACCCGACAGTGACAGTGTGACACTTCTAGATCCTGCTGTATGTTGTCATTAAACAGTTGGTTTTAAAATACATATTGGATTCACCGCGATGCCTTACCTGGATCACCGTTTGAAGCTCTGGAGTGTTGGGCCTGCTGCTTCAACATCATGGAGCTGAGGTTTGCGGAGCTCCCAGCCTCGGGCCGTGCTGATTTCAACATCCCTTTGCCGAGGGCTGCCAGCGTGAATCTCCGCCCAGCCCAGCCTGTGGACTTCGGGAGCCGCGTTCTCCGGTAGGAAGTGGCCGATTCGGAAGTCCAAGCCGCTGAGAATGTTCTCCCGTTCCGACGTCGGATGGTGACCCCCAAATTTCATTGCACCAATTGGTGCATGTGACAATAAGTGTCTCTTGAATTGAATGTGGAATATTAAGAAATAAAGAAACTACAAATACACTAAGAGCAAAAAATTTTTTCTCGCCTTCTTCATAGCAAAATCATCCAGAAGTTCACCAAGATCTATTTGTCTACGTTTATCACTCTCAATGCACAGAATGCTCAGTGTAGATAATCTCTCTTGAGACATTGTGGACCTTAATTCATTTTTAATTATTTTGAGTCTTGAAAAAGACCTCTCGCCCGAGCAGTTGGTGACCATTAAGCTAAGAAACAGCCGCAAGATGGCTTCCACATTAGGGAAGGCCATCAGAATTGTTTCCTTGTATATTATTTGATAACGGTCTGTATGAGACAGAGAGTGCTCTTCTGTAGGCCTATGGTTTTGTCTCACGTACGAGTGAAAGTGCAAAAGTTCATCAGTAAGTTCCAGGTCAACATCTTCTGGGTTTGCTTCCATCAACAGTTCAACACCGTGCTGAATTTCTTGCTTAGACGTGGTGAGATTAGCAAGAAAGGACAACTGTTGTGCAACTTCACTGGACACAGAACCTCTTCTCTTGGTTTCAAGTGCATCTCGTATAGGAATAAAGGATTTTATCCTAAACTTATCTCTTGAAGAGAGTTTATCTAAAGCATCAGGACCAGGTGCACCTCCATCATTTCCTTGCCATTTCCTTGCTCTTTGTCTCCCTGTGACAGTTCTGTAGTTAACATCTCGCAAGGTGGCCTTTGCTTGTTGCTCAAGCTCATCAAAATCTTCTCTAATTTTGCTTACAAAATCCTGGTGAACTGTACAAAGTTGGACAAGTACTCGATAACAGTTTGGATTTCTGAATGGCTTTGTTGACCTTGTGGAAATGACCTCGCAGCCGGGTCCAAAAATGCAGCATAAACACAAATTCCACTTCTTCCATTTTCTGCAAAAGATTGTTAGCTTGAAGCCTGATATCACCCTTCACATTAACATCAGAGTACAAATGACCGAGGGCATCTGTGATAGCGCTGTAACTTTCCAAAATAGCGTCTGTGGCTTTTACATGTGCCTCCCGTTGGGAACTATTTCTTAAAGAATTGTTCCTTATTGACAATTATATTGCAAAATCTGATTCAAATCTGAATCAAATCTGCTTGAAAAAGGCTAACTTATAACGACACAAACAGATTCACTTCTTAATAAACAGACAACTCACAAAGCAGCTTGGTGGAACAATTCAAAACTTTCCTCATTATCGGCCGATGGAAGTGGCAATGAAAACCAACCCCAGCCAAGGGAGCAACACAGACACTGGGCTGTCCTCTCTCCACGTCCCTCAACACAGAATTACATGGTATTGTGTCCTGTTGAGGCGGTTGATATCCTGCCGGCAGTTTAAAATAAAATGGTCTAAAGCCGGAAGATGGCCATGAGGGGGGGTCCAAGAGGAGGGGGTCCGTTGGAGACGGGAAAAGGGATCATCAATGGGGGCGAGGACTCCTTCCCTTGGAAGAACGGTGTGAGGCGGAGGTGATGGAAGAAGAGCTCCAAATCGCGGCGGGCGCGGAACTGATTGAGGTGGGGACGGAGGGGACAAAGGTGAGGCCTCTGCTGCGGACAAACCATTCGGTATCTGAGAGGGGGAGGTCAGGGGGGATGGTGAACACACGGTGGGGATGGGGATTGGGGCCGGAGGAAGGCAGGTAAGTGGACTGAGGCCGAGGCAATGTCTGGTGGAGGGGTGTTGGGTGGTCAAGGGGTGTGAGGGGTATGAGGACTGTAGTGTGGGTGGGGAAGAGCTGGGGTCACATGGTTTGAGGGGAATGGGGAAGACCCAGTGGAACAGCCACTGAGGTTACCAGGGTTGGGGGGACTGGCACTAGGACCCAGCGCAGTCAAACTCAGTGGGAGTTGGAGTCTGCAGCGTGGAAACAGCCCCCCGATGGTAGGTTGTGTAACAACGCCAATATGTCAAAAGTTTTATACACCTTGGTGGAGCGGGCGGAGGCCCCCCCTAGATCTCGAGGCCCTAAGCTTAAACTTGTCCAGCTTATACGTAAATCCGGCCCTGGTGCTAGCCCTTGCTATCTTGTTCAAAACTTCAACCCAGGACTTCCATCATTAACAAGGACAAAGGCAGCGGAAGGATGGGGAGCACCAGCAAGTTCCCCTGTAGGTTGTACACCATCAATAAATGATGAAGGGCCCCGACCCAAAACATCACCCATCCTTATTCTCCAGAGATGCTGCCTGACCCGCTGAGTTACTCCAGCACTTTCTGTCTATATTCTGTATATACTGGCATCTGCAGTTCCTTTCTTTGCACCGTTAAATACCAGCCTTATCCAATGGTCCTTTCATCACTGGGTCTAAGTCCTGGAACTCTCCGCATTAAAGTTTGACAAACAAGTCAATGCCGTGGTAAAAGCTAGCTTCTTCCAGCTTTGCACGATAGCTAAAATCAAACCATTCTTCCAATTCGATGATATTGAAAAAAAATCATCCACGCATTCATCTCCTCCCGCCTTGATTACTGCAACTCCCTATACACTGGCATCAGCCAATCATCCCTGTCCCGCCTGCAATTGGTCCAAAACGGCGCAGTGAGACATCTGACGGGTACCTGTAAAAGAGACCACATCACCCCGATTCTGGCCTCTCTCCACTGGCTCCCAGTACGGTACAGAATTAATTTCAGCTCCTCATATATGTATACAAAGCCCTTTACGGGCCTGCCCCCACCTACATCAAAAATCTGCTAACCCACCATTCTACCTCCAGGTCCCTCAGGTTGGCCGACTTGGGGTTACTGACCATCCCGCGGTCCAGGTTTAAGCTCAGGGGCGACCGCGCTTTTGCGGTTGCAGCAGCTAGACTGTGGAACAGCATCCCTCTCCTCATCAGAACTGCCCCCTCCATCGACTCCTTTAAGTCTTAAAACCTATTAAGGACTTAAAACCTATTTCTACTCACAAGTGTTTCTTGAGGGCCTCTGAGGGAGCTCTGTATATATGTATTTATGTATGTATTGTTAGATCTATGTACCACTGTATGTAGCATGTTAGTACCTGCACTATTGTAACGCACTTTGGTCAACGAGAGTTGTTTTTAAATGTACTATAGAAATAAAATTGACTGGACTTGACTCCGCCCATTAGCACTGTCACTAGGAGGTCTGCCCTCGAGAAGACAAGAGGTTTTGAAGGAACTAAGGGAGGTTTTGTACCCACATCGGGAAGGATTGCTCAAGGCTGAGTGTAATCAACTGTTGATAGGGTTGTCAGGAGACCAGACCCTGGTCACTATGTGGCTGGCGGTGCTGGGGGAATAGCTGCACTGCTATTCTGAACAGATTTCTGTCCAAACCTTCACTGGTTCTTTCCGCTACATGTTAGAAACTCAACACAACAACCTGCTATTAGAAACACATTTCTGCTGCTTCAGTGAACACGTTGCACCAGTAAAGGAGGTTGTCTAGTTAATGTGAACGGCGGATAAATTCACTTTGCCAGGTGTCATGTGTTAGCAATAATGAGGTTCAAATGTTGATTATTTTTGTCTGATGGCTGTTAGTGTTTGAAAGGGAATGATGCTCATTCAGGGGAAAGGAGTAATGACTTGATCCAGGGGCGGTGTTGACTTCAAGAGCTTCCAGTCAGAGTCAGATTCAGAGCAAAGCTGCCTCATTTCCATATTTCAGCTCATGCTCTTTGTTTTAGCGTTAATTAGAGCCATAGAGTGATACGGAGTGGAAACAGGCCCTTCGGCCCAACGTCCACTCCAACCAACATGCCCCATCTACACTAGTCCCACCTGCCTGTGTTTGTCCCATATCCCTCTCAACCTGTTCTATCCGTGTACCTGTCTAATTGTTGCTTAAGCGTTTGCAATAGTCCCTGCCTCCTCTGGCAGCTTGTTCCACACACCCAGCACCCTTTGTGTGAAATCATTACCAAATTATGTGAGATCGTCTTCACTGGCAGGAGGAATAGTAACCGAAAGACCAAACGTTCAAACAACATGGGATCCGGTCTATAATAACCGATTCCAGAATTTTCCAAAGATGCCTGATGCATTTCTCCTTCCCTCTCTCTCATCCTGAATGACAGGGATGTGTTGGTACAATTAAATCCAAGGCCATCATCGTACAATCTACAGAAGGTTAACACCAATGGAAGCAGCATCCCTAGAGAGAAGTAGAGCGGTGCTGGCTGGAAGGGCCGAATGGCCTACTCCTGCACCTATTGTCTATAAGTCTTTGAATTCCCAGGACATAGGCTGTCAAACCCAGTAGAAATATTGAGTTTTAATGCCATTCATTACTTTGTTACAAATTCTAATTTCTTAAAGATCTTCACTCTGAATAGATCCTCGATTCCCTACTTGTTCTGAGATGTTTTTGTGTTTGCTCCCGTGTCGACAGGTACGAACCATGTATTTAATTTTCTACCAATTTTGTCTTCCCCGTATAATTTTCTTGTCTTTGCCTGCAAGGGAGCCACAGTTACTGTTGCTAATCTCTGCAACGTTACATACCTCGAGAGGCTTTTACAGTCTTTGTTTCATCTCTCGCCGCTTATTTTACATTTAACTTTTTGTGTCAGCCAAATGTTACATATATTTCAGGATGGATCCTGGGTCTCTGGTGCTGTGAAGCCACAGCTCTACCAGTTGCATCACAATGCTGTTTTCTGGACTCCTTCACACTGGGAATAACACTGTGACCATTCACCTTGCCGATGCCTCTCACGGTGTTATCTACACCCTGTGCAATATTCCTGGTGTAACCTCTCACTGTCGTACTTGCTGTGCCCTAATTGCTCGTCTCACTTCCCACTTGAGTGAAATGTCTCATTTGCAGTTCGTACCTTGCAATGACAAAGGACTCCATTGAAAATTGTGACTAGTTATTCCTCGAAGCTCAATAGTCAAGAGACTAGAGAGTTTTGTTGTCATATAGTCCTAGAGTCATTCAGCGTGGAAACAGGCCCTTCATCCTAACTACCGCACCCCGACCAACATGCCTCATCTACACTAGTCCCACCCGCATTTGGCCCATATCCCTCTAAACCTTTCCTGTCTAAATATTTCTTCGTTGCGCTAGTTCCTGCTTCTCAACTATCTCCTCTTGCAGCTCGCTCCTAACACCCACCACCATTTACGTTAAAAAAAACTCCTCGGGTTCCTATTAAATCTTTCCCCCTTCACCTTCTGGTTCTCGATTCCCCCACTTGGGAATACTTGTCATATATGGAACAATGAAACTCTAACTTGCAGCAGCACAGTAGGTTTATTGACAACCCAACAGCTCCATACGACAGCATGAACCCAGGTGGCATCGATCGCCATCGCATCTAGGCCGTGCCCCTTTGGGAGTTTCTGCAGAGCATGGGGCACAACATGACTGTACAAAGTGGCAGCTTCACCAAAGTGGCAGCTCTGCTTCCTGCACCTCAGTGAAACAGTGGCTTTCACTTCAGCTTCTGATGGAAAGCTGCGTTCATCAATACAGAAGTGATCCAGCTGGACTGCAGCATTGTCACCACAAGAAATTATGCCAACAGCCTCTTGACAAAACCAAGCACAACCACATTTGGAATGACCCTGTTTCATTCTTGGCTTTGCTGCATTTTCCAAGAGCAGTTGCAGTCCCATATTCTTTTTATTTTCTTTCCATTTTCTAAAACTCGGTATTACCTCCCCCTCAGCCAACAATGGACCATTGTGGGCTCCACTTTCCCTTGATTATCGTTGTTGGTTTTGATCTGTCTTTTTGCATGTCCTTCATTAATTTGTTCTATGACCTTTTCATATCCCTTGGTTCCCTCTGAAGAAAGGTCTCGCCCCAAATTGCCATCTGTTCCTTTTCTCCAAACATGCTACCTGACCCATTGAGTTACTCCAGCTTTTTGTATCTATCTTCGGTGTAAACCAGTATTTGCAGTCTCTTCCTACACACGGGGTTTACTGTCAGTATGTTGTGTGGGCAAGGGATGGAGGGAGAGGTTAGGTCAAGGGAGGAAAGTCGAGTGTGGCTATCTTTTTTGTCACGTGTACCAATTAAGGTAAAGCGATATGTGAATTACCACACAGATAAAAAAGCAACAAGACACACAACTACATAAAAGTTAACATAAACATCCACCACAGTGGATTCCCCACATTCCTCACTGTGATGGAAGGCAAAACGTTATTCCTATTTATTCTCTTTTGAGCAGTCGAACCATCTGCAGTTGGGGGCGGTCGTAGCTCCCGGGTCGGGGCAGACGTAGCTCCTGCGGTTTGGAGTTCCCGAAGTCTGTCTCTGACCAGAGACCGCGAGCTCTGAGATGTTAATTCCGCAAGCACCCATGGTTGGAGTTCCGAGGTTGATCCCTGGCAAAGGGATTGTGGGCTCCATGATGTTAAAGTCCCGCAGGCTCTCAAAAGTCAGTCTCCAGTAAAGGCTGATATTAGGCTCTCGATATTAGGCCGCAGTGCAGACGGAGATACGATACGGAACAAAATTGCATCTGTATGTATGTGTGTGTGTGTGTGTGTGTGCATATGTATGATTTATTTTTTCTTGTTTCTTATATTTTTACAGTGTACTATGTTTATATATTCTGTTGTGCTGCGACAAGTGAGAATTTGATTGTTCTATCTGGGACATATGACAATTAGACACTTGAAATTGAATACTTAAGTATATCTGCTGGCCGGAAATATTATCAAGGATGCCTGTGACCCAGGCATTCCCTTTTCTCTCTGCTACCTTCTGCGAGAACATACAGGAGTTTGAACTATTGGACATACGATTGTCAAATTGAACAATTGGACAGTGGAAGAACAGTCTTTCCCACTGCTATCAGATTCCTCAACCAATCACCTCCTGCACACTCCAATCCCAAAGATTCTGCCTCGTACTTTTACTCTAACCGTACCTCATTTGGTTATTCCGTTATGGGATGTTAGTATTTTAATCACTCCTCTGTATTGTACTGCAATCTCGATCCTGACTACTGGTGCTGCCTGTACAGAAATCGTACCTTCTCCCCGTGAGCGCGTGGGTTTTCACCGGGTGCTCCGGTTGCCTCCCACACTCCAAAGACGTACAGGTTTGTAAGCTAATTGACTTTGGTAAAATTGTAAATGATCTAGTATGTATGGGGATCGCTGGTCGAAGCAGACCTGGTTAGAAAATGTCGGGATGGTGTGCTGTAAAACCAGGAGTTGAAACCCAGAGGGTGGGAGCCTCAATGTAGCAGAGTTCGACCAGGACTAGAAAACTGTGTCCAAATCTGGATTGTAGGAAGAATGTGAAAAGTGAAGAGAGTGCAGCAAGGGTGTGTAGCAAGGGAGCCCTGGGAATGCCGAGGTTGGAGAAACCCAGGCAGTTCTCTTCAGAGCCAAGAAAAAAATGATAGAGAGGTACAGAAACACGGCAAACAGTTCCCATCGGCCCAAACTCAATCCACAGGAGAACAAAGTAACTCCGGCAAAATAAAATGTTTGAAAAGCCATTCAAGTTTACGATGTACAATACAAAGAGAATCCAGATCCTTCACACACAACATGTAGTATATCCCTCCACCCCTATCCTATCCATGTACCTGTCTAAATGTGTGCGGGGATCGCTGGTTGGCGCGGACCTGGTGGGCCGAAGGGCCTGTTTCTGCATTGTTTCTCTAAATTAAATGTAGCATGCCCCTGTCCAAGATTGTAGTTAAGACATCTGGCGAAGGATCAGTCTGTGGGTTATGACTGGCCATGGTCTATAACTTCCTGATCGATGTCACTGCGTTTCTGATGCTGGATTACAGAGAGACAAAATGACAGATGCTTGTAAAAAGCTTAAAAACACTGTGCCAGTCTCCCAGGGCCCTGAGGTACTGTCTCCGCGATAACGAATCCCCGGGCAATGATCAGGCGGAGGAGAAGAAATGCTTGAACCTTGGGAGTTACAAAGATAAACAAGGGCAACGTTTTGATTGATGACATACAGTATGGCCTCTGCAACGTTCGTTAGTGCTGGAAAAACTCAGAGGGTTAGGCAGCATCTCTGAAGATCATGGATTGGTGACGTTTGGGGTCGGGACCCATATTCTGACTTTTGTGCGATTACTTCCACCTTGAGATCCTAAATCCACAGCTGGTTGCGTTCAGCACAGGGTTGCTGAGCCGGTCCCTCTCCCCACCTGTGGAGTGACATTACCGCCCGGATGGTCCCTGTGTCCCTGCCTTGCTCTGCACATACACCTGGACCTTGCTCTGCACCAAACCCCAGCCGCTGCAGTGACATTTACTGTGACCTTTGTCTCACTGGTTGCACTTTGGTGAAATCTGGCGTCAGACTTGAAATGAAACTTCTTTTAAAATCTAATTCTGAGAAAGATCTGAGCTTTCCCCGAGTGTTACACATAGTGAGAGTGAAGAGGAGGCAGCTGCCAGCCCAGTCCCTTGGCCTTCTCATTTCCCCTTTGCTTCACATTTCATGAGGACTGCTGACCAATATGGTGCAATATTTATCCCCTTTCCTACTGTTTTATTTATCTTCTGCTTATTTTTTTTAAAGTGCTGGGTATTATTCATAGCGATTGGTGGGTCTAATGTGAACAAACCTGCTTAGACTGAGCACCACCACATTCCCTTCCCTCCACACACACTCTCTCGCGCTCACACGCACACACACTCGCACTCACACACTCACATTCAAACTTACACTCTCACACTCACACTCTCTCACTCTCACATACTCTCCCGCACACACACTCACACTAAACACTTTCTAAACACTAAACACTTCTTCTTCTTCTTCTTTCGTGTGGCGTGCACAGCCTAAAGTTGTTGGACAACTTGTTCTATTTGATCTTCCATTTGTGTACGTCGAGTTGATTGCATTAGTCGAAACAGGGCGGACCACGTGAAGGTTGCAATCTTCCACCCCTACTAAACACTCTCTCACACACTCACAGACTTGCACTCTCTCTCGCTCTCAAACTCACACTCATACACACCAGGGCCGGATTTACGTATAAACTTCACAAGCTTAAGCTTGGGCCTTGAGATCTAAGGGGGCCTCTGCAGGGCCAGATTTACCTACAAGCTTCATAGGCTGAAGCCTCGGGCCTAAAAATCTAGGGGGCCTCCGGCCAAGGTGTTTTTTTCCCAGAGTAAAAAAAATCCCGAGAAAAAAAAAATTGAAGCGCTATCAGCGTTTCCACTTTGACGGAAATTACTCGAAATTCTGGTTCCGGCTGCTAGAAGTTTTGAGGAAAAAATTGCAACCGTCCGCGCCTGCGCAGTTGGGAGATGCCGGTGACTCAGTAGCAACGCAAAATGACGCTGTCTCTCCGCGCTTGCGCAGTGGGCCCGGGCGGTTTCAGATCTCCATTTGTACTCCACACAATCACCTCGATGCCTCGTGTCTACTCCAGGTCAGTAATGGAATATTGCGTTGCGGGAGTGCCCGTTTTTCCGGGCCGGGGCTGCGGTGTCTGCAGCGCAGAGTCGGAGCCTCGGTGCATGGGAGGGAGAGAGAGGGGTGGATGTGAGAGGGGGAAAGGGGGGGTTGAGACAGAGGGGGTAGAGAGAGGGAGGGGAGGGAGAGAGAGTGAGAGAGAGAGAGGGGAAGGGGAGAGAGAGATGGGGAGAGGGAGAGAGGTGGAGGGAGGGGGAAGGAAGAGGGGAGAGAGGGAAAGGGGGATTATCTTTAGTGAGGTTGCAAAATTAAGGTAGGTTTTAGAGCAATTATATTTTCTCCTCCATATGAATAATATCAAACAATTGGAACTGCTTTCTTTTCCTTGATAACAATAGTGAAAAATATGCATTCCATAGTTTGCGCTTTTAATTTTCATCATATTATGAAAATGTGCACACACTAACACAGTCGAACAGTAACAGGCAATCAAATCAACACACAAAACATTTTCTAAAAAAAGGTATTATTGACTGCAATAACTTACAGTATTTTATTTGCAGTGTTTGCATGCTCCTTTATAACATTTTACATGACATTTTACAGTACAACTTGATTATTGAAACAAGGACAGTTTCAATTCTTGATTTAAGAAAATGTATACAACAATGAGTCCAATCATCCCATTCCAACCACTCATTACTCTTGACTCAACCAAAATTATTTCTGAAATATTGGTCATAAATCTGGTGCAAAAATGCTCCAAAATAAGGCTCAGATGCGCCAGAGAGCATCTAAAACCCCAGAGCTTCCAGGGCCCTTAAGCGGGCACTTATTTCACATAAGATTTTGTAATCCTGCCTTGCCACCCCCCTTTTTGAAAAACTTCGTACGGGCCTGATGTATAATATTTTTGCCCATGTCATAGGCCTTTCTTACATATGCTGTCACAACGCACTGTAGTCTCTAAACAACACTTCAGTAAAGTTCCTTACCCCCCATTTCAGAATAATAGTGTTTGAAGCCGATAACTCGACACTAGCACTGGCAATAAATTAAAAGCGCAGCTTTCCAGCCCTTTTCTCATTGGCCACACTCGGCTGCACATCGGTGTCAATCTGGTGGACTCTTCCATCATCCCCTCGTCGTGGGGGTGGGGAATTGGGAGGGGCCTCACAAGTGGAATAGCCTAGGGCCTCTCTTCATCTAAATCCGGCCCTGATACACACTGACACACTCCCACGCAACCTCACGCTCTCACACCTACACACTCACACCCTCTCACACCGTCTCACTCACACTCATGGTCCAACAATCTCTCTCAGACTCACACAGTCCCACACACCCTCTCACATTCTCACACTCCCATGGTGACGGTGACGCGGTCATAATCACTGCAGGGTCACAGTGTTACAGAGGGGTAAGAGTGGGCAGCTTCAGTGTCAGTGGGGAGGCATGTAGGGGAAGGGGTGGTGGGAGGGGGGAACTCCAGAGCTTAGACATGGACCGGATGGTTGAATCACCATCAAATGGGGCAAATACCTTGTGTGGGAGTGAGCGTGTGTATTGTACGTCTATGTATGTGCCTGTGTGTGTATTGTTTGTGCCTGTATGTGCGTATTGTATGGTATGTGTGTGTCTGTCTCGGTATGTGTTTGTCTGTGTGTGTGTGTATGTGTATGTATGTGTGTGTTTGTGTGCATATGTGTGTGTGTATGTGTATGTGTGTGGGTGTCTGTGTGTGTATTAGTTTATTATCATTGCGTGTGCCGTGGTACAGTGAAGAACATTGTATTGCATGTGTGAATGTGCGTATGTGTGTGTGTTTATGTACATGTGTGCCTGTGTGTGATATGTGTGCATGTCTGTGTATGCGTGTGTGTAATGTGTTTGTGTGTGTGCCCGTACAGTGAATACATCTGTGCAGCTGGACCTGGCCGCCTGGCTTTGACCTCCATGTCACTGCATCAGGCCTCGCTCGGTCAGGCTGGTGTAAGAGCTGGCAGGCAGCAGTCACACCGCTTGCAAAGAATCCCCACCCTGGGTCTCTCAGCTCTGAAGCAGTGGTGCATCATCCACCAGCCCTACAGATGGCACAAGAGGGAAACGGGAATGGCATAGTCTTTCCTTGTGTTGCTTGAGGCATAAACACTGGCTGTGGGCACCAGGGCAGAGTCTCCTGCTGTTTAAAGCAGTGACACAGAGTCCTGATCGGAACGTGTGTCAGAGCAGGAGAAGCTCACACAGCCCTAGATCTGTCTGTCCCATTAAATACACCATGGCTAGACTAGTCGTGGCCTCTCTGAGTGGAAGGGTTCCCACTCGAAACGTCACCTATTCCTTTTCTCAAGAGATGCTGCCTAACTCGCTGAGTTACTCCAGCATTTTGTGCCTATCTTCAGTTGGAAGAAGGGTTCTGACCTGAACTGTCACATATTCACCTATTCTTTTACTCCAGAGATGCTGCCTGACCCACTCGGTGACTCCAGCATTTTATTGCCTTATATTGCTCTCTCTGGTCCCCACAACCCCCTGGCTCTGAGCTGAGACCAGCCTGCAACAGCTGAGCACTGCGCCCTGGGGCCTTGTGATCCAGAAATACCGCAGCCCTGCTTTACCTTGGTAAAGATGCAGACGGGAGCTGAGGGAACATCTCGCATCCCAGCAGTGCAGGACTATCCGCACTGCAGCACAACCGAGGCTGTGTGGCCCGTGGACTTAAACTCGCAGCCGAGGCCAGTGAGTCAGGGAGACACCCTGCAGAGACCAACGGTGCCTCTGCTGGGGCAACCATTCACTTCATTCATCCCAGAGGACCGCCGAGCACTTAAATAATATTAACCAGCAAACTGAACAAGGTAGAGTCGTCTGGGGAACACTGGGTGCGTTACCTGCTGCCTTCTTGTAAAATTAATGCTGCCATTGACCTATAAATTTTATTAATAGCTAACACCAGGGGAAAATGTAAGAGTGTGATAAACAGCCAATCTGTACTGCTTCTCAGCCGTGGCCTGCGAGCTTTCCTTATATGCTAATCATTTCTAATGCCAAGTGATTTTATAATTGGACCCTTCTCATTACCATTCAGTACCCTGTAGAACCAATTAGTAACTGGCTTTTTGACCTCCAGTTGCCATAGTAAGGAGAAACTAAAGACTTAAATTGGAAAGAGATGCTTGGAACCAGAGAGGACAGGCTTAAATCTGCTCGGCTGCTGATTAATAATGCTGTCAGTGCCATCACTTGTACTAAGCAGAATGCATGTTAACTCTGATTTCTCTTTCATACTTCCCATTAATCTTTGATGATAGCTCGGTCGCCATCCTTCCTCTTATCCTGCCAGATAAATGTATGGACAAGGGGATAATGAGATCGCAGAAGCACGCGCACACACACACCGATGGCCTTCGACCCTCTGTCGGAGAGAGGAGCACTTGTGGGTTGGGGGAGGGGGGGAGGGGGGGGAGGGTGTGGTGAGAACGTGCTAGAAGCTGATGGATGGTGCAGACGCTGGCATGCTTTGGGGTCAGTTGTTTGTTCTCTCAGTCTGATTGCTTCCACAGTAGGGACTGCTGTGATTCGGCCTGTAATTATTCTGTCGCAGATGACTTATTAATATAGAATAGCTAACCTATCGCACCCGCAGTTAATAACTTTTTTTGTCTGTACACAATGATCATTAATATCTGACTTGTTCGTGGTGGTTAAGTGGTAACCAATTTCATATCAGCGTTGGGGTTAAGTCTACGTGCTATTGATGAAGGTGACTGAAGGATATTGTGCTAAAATGTCTTTGAAGCATTTAAGATGCATAGATGATTTTTTTAATCCTTTATTTATGTCACAGAATTTTCTTAACTGGACACGCAGTGATCTCAATATTTATTGGTCAGGGTCTCAGCAGTCCTGTTTTGTTATTAAAGGTTTGTATAAGTTCATAAATTATAGGAAGTTCATAAGGAATAGGCCATTCGGCCCATCAAGTGTACTCCGCCATTCAATCAAGCCATGACTATGTGTGTCAACCTTTGGAACTGCTCCATAGCCAGCTTGGCTGAAGAAGGATCTTGACCTGAAACGCCACCTATACATTTTCTCCAGAGATGCTGCCTGAGTTACTCCAGCATTTTGTGTCTACCTTTGGTGGACAGATGCAGCCCAATTTATCGTCTCTTCTGAAACGTGGTGTCTCTCTGGCAGTGTGGCACCATTTGCCCTCAGTGCTGCGCTGGGTGTCTGGTTGGACTTTGGACTGGGACCTGAACCTCCCAACCTCAGACCAACACGTGCTCCCACAGTACTTCACAAAGGGAAAGCCACTGGTGTGATTGTAAAATGTACGGCCCATTTGCTGTTGCTGTCTAACGTAATTCCTTTCACCGTGTAAATAAGGCCACCAACCCTGTTCCTGGAGCAACAAATAAAACTGCTGGAGGAAGTCTGTAGGACGGGCAGCATCTGTGGAGGGAAATGGGCAGTTGATGTTTCTACTCGGGACCCTTTAACTGGACTGAAATAGTAGTGGGGAGATAGCCAGTATGAAAAGGACAGTGGGAGGTGTGGCCTCCTCCTCCACTTCCCCCTCCCCCTACATTGGCTATCTCCCCACCACTCTTTAGGTCACAACTCAAGGCATCATAAGTTCATGGCAGAATTAGGCCATTCGGTCCATCTACTCCACCATTCAAGCATGGCTCATCTATCTTTCCCACAACCCCATTCTCCTGTCTTCTCCCTATAACCCCTGACACCCGTCCTAATCAAAAATCTATCTCTGCCTTAAAAATATCCATTGACTTGGCCTCCACAGCCCTCTGTGGCAATGAATTCCACGGATTCACCACCCGCTGGCTAAAGACAAACTGTCCATTTTTTGTCCACGGATGCTGCCTGACACGCTAATTTCCTCCAGCATTTGGATGTCAACATAGATATTGGATAGAACTGATTAGAATTCAGGCAAAGCAGTATTTGTTGTGTTCAAGCATCGTGGTGGGTTGGCATTGGAAGGTGGTTCTGGAGCCTAGGGTGTGATACTTGGGCACGGTTAATGAGAGAGGGGCAGATGATATGAGAGGGCAGAATTCGAGGAGCGCAGAGATGTCCGACTGTAAGCCGGAGTGAATTTCAGATTGAAGGTGTGGTGGACCCATGAAGAACTTGGAAACATTAAGAATCATAAAATTGAAGAGTCCCGCATACTGGTTGGTGGTTTAATTCATCGCCATAAGTTATCCCCAATGTAAGTGGCTGGTGGGGGAATCAGAATTGAGTTGATCAACATGTGAGACAGCAGGGAAAATAAATGGGGGAACGGGACTAATGGGATTACTCTGCGAGCTAGCATAGACTCAATGGGCCGAATGGCCTCCAGAAGAAAATATCTAATGTGTAAATGACCTGTAGAAATGGAGGGCATTGCTTGAACTAAGCAGACAACAATACAGGCAGTTATTCTCTTTTCTTTCTTGCATCTAGGCTGACCTGAACAAATGTGTCTTAGCAACTGAACATCAGACTTGTGCTTCAGACCCAGAGTATATTAGGAAGAGTACTTCATCTGGCTTTGTACAAAGTACTCTGTCTGGGGATTAGTGTGAAAGCAACATAAAACTGGTTTAATTTGTCTTCACAAAGTATTATTTCTCCTGTGGATTGAGCTTGTAAGTGCGATTATATGGAAGCTATAGCGTGATCATTCAACTGCTGTGATCGTTTTCAAAAGAACCATTTTCTTCTCTCGTACCAGATGTATGTTTCCTGAGATTGCTTTCACTTTAATGTTTTTTTTTTATTTATCCACTTCCTCGGGATGCGACCGTCATTGGCGAGGCCAGCGTTTATAGCCCGACTATCACTGGTTCTGAACTCTGTTGTTACGATGAGATTGGCGATTCTGTGAATCTATAATGAAGTTATTTTCTCAAATGTGCTGATTGAGGCTGGGATAACTCGACCTTAAACCTTAAATTTGGTTCCTCCAGCGTTTTGTGTCAATGTTTGGTTTACTCCAGCTTTTTGTGTCCATCTGCAGTTTAAACCAGCATCTGTAATTCCTTCCTACACAACCTTAAACATTAACTCTCGATTATTTGTCCCTGCGGATGCCGCCTGAACTGCTGAGTGTCTCCTGTATTCTCTGTTTTTATTTGAGGTTGGGATAATCATCAATGATCATTGAATGTTACTGGCCATCATACTTACAAGTGGTTACCCATTGCAAGATACATAGGAAGAGGCCATTCAGCCCATCCAATCTCTCCTATTCAGTGAGACTAACCTTTACAGTTCCTTGCTCTATCTGCATTGTCTTCAGTGATCTAATGAAAGCCGTCGGTAAAGTGGCACGGTGGTGCAGAGGTAATTGCTGCCTTGCAGCGCCAGAGACACGGGTTTGATCCTAACCTACGGACGCTACTGTACGGAGTTTGTTCGTTCTCCCTGCGACCACATGGGTTCTCTCCGGGTGCTCTGGTTTCCTTCCACACTCCAAAGACATACAGGTCAATTGGCTTTGGTAAAATTGTATGCAGTTTCTATCCACTTTGAAAATCCATTACAGGGACAATGTACAAACTCTGCACAGACAGCACCCAAAGTCAGGATTGAACCCTGGTCTCAGGCGCTGTAAGGCAGCAGTCTTACTGCTGCGCCACCGTGCCGCTCAATGAATCAGAAGCAGGAATATGCCACTCGGCCTTTCAAGCTGATTACATTTGACAAGATCATGGCTGATCGGATTGTAATCTCGGCTTTGTATTTCTGTTTAGGATTAGATTCCAGTTGATTATTGTGACATGTAGCGAGGTACAGTGAAAACCTTTGGTTTGCAGCCAATCGAAACAGATCTGATACACCATATGTAGATACAATCAAGCTGGAAAGAGGACAGAGAATGTTGCCAAGACTAGAGGGAAAGATGGGGTAGGCTGGGACTCTATTCCTTGGAGTGCAGGAGGATGAGGGGTGATCTTATCAAGGTGTACAAGGTCATGAGAGGAATAGACTGGGTAGATGCACAGAGTTTCTTGCCTAGAGTAGGCGAATCGGAGACCAGAGGACATAGGTTTAAGGTGAAGGGCAGGGGCAGTGGAACGTTTTTGAAAGTGGGGGGGGGGGGGGGCTTTGCGACCACTGATCACCGGCCTCGGGGGGGCAGGGTGTGGGTGGGTGGCCTCAATTATTATTTGTTGTTGTTTCTCGACCTCCAAAAACTGGGGGATAATACAGGCCGTCCCCCAACTCACAAAGTGGGGGGATATATCCGCCATCACTCCCCCCCCTCTCTCTCTCCCTCTCTCCCTCTCTCTCTCTCCCTCTCTCCCTCCCTCTCGGGGCCGACTCCCTCTCTCTCTCGTGGCCCACCCTCCCTCCATCCCTTCCGCTCGGCGGCTAATCACAACACTTCGTTCACTGCCCCATATCTCGACTGTGAACCGCGCTGTGATTGCCCGTAGAGCGGAGGGGAGGAAGGGTTTTTGGGGGGCAGTCGGTTTCTGCCGCGGCAGGTCATGGTTTTGCCACGCTCACTGTGCGCTTGTTCTGAGATTCTGGATGTCGGAGGTCCTCAGAAGAGAAAAAAATGCCTGCGGGCTGGATAATTTCGGGTTATGAAGCATGTCTCGCCAAAAAAGTGGAGGGGCTGTAGCCCTCCCCCCCCCCCCCCCCCCCCCAGCCCCCTCCACCCCCCCCCCCCCTCCCCCCCCACGGTTCCACAGCCCATGGAGGGGAAACAATTCAATAGGAATCTGAGGGATAACCTTTTCACACAAAGGGTGGTGGGTGTATGGAACAAGCTGCCAGAGGAGGTAGTTGCGGCTGGGACTGTCCCAACATTTAAGTCACAGTTGGACAGGTACATGGATAGGACAGGTTTGGAGGGATATGGATCAAATGCGGCCAGGTGGGACTAGTGTAGCTGGAACATGTTGGCCGGTGAGGACACGTTGGCTGAAGGGCCCGTTTTCACTCTATCAAACTCGGGTACAATAGTCAAGCCTACCAGGATAACTGGTCACCCACTTGCTTATCAAGAGTTTATCATCCTCTGCCTTAAAAATATTCAAAGATGCTGCTTTTTCTGCCCTGGAAGAAGGGAGTTCCACAGACTCATAAGCCTGGGAGAAAAGTTGTTGCCACATCCATATCTCAGATAGGTAATTCTTTATTTTTAAATAGTGACTCCTTGTTCTAGACTATAGTCCAAGATAGAAACGTAGAAACATGGAAATTAGGTGCAGCAGTAGGCCATTCGGCCCTTCGAGCCTGCACCGCCATTCAATATGATCATGGCTGATCATCCAACTCAGTATCCTGTACCTGCCTTCTCTCCATACCCACTGATCCCCTTAGCCACAAGGGCCACAACTAACTCCCTCTTAAATATAGCCAATGAACTGGCCTCAACTACCCTCTGTGGCAGAGAGTTCCAGAGACCCACCACTCTCTGTGTGAAAAAAGTCCTTCTCTTCTCGGTCCTAAAGGATTTCCCCCTTATCCTTAAGCTGTGACCCCTTGTCCTGGACCTCCCCAACATCGGGAACAATCTTCCTGCATCTAGCCTGTCCAACCCCTTAAGAATTTTGTAAGTTTCTATAAGATCCCCTCTCAATCTCCTAAATTCTAGAGAGTATAAACCGAGTCTATGCAGTCTTTGTTCATAAGACAGTCCTGACATCCCAGGAATCAGTCTGGTGAACCTTCTCTGCACTCCCTCTATGGCAATAATGTCCTTCCTCAGATGACATGGACGAAACTGAAATCTTCCATAAATTAGGAACTAATTAGAAACAAAAAACGCCGCTTGGACTTCATCCGCCTTGACTTTAGACTGAAATGTTTCTTTGATGAGCAGTGGAAATGTTTTTTTTTAGCTTGATGTTTTTAAAATCATACAGCTCGCAAGCCCTCCCTTTCACATAACATGTATTCATTGTGTCCAAAGGCTCGTCCTTTTGATGGTACCCCCACCCACCCTTCCCTTGGTGCCCCTTCAAAGCAGCAAATTAAAATGGAAAAGAAGCATCCACTCTCCCTTTTACACACCCTGGCCCCTTGTAGATCATCCACTTGACATAGTTGGTTCATGCAGTCACCTCTGTGTATATTGTTAGCACTTTCGGCTAATTTGTAATGGATTACAACACTAACTGCCTCGGCCATTTGACTGTGAGCTGCTGAATAACTAGATTCCTTCGGCACTCGAACATCCTGCATCGGATTATTGAAGACCTTGAAGGAATTATGTGTTGGAGGTTTTCCAAAAGAACTCTGTGGCAGTTTTTGAGTGCAATGCTTGCTGTGTCAGCAACAATCTTGCATTCCTTTCAAACCCTGCTTGGATGCTAAAGGGGCTGTCCCACTTGGGCGACCTAATTGGCGAGTTTAGAAGAGTTTAGGAGAGTTTGAAAAAATGTCATGTTGAAGACCTCCTTCGACTATGTTGCAGACTAGCTTCGACTAACTTCGGGAAAATTGGACACCGAATAGTGGAGAGTGAAGCCGATCTCCTTCGACCTCCCTTCGACTATGATGAAGACTATCTACGACTACCTTCGACTGCCCTCGATTACCTACAACTAACGTGCCGACCTACTACGATCTACTATGACTAAACCTACGAGTAAAAAATGTATCGATTTTTTCCATGGCGACCTTTGTTTTTACTCTTTTTTTCCAACATGTTGGAAAATACGCCGCGACCTAGCTGAGGCCTCAAGTACGCGGAGACCCCTCTCGAGCATGAAGGAGAGTTACGAAGACCTCCTACGACCTTGTGTCGACCATGCTGCGAGTATGAGTCGAAGGCAAACTCTTCTGAACTCACGGATTAGGTCGCCCAAGTGGGACAGCCCCTTAACAATAGGCTTTTAACCACCTCCAAACGACTCCCACCGAGGTGTATTGAACTCAGCAGCAGTCTGTGTTTCTGTAGCGGTGCTGAGATTCCAGGGCATCTCAGAGGAGACATTGACTCAAGCAACGAGCCATCAGGATGGGAGAGTTTAAAAGGGGGTCCTAAAAGAGCAAGAGGGTGGCAAGGTAGCACAGCGGTAGAGTTGCTACCTCACAGCGCCAGAGACCCGGGTTCAATCCTGACTACGGGTGCTGTCTGTATGGAGTTCGTACATTCTCCCCGTGACCGCGTGCGTTTTCCATGGGTGCTCTGGTTTCCTCCCATTCTCCAAAGACGTACAGATTTGTAGATTAATTGGAAATTGGCCCTAGTGTGTAGGATAGTGATGGGGATTGCTGGTCGGTGAGGGCTCGGCGGGCCGAAGAGTTTGTTTCAACGCTGTATCTCGAAACTTAAAAAAAGAGGGGCTCAGGGAAGGAATGGGGAGCAGGTTGTACAGGGTGTGGAGTATAACAGTGATCAGAGAAAGACGTTGATGGCGAGTTACCATCAGCCTAGGAGGTGTTGATCAACAAATCTGATTCTTGTTTCAATGGACTGGGGAAACTCAGCCGGGCCAGCAGGCAGGGGGCTAACTGAAGGATTTACCAATGTAAAGCAAGACATTATTAAAACCTTTGATTGTGATTCAATGACCCCTCTGTAAACAACCATTTGGACTGAACAAGTGCAGCTGTAAAAACACTCCCTTAGATTCAGCATTGACGTAACCCTCTCGACTGGCTCCCCATCACCAGCATGACCTCGCTACAGGCTGTTGACTAAACCCAATGCAACAACTCACCAAGGCCTCTCTGGCAACATCAACAAAATAGAGAGAGTACAGAGGAGATTTACTAAAATGTTGCCTGGGTTCCAGCAACTAAGTTACAGAGAAAGGTTGAACAAGTTAGGTCTTTATTCTTTGGAGCGCAGAAGGTTAAGGGGGGACTTGATTGAGGTCTTTAAAATGATGAAAGGGTTAGACAGAGTTGACGTGGATAAGCTTTTCCCATTGAGGGTAGGGAAGATTCAAACAAGAGGGCATGACATGAGAATGAAGGGACAGAAGTTTAGGGGTAACATGAGGGGGAACTTCTTTACTCAGAGAGTGGTGGCTGTGTGGAATGATCTTCCAGCAGAAGTGGTGGAGGCAGGATCGATTTTAACATTTAAAACTAAAGTGGATAGGTATATGGACGGGAAGGGAATGGAAGGGTATGGTCTGTGCAGGTAGATGGGACTAGGGGAAAATAAATGGTCGGCACGGACTGGAAGGGCCGAGAGGGCCTGTTTCCGTGCTGTAATTGTTATATGGTTATATGTTATTACCCATAGCCACAGCCTCTATCGCTTAGCAGGGCAAGGGCAGCAGTTGCCTGAGAACTTCTAACCCCTTATCTAAGTCACACAGCCTGAAAGTATACTTTTAGGGGGGCAGCACAGTGGTGCAGCGGGCACGGGGAGAACATGCAAACTCTGTACAGACAGCACCCGTAGTCATGATTAAACCCGGGTCTCTGGCGCTGTGAGGCAGCAATTCGTGCCGCACAAGGGTCTCAGGATCTGTGGAGGTTTGATCGTACGGCGTGATCACCTGATTGCTACAGGTATTTCTGGCTTCACTACAGGAAGGTCGGGAGCCCTGCACTTCAGCAACTCTGATCAATAGACAATAGGTGCAGGAGTAGGCCATTCGGCCCTTCGAGCCAGCACCGCCATTCAATGTGATCATGGCTGTTCATCTCCAATCAGTAGCCCGTTCCTGCCTTCTCCCCATATCCCCTGATTCCGCTGCCTTTAACGGGCCTATCTAGCTCTCTCTTGAAAGTATCCAGAGAACTGGCCTCCACCGCCCTCTGAGGCAGAGAATTCCACAGACCCACAACTCTCTGAGATCATGGTCTTAGCCAAGTGATCTCACAAGAAGCTCCAAAAATCAAGGGGAAAGGATAGAACGAGTAGCAAGAACAATTCGCAGAGGAGAGGGAGGAACATCAGCTGCAGCTGCGGCAAAGAGAATTGCATTTCTACAGTGCCTTTCACATCCCCTTTAGGATGTCCCACAAATCGATAACAGCGGGTTTTGGATGTTAATCACAGTTATAATTTGGAAACATCAAACTCTTGCAAACTTGATAATGACCAAATAACCTACGTTTGATGATGTTGCTCAGGCATAAACTTCAACAAAGACAGTGTTTTAATGCTGAATCTCCTTAACTCTTCAATATAGTGCCACACTGTCTTGTATATTCTGTGCGAGTAGACAGGGCCTAGTATCACATTAGGCAAGAAATGTTTTAGCAGCTCAGGCTTGGCTCTTACAATAATTGCACTGGATCCCAAACAAGATTATCTCATGCTGTTCAAATGCTGTTCCGTGCCGTATTATGAATTTTCACAATGAAATGTCAACACTGTCAGCCCAGAGCAAGATTTTATTGAAACAATTCTGCTTGTATAATTACGTGGGGCAGCACGTGATCCTCAGTTGTAGAGGATTATGCAGATAGTACTCCACTTTAGTCAAACAGTGTTAATGCAGCTGTGCGCCAGATGTTGACTACATGTGCCACTGACAGTGCGGCATTCCCTAAGCAGGGTAAGCGAGGGTCAAACAACAAACTTCACGTTTTTGATTCCACCTGCAACAAATAACAACTCACAGGGATTGCACTGAAGGTGAAACTGGTAGGCAACACTTGGATAGACACAGAAATCTGGAGCAACTCAGCTGGCCGGCAGCATCTCAGGAGAGAGGGAATGGTTTTACACCTGGTTTTGCTACATAACGCACTGAACAATCTATGAGTGGAACCATACCCCCCAAAATCCTTTTTTTATTTGTAGCTGCTAGTAATTTCATAAGTTACTGAGGTACCGTGGAACCAAAGTCAGAAATCTCCCAAGTGGTCTTGCAATGAAACCACCAGGAACTTGAGGAACATCGTGCAGGAAGGACCAGCAGATGCTGGATTATGCCAAAGGTCGACACAAAATGCTAGAATAACTCGGTCGGACAGGACAGTATCTCTGGAGAAAATAAAGGGGCGATGCCTGAAACACCGCCCATCCCTTCTCTCCAGAGATGCTGCCTGTCCCGCTGAGTTACTCCGGCATTTTGTGTCTATTGCAAGAAACACTTGAACAATGACATGGATCGGATAGGTTTCGAGGGATATGGGCCAAACGCAGGCAGGTGGGACTAGTGCAGATGGAATGTTCAAGAAGGAATTGCAGATGCTGAGTCTGAAGAAGGGTTTCGGCCCGAAATGATGCCCATTTCCTTCGCTCCATAGATGCTGCCGCACCCGCTGAGTTTCTCCAGCACTTTTGTCTACTAGTGTAGATGGGGCATGTTGGTAATTATTGGCAAGTTGGGCCTGTTTCCACACTGAATGACCATAACTCATTGAACCCATGCCAGTGAGCTCAGAAGGTGTGTTTGGAAGCTGGTATTTTTCCTTGTGCTTCTAATCAGTTCAAATTTATTTTTATCTCTTCTTAATTAGCTGATTAATTGTGTTTTTGTTGGTTGCTGTGCTTAATATCTGGCGCACAGCTGCATTAACACTGTTTGACTAAAGTGGAGCACTATCTGCATAAGCCTCTACAACTGAGGATCACGTGCTGCCCCACGTAATTATACAAGCAGAATTGTTTCAATAAAATCTTGCTCTGGGCTGACAGTGTTGACATTTCATTGTGAAAATTCATAATACAGCACGGAACAGCATTTGAACAGCATGATATAATCTTGTTTGGGATCCCGTGCAATTATTGTAAGAGCCAAGCCTGAGCTGTTAAAACATTTCTTGCCTAATGTGATACTGGTGTAATGTATTCTGTCATCATCCCTGCTCTCTTCACAGGCTCCGAAAGGCAGCATATTCCATTTTGTATTCAAGGTGTGCATTACAGACGAGGCTTGGGAACTGATCCTCCTCTCGTCAGCCCCCTTCCCCAAGCTCTCTTCACATTTCAAGACGCACCTTAAGTTCCGAGCCCTTTGCCCGAGTGGGTGGGCGACTGGGGTAATAATCGAAAGGCCGGAACGGTTCACATCCCATCCTGGAAGCTGAGGGATTTAAATCCTGGCAACTAATCACCTCCAGGACGGCACGGTGGTGCCAGCGAATTGAGCTGCTGCCTCACAGCACCAGGGACCCAGATTTTATCCTGACCTCGGTCACTGTCTCTGTGGAGTTTGCACGTTCTCCCTGTGAGCATGCGGGTTTCCTCTGGGTGATCCAGCTTCCTCACCCATCCCAAAGATGTACCTGTTCAGAAGTTACTTGGCGGCTGTAAATTGCCCCTAGTTGCAGGGGAGAGGTAGAAAATGGAAGGGTTTGATAAGAATGTTGGTGGAATAGAAAATAGGGTTGGGGTAGGATGCGTGTAAATGGGTGGTTGGTGGTTGGTACGGACCCTGTGGGCCAAATGGCCTCTTTCTGTGTTGTGTCTGTATATTTGTGTCAGGAATTAGAAACATAGAAACATAGAAAATAGGTGCAGGAGTAGGCCATTCGGCCCTTCAAGTCAGCACCGCCATTCAATGTGATCATGGCTACTCTCAAGAATAAAAAAACATATTTTTCACTTCACAGGAGGAATTCTGTTGACTCATTCTCCCCCCTCCCCCAATGTTAGTAACCACTTGGAATCAAAAATATGGGAAGAAGCTGAATAGGAACACAATGATTTTGTTTCACATGTGATTGAGTTTTAGTTTGAGATGGAAAAAGGCCCTTCAGCCCATCAAGTCCATGCCGACCATCGATCACCCATTCACACTAGTTCTATGTTATCCCACTTTTGCATCCACTCCCGACACGCTCGGGCCAATTAACCCAAAGATAGACACAAAAACGTTGGAGTAACTCAGCGGGACAGACAGCATTTCTGGAGAGAAGGGATAGGTGACGATTTGGGTCGAGACCCGTCTTCAGTCCTACAAACCCGCGTGTCTTTGGAACCAGCACACCCAGAGGAAACCCACGTGGTCACTCCGTATAGACGGCACCCGAGGTCAGGATCGAACCCGGGTCTCAGGCCCTGCGAGGCATCAGCTCCAACAGTTGGTCCACTGCTGATTCCAGTGATAGCTTTAGATTGGTCACAAAACCCTGCCCTCCCGCGTTCCTGCCAACATCCCATTGTGGGAGATGCCCACAGGAGGCGGAGCGTGGGAGGGAGGGAGGCCAGTCTGTTCACACAGTACAGGGTGGTGTGATGTGACCAACCCCTGTGCTACCCTTGCATTGGTAGTGGCAACACCAGAGACTGCAGACGATGCAATCTGGAGCAACAAACAATCTGCTGGAGGAATGGAACAAAGAAGGGCCCCGACCCAAAACACCTACCGTCCATTTCCCTCCATGGATGATGGCTGGCCCATTGAGTTCCTCCAGCGCTTAGATTCATGCTCAAGATCCCAGCATCTGCAGTTTCTTGGTGCCTCCATTTTAAAGCAGGGGGAAGGGATGGAGCAGCATCTGTGGGGGGAGGGCAGGGGGCGGTGGACTTGCCGAGCATCAGGATTCATATTTGGTACCCACCCAGCCATTGTCAAGTATATGAGAGGCTGCAGGCCTCTGAGCCTCGATGGAACACCAAACTATTCATTGATCAGTCATAAAATGCAGAGCCTGAGCTGCGTGCAAATCCCTGGCTTGAGGGGTGATTGGGTTGTAACAATATTTAATTTGGTGTATTTTGCAAAGGCCGTCAACATCCAAGGCTGTGCCATCTAATCTCTTTACAAAGGAATTAAAAAGCCGACAGCATTAGAGATCTTTTCTCTCCTTCCCTCTCGTTCCCTGGCTGCTGGGTTTTTAAATATATATACATTTGATCTTCTCAAACTAATCCTCTGGAGGCAGCCTTGATAAGCACACTCCCACTCTCATTCATAAGCTGAAGGAACATCATTGAGGAGTTGCCAGGAACAGAAGTGTGCTGGGCTCTGATAAAGGAGCTCGCTTCTCAGCCTCCTGATTTCAAAGGACAATGGTGGGAGGGCGAAAAGGCAGGCAGATGTTTACACCCAGTCACCACCTCCTCTCGATTGTCACCTCCGGAAACATCCATTCTCCTCTCCCCTCCCCTTGCCCGTGGCTGCTCACGGAGATTAATATTTCATCACAAAATCACGTCGGCTATTTGCTCAGAGAGGTTTGATAGCGAGACGTGTAATGTTTCACCGTGGCATCATGTTTGCCTGCTCCAGTAATCGTCAGGCTCGATCACTTGTGCAATGTTTTATGAATTAATAAAAATGATTGTGGACGGTCTTGAGGGAGGAAGGGGAGGGGGTGGAATGACTGAGCCACCACCGCGGAATTGTAATGAGAGCCACAGGCTATTTTGTGTTTGCCTTGGATTTCAGATGTCTCTCGCCCCCCCCCCCCCCCCCCCCTCGCTCTCTATCTCTCTCTCTTTCCCTCTCTGTCTCTCTGTCTCTCTCTGTCAGTCTGCCCCTCTCCCTCTCTGGCTCTGTCCCTGTCTCTCTGTCTCACTGTCTGTCTTTCTGTCCCTCCCTCCCTCCCTCTCTCTATCTGTGCCTCTCTTTGTCTCTGTTTCTATCTCCATTCAGCTCTGTGTCTGTCTCTGTGTCTGTCTCTGTGTCTGTCTCTGTGTCTGTCTCTGTGTCTGTCTCTGTGTCTGTCTCTGTGTCTGTCTCTGTGTCTGACTGTGTCTGTTTCTCTGTCTGTCTCTGTGTCTGTCTCTGTGTCTGTCTTTCTGTCTGTCTCTGTGTCTGTCTCTGTGTCTGTCTCTGTGTCTGTCTCTGTGTCTGTCTCTGTGTCTGTCTCTGTGTCTGTCTCTGTGTCTGTCTCTGTGTCTGTCTCTGTGTCTGTCTCTGTGTCTGTCTTTCTGTCCGTCTCTCTGTCCGTCTCTCTGTCCGTCTCTCTGTCCGTCTCACTGTCCGTCTCACTGTCCGTCTCACTGTCCGTCTCACTGTCCGTCTCACTGTCCGTCTCACTGTCTGTCTCTCTGTCTGTCTCACTGTCTGTCTCATTGTCTGTCTCACTGCCTGTCTCTGTCTGTTTCTCTCTGTCTTGTGCCTGTGTCTCTCTATCTCTGTCTATCTCTCCCTCTCTGTCTCTCCCTCCATTTCTGGAAGCTCTAGTCTAAATCATTGTTCTGCAAATGAGATCTTTCCTGCTGTTTAGACAAAATTGCAGGCCGGGCACATCTCGTGTTGAAAGGACGGCGTACCTGCCACTGTGTACTAATACAACAGATCATCAGCCAATTTGTCATCCTTATCTTTAACCTGGCTTTACATCTGATGCACAGGATGGAGCTGTGTGCAGATGTAAACAGCGGCTTCTCTGTGAAGGATACAACACTCATTACTGAATAATTCATCATTATATTAATGGCCTCAGATAAGGTCTCTCTTGCGCTCTCTCTCTGTGCCACTTGGGAAAGGTTTATTATTCCGCGCAATGAAAGGATAGTGTACAGATAAAAGATAATTGACTGGCTTGACTCCTCCATTGATATGAAAATAGGATTTAAATTATTCACTTTAGTTTAAAGGTTAGTTGAAGGTTATTATATGAAGAAAATCATTTTTCATAACATCGCTGGTGGAGATGAGGCAGTTGAAAAGCCTAATTTGCACCACACTGCAGAAACTAGTTGTTCTGAATAAACTCACAGCTCTCAGGAGTATAAACTGGAAAAAGTCAATTATTTATAAGCGAATTATAGCTGGCTTCTCACATTAAAAAAAACATAGTTAGGCATAAATAAATCTGCCTTGTGGAGAATGTTAGATATTTGCCTTTGTTATTCAGTTACTCTGGGCAGTACTTGCTCTGCGCTAGTCTCAAGGGTCATAATAATAGGAATTAAAAGGGTCAAGCTTTATCTGAAAGGTTGCTTAAATCCTGGCCTCTTTCATGCTTAACCCTTTGATAGTTTCCTGCTTTGTTTTGTCTCCACTTTCCTCAGCAGCCATCTGCATTTATATAGCGTTTAGTGTAGTTTGGTTTCGAGATGCAGCACTGAAGCAGGCCCTTCGGCCCACCAAGTCCGCACCGACCGCTTTCCCCCGCACACTAACACTATCCCACACACACTAGGGACAATTTACATTTATACCAAGCCCATTAACCTACAAACCTGTACGTCTTTGGAGTGTGGGAGGGAAACGAAGAACTCGGTGAAAATCACAGGGAGAACGTACAAACTCCGCACAGACAGCACTCGTGGTCGGGATCGAACCCAGGCGGGTTTGTAAGCAACTCTACCACTGCTTCACCGTGCCACTACCTTGGTAAAAAGAACAAAAAATCTTTATTGGAGCATCTAGCACCCGTGTGCACTGGGACACAAAGAGATAGAAACATAGAACATAGGTGCAGGAGTAGGCCATTCGGCCCTTCGAGCCAGCACCGCCATTCAATATGATCATGGCTGATCATCCAAAATCAGTGCCCCATTCTGGCTTTTTCCCCATATCCCTTGATTCTCTTAGGCCTAAAAGGCCTGTCCTACAAGCATGCAACTCTATGCGATGAACGCGATCAAACTAGAAGCGGGGGCCGCGCGGAGGTCGGGTGATCCCCTGTACAGGGCCGTTCCCACCAGCATGCGCCTGAATGCGACAAGCGCGACCAAACCGGCAGCGAGGGCCGCGCAGAGGTCGGGTGAGTGGCGCAACGCGGCACAAAGTGAGGCGAACTTGGAGCAAAGTCTAAGGTAAGTTCGCCAGGACAGAGAGGGGCACACAGAGAGGGGCACAGAGGCACACACACAGAGGGCCACGGAGCCACACACATAGAGGGTCACGGAGGCGCCTACAGATAGGTTCACGGAGGCATGATGTCGGGACGGTGTGTAATGCGTCGAGGCGACTGCGAGCCGACAAGCCGTTGCCGCGCGGAATTTTTGAACATAGTTTTCCGGCGCCCTGTGCGATGTCGGGACGAACTCCGCACAATTCCGCACGGCTCCAGCGATCGAAGTGGGACCGACCCCGCGACGCCGGATGGCTCAAGCGACCACGTTAGGTCGCGCTAATCGCATAGAGTTGCATGCTTGTAGGACAGGCCCTTAAGAGCTAAATCTAACTCTCTCAACAGATGGACACACCCTACCCATTATCCTTGCAGCCTGCATGCCTTTGGGACGTGGGAGGAAATTGGAGTAACAGCAAAGTCAAAGAGGGACAGACAGTGTTGGAGTAACTCAGCCGGGCAGGCAGCATCTCTGGAAAACATGGTTGCGTGATGTCTCGGGTCAGAAACCTTCTTCAGACTGATAATATGAGGAGAAGTCTGTAGAAGGGTCTATACTCGCTGAAGTCTAGAAAAATTAGGGGGGGACCTCATTGAAACATACAAAACAGTGAAAGGCTTGGATAGAGTGGATGTGGAGAGGATGTTTCCATTAGTGGAATAGTCTAGGACTAGAGGTCATAACCTCAGAATTAAAGGACGTTCTTGTAGGAAGGAGATGAGGAGAAATTTCTTTAGTTAGAGAGTGGTGAATCTGTGGAATTCTTAGACGCCGAAGACTGTAGAGGCCAAGTCAGTGGTTATTTTTAAGGCAGAGATAGATAGATTCATGATTAGTACAGGTGTTATGGGGAGAAGGCAGGAGAATGGGGTTAGGAGGGAGAGATAGATCAGCCATGGTTGAATGATGGAGTAAACTTGATGGGCCGAATGGCCTAATTCTACTCCTATCACTTATGACCTTATAACCTTATGACACGAAATGTCACCCATTCCTTCTATCCAGAGATGCTGCCTGTCCTACTGAGTTACTCCAGCATTTTGTGTCTATCTTCAATATGAGGAGATATAAGGGCATGCTCAATGAGATTGGATTTAAGATACGTATTTTTATATGAATGGGGAGTATGGAAGGGGAAACAGGTGGCAAGGCTTAAGGAAAGAAGTTTAGGGCCTTTTGGCTAAACCAGTGATGTAACTAAGTTCGAGTACTGGAGGCCAGGGATTGTGAGGAGCTGTGGTACTGCAGGAAGTTATTAAGACAGGGTGGGATGAGAACATGGAAAGCTTTGGAAATAAGGATAAGTTAGAAAAGGATGCAGGAAGTAGGGCTTATATTCATCCCCACTGGCGTCAAGTTGGGAAAAGGGGAAGTACAACGGGATCTGGGGGTCCTTGTACATCAGTCTATGAAAGGAATAGGTGACGTTTCGGGTCGAGACTCCTCTCTCAGTCTCTCACCTCTCTTCGCTCCATAGATGCTGCCTCACCCGCTGAGTTTCTCCAGATATTTTTGTCTACCTTGTAATTGTCCATCCTCACTGCAAGATTTAAGCTAACAGTTCCAAAACTGCGAATAAACGTAAGGGTCTCAATAAACGTACAACAGACTTGCAACCACTGTAAACTTGAAGCCCGACTCTTCCTTTGTGGGGTTCATGTTGTGACTCAGCTATAAAAGGATTCCTTTCACTTTGCCTCAACAGATCTTGAAAAAGCCACTGGGCTCTCTTTGATGAAAATCCTTTCAGTTTTCCTTCCAGTTCAGCATGGGTTTGGTTTCCTTAGGTTCAGCAGAATGTGCTTGGGTTTTACATATGCCCTCTCGGGTTGTGTGAGGTCACGCATCAACAAGCTCGCTTCTCCATGCGCCACAAATTTACGTAGTCGCTTTGTCTCACTGTCTTCCGAACTCAGTCATGAAATAGTCGGTGATGCGAAGCCATCAAGAAAAATATTTATATTCATAATCCAATCAGCGGAATTTGTAATTTTGCAGATATGAAGGGCTCGTCAGAAACTGGATCATTTACGGAATCTGAAAATGCAAAGAGTGCTATCGATATTTGCATTGATCAATATTGTCAAATCCAGCAATATATAGGGAATACCTTTGTGTTGCATGCTAGCCAGGCATTTCATACCATGCACAAGTACCAGGTGGTAAGATAGAGAAAATAAAGAGTGCAGACGGGGGGAGATGGGAAGATGTGGCAAGTGGTGGGGTCACGTTGGAGGTGGCAAAACTGGCGGAGGACTATGTGTTGTATGTGCCGGCTGGTGGGGTGAAAGGTGAGGACCAGGAGGACTCTGCCCTTGTTGCGAGTAGGGGGATGGGGAGAGAGGGCAGTGTTACGGCTGGGTGAAGTGGCCATGGGTAGTCCATGGAGATGAGCTGTGTGGGGGAGATGGAGATGGAGTCAGATTCAGAGCACCTGTTGAAGGCGGTATACCTGGTGGCAAGTCAAGCCAGTTAATGAAGAGAACATTCTTTAATGTTCGGTGTCAGCAAGTCCGATGGTGATGACTGATTGTCCATGTCCTGTTTGTCCATGTTATTGTCCGGGGTTGCCATGTCTCGCTGCAGCAGCTTCACGGAGCAGCCTTATGCAAGGAACTGCCTGTGGAAAACCAACAAACTTTCCTCCAGGGGTAAGGGCAACCCACGCTCTCCCCACACAACTTCACTATTGCAAATGTTCTTTCCAAATTTGATTTCTTGCCGTGCAATGAATGTGGCTGACCATTCTTCAAGAAGTACCTCATTTAGAGTTGTAAGAAGACTTACCCTGGGACAGGATGTCAGGTAGTCACAAAAGGCTGGGGTAACTCAGCGGGACAGGCAGCATCCCTGGAGAGAAGGAATGGGTGACGTTTTGGGTCGAGACCCTTCTTCCTTCCTATAACCCACCATCTGCAGTTCCTTCCTACTCCAGAGATGCTGCCTGTCCCGCTGAGTTACTCCAACATTTTGTGTCATCTTCGCTGTAATCCAGCATCTGAGGTTCCGTCCTATCGGAGGTACGTCAGGTACATGATGAATTCTGATTACTCCATCGTGGACTGGAATTGCAAGAGTAATTGAGAACAGCTTTATTGGTGTGAATATTCACCGTGCTGAGGGAGATGCTAGTAGGAGATAAATTCCCAAGCTTCTGACATTGCTGGGCTCAGTTGAGGATGGTGACCTAATGAATTATACTCATTGTATTGAAACGTTACAATATTTACTTGTCTCATTTTATTATTAATTAAAAAAATAATATAATAATCAACTCCTAGCTGATATCCCTCTGATGATGCAATTAACATGCACAGTTGGACAGGAGGTGCGATTGCAGTCAAATGGGAAGAAAGGTTTGCCTAAGAGTTGTAAATTGTCCAACTTTTAAATAGTCAGGCAGAATTCTTGGCTTTAAGATCATAAATGGATGGAACCAATAGTTCTATTTAATTTTCTCTCTTACGAACCAGCATTTCGGATTAGCTCTGATATCATGAAGATCTGTCCTGACCCGGAACGTCACCTGTCCATGGGCATTGATGTTTATAGTTCTGCAGTTTGTGTTTTCTACTTTGCTCCTTTGGTGTCTGGAAGAGAGCACCAGCCACTATCTCACTTGTCCAGCAGTGAATCTGGGCAACATGACCAACATGAGGCTTCTCAGAGGGCCTGGCCTGCCTTCAGCAGCCGACTGCAGGCCGACGCAGCGTGTTTATGTGCATGTTGCATGCATACAAACAGAGACTTCAAAGTGCATGAGTTCATGTGCGCATATGCACACTCACACACAGGGCAAGTGTACAAGCACACACAAGCAGGAACAAAGATGCCCACATACACACGCCATACATTCAAACTTGTATTCTTATGCTCATGCTCTACCGCCTTGCACAAGCATGCACACACACATGCAGACTGTCTCTCTCTCTCTCTCACACACTCTGTAAATGCACATGTACAAATCTACTCCAGATGCACATCCACATGCACAAACACATCATCACCCTAACACTCCACGTTCCTGTCCTCAAGGGCATACACTGTATCCAGATTGCCAGGATTGCAATCAGACTTAGCAATGGGTGTGAAGCCTCCTGCAGTCAAATGGCTGGTTGCAAGTCATCGCCTCGATTGCATGTGAAGATCTGGCTGAGCAGTAATATTATGGTGGCTGACTAACAGCGTGCAGAGGAGAGGAATCGCAGACGTTTACGGAGCAGAAGAAGGCCATTCAACCCCTCATGTCCATGCTAGCGGTGGTCAGGCCAGTCCCAGCTCTCAGTCCATTAGTCACTGAAGGTCAGAAGGTCAGAGTTCTTTCAAGTGTGAGGAGGGCTATTGCTGCCGGCACCATCTTGGGCACTGAGTTATTATTTGGACGAATACATTTCTCCTCAAACTTTGTCCAATTATTCTGCCAATTAACTCAAATTTATCTCCCTGGTGATTGACCTCTCTGTGAATGGACATAGCAGTCTGAAGAAGGGTCTCGACCCGAAATGTCACCCATTCCTTCTCTCCAGAGATGCTGCCTGTCCCGCTGAGTTACTCCAGCATTTTGTGTGTATCTTCGGTGTAAACCAGCATCTGCAGTTCCTCCCTCCCTGTTCATGATGTCCGGGGGAAGATAAAGTGATGAGGGACTCGACCATGGTCAATTCTCAGTTTGATTTCACTGTATTTTTCTGGCCTGCCATCTTTCCCCTGTCCGTTCATTATTTACAATTGGAACTCCTCGGTATTAAAAAATAAATCCCTACTTTATCTGTTCAATTTCATCCAATTTGGTTCCAGAAAATTCCAAAGAGATCACACGTCAGCCATGATCCTATGCCTTCTCTCCCTCGGCATTTAACACAAACCAAGAGCTCCTCAGTGGGTGTGAAATAGATTTGCTCTGAAATTGTCTTTAACAGGATGTGATTCACTTACTGACACCAGCAACAGCTCAGGTCCTGATCATAATCACCACCTGCAGCATGAGGTAACTGCAAGGAATGAATCCTTGTTAATTGAAAAGTGAGCTTGCTGGCAGCATCAGAATGCTTAAACTAAACCTCCTGGTAACTAGGGATTTCGACGGCGAGATTGATATCATGAGTTGCAGGACCATTGTTTTCTGAAAGATTCATAGAACGTAGAACACAACCAGGGCCGGATTTACGTATAAGCTGGACAAGTTTAAGCTTAGGGCCTCGAGATCTAGGGGGGGCCTCCGCCCGCTCCACCAAGGTGTATAAAACTTTTGACATATTGGCGTTGTTACACAACCTACCATCGGGGGGCTGTTTCCACACTGTAGACTCCAACTCCCCCTGAGTTTGACTGCACTGGGTCCTAGTGCCAGTCTCCCCAACCCTGGTAACCTCAGTGGCTGTTCCACTGGGTCTTCCCCATTCCCCTCAAACCATGTGACCCCAGCTCTTCCCCACCCACTCTACAGTCCTCATACCCCCCCACCCCTTGACCACCCACCACATCCCCTACCAGACATCGCCTCGGCCTCAGTCCACTTATCTAACTTCCTCCGGCCCCAACCCCCATCCCCACCGTGTGTTCACCATCCCCCCTGATCTCCCCCTCTCAGATACCGAATGGTCTGTCCGCAGCAGAGGCCTCACCTTTGTCCCCTCCGTCCCCACCTCAATCAGTTCCGCGCCCGCCACGATTTGGAGCTCTTTTCCGTCACCTCCGCCTCACACCGTTCTTCCAAGGGAAGGAGTCCTCGCCCCCATTGATGATCCCTTTTCCCGTCTCCAACGGACCCCCTCCTCTTGGACCCCCCCCCCCTCATGGCCATCTTCCGGCTTTAGACCATTTTATTTTAAACTGCCGGCGGGACATCAACCACCTCAACAGGACACAATACCATGTAATTCTGTGTTGAGGGAAGTGGAGAGAGGACAGCCCAGTGTCTGTGTTGCTCCCTTGGCTGGGGTTGGTTTTCATTGCCACTTCCATCGGCCAATAATGAGGAAAGTTTTGAATTGGTCTACCAAACTGCTTTGTGAGTTGTCTGTTTATTAAGAAGTGAACCTGTTTGTTAAGTTATAAGTTAGCCTTTTTCAAGCAGATTTGTTTCAGATTTGAATCAGATTTTGCAATATAATTGTCAATAAGGAACAATTCTTTAAGAAATAGTTCCCAACGGGAGGCACATGTAAAAGCCACAGACGCTATTTTGGAAAGTTACAGCGCTATCACTGATGCCCTCGGTCATTTGTACTGTGATGTTAATGTGAAGGGTGATATCAGGCTTCAAGCTAACAATCTTTTGCAGAAAATGGAAGAAGTGGAATTTGTGTTTATGCTGCATTTTTGGACCTGGCTGCGAGGTCATTTCCACAAGGTCAACAAAGCCATTCAGAAATCCAAACTGTTATCGAGTACTTGTCCAACTTTGTACAGTTCACCAGGATTTTGTAAGCAAAATTAGAGAAGATTTTGATGAGCTTGAGCAACAAGCAAAGGCCACCTTGCCAGATGTTAACTACAGAACTGTCACAGGGAGACAAAGAGTAAGGAAATGGCAAGGAAATGATGGAGGTGCACCTGGTCCTGATGCTTTAGATAAACTCTCTTCAAGAGATAAGTTTAGGATAAAATCCTTTATTCCTATACGAGATGCACTTGAAACCAAGAGAAGAGGTTCTGTGTCCAGTGAAGTTGCACAACAGTTGTCCTTTCTTGCTAATCTCACCACATCTAAGCAAGAAATTCAGCACGGTGTTGAACTGTTGATGGAAGCAAACCCAGAAGATGTTGACCTGGAACTTACTGATGAACTTTTGCACTTTCACTCGTACGTGAGACAAAGCCATAGGCCTATAGAAGAGCACTCTCTGTCCCATACAGACCGTTATCAAATAATATACAAGGAAACAATTCTGATGGCCTTCCCTAATGTGGAAGCCATCTTGCGGCTGTTTCTTAGCTTAATGGTCACCAACTGCTCGGGCGAGAGGTCTTTTTCAAGACTCAAAACAATTAAAAATGAATTAAGGTCCACAATGTCTCAAGAGAGATTATCTACACTGAGCATTCTGTGCATTGAGAGTGATAAACGTAGACAAACAGATCTTGGTGAACTTCTGGATGATTTTGCTATGAAGAAGGCGAGAAAAAAACATTTTTGCTCTTAGTGTATTTGTAGTTTCTTTATTTCTTAATATTCCACATTCAATTCAAGAGACACTTATTGTCACATGCACCAATTGGCGCAATGAAATTTGGGGGTCACCATCCGACGTCGGAACGGGAGAACATTCTCAGCGGCTTGGACTTCCGAATCGGCCACTTCCTACCGGAGAACACGGCTCCCGGAGTCCACAGGCTGGGCTGGGCGGAGATTCACGCTGGCGGCCCTCGGCAAAGGGATGTTGAAATCAGCACGGCCCGAGGCTGGGAGCTCCGCAAACCACAGCTCCATGATGTTGAAGCAGCAGGCCCAACACTCCAGAGCTTCAAACGGCGATCCAGGTAAGGCATCGCGGTGAATCCAATATGTATTTTAAAACCAACTGTTTAATGACAACATACAGCAGGATCTAGAAGTGTCACACTGTCACTGTCAGATAGTCATGGTCCTCTAGTGGTGGGGGTGGGGGATTGGGAGGGGGGAGGGGGGGCTCACAAGTGAAATAGCTTAGGGCTTCTCTTCATCTAAATCTGGCCCTGAACACAGGGACAGGCCCTTCAGCCCACGAGGCCTATGCCGAACATGATGCCATACTATACTGATCCCTTCTGTCTGCACATGGTCCATAATCCAGCGTCACTGCATCTCCATGTGCCTATCTCAAAGCCTCTTTAACACCATGGTCTTATCTGCTAACACCACTATCCCTGGCAGCTTCATTCCAGGCACTCACCTCTCCCCACTGTGTGAAAGCACACACATCTCCTTTAAACTTTCCCCCTCTCACCTGTGAATTTACGTCGAGGGGACTAGAATGAAAACACATGTATTTAATGCTGAGGCTTTATCAGGCATAGGTGATGCCACGTTTGGAATATTGTGAACAGATTTGGGTTTGATATCTGGGAAAGGATGTGTTGGCGTCGGAGAGGATCCAGAGGAGGTTTACGAGAACGATCGGTTAACATATGAGGAGCGTTTGAAGGCTTTGGGCCTGTACTCGCTGGAGTTGAGAAGGATGAGGGGGGGAATCTCATTGAAACTTACCGTATAATGAAAGACCTTGATAAAGTGGACGTGGTAAGGATGTTTCCATGCATGGGAGAGTAAAGGACCAGAGGGCGCAGTCTAAGAATAAAAGGGCATACCTTCAAAATGTCTTTAGACAGAGGGTGGAGAATTTGTGGAATTCATTGCAACATGCGGCTGTGTGGCCAAGATATTGGGTCTTTTTAAGGCAGAGATTGATAGGTTCCTGATTATGAAAGGAGTGAAAGATTACAGGGAGAAGTCCGAGAGCCGAAGAATGGGGTTGGGAGGGGAAAATAGATCAGCCATGATTGAATGGCAGAGGAGACTCAGTGGAACAATTCCTTCTGCCCGAAATTACTCTTGATCTGTGCACTTCTGGTGGCCTTGCTTTTTGTTGGTTGGATCCTAAGCTCTAGAATTCCCTCCCTCAGCCTCTTGGCATCCATTGAGGGGCTGCTTCAAACCTTCCTTCCTTGATGTCCATTGTAGCATTCACGGGGGGCAAGTCGCTAAGATTTATCATCACCAAACTCAATTGACCGGCTGGGCAGGCCGTTCCAGAGAACAGTTCCAAATCAATCACATTAGGAGGATCTGCAGGCACATTGGGACTAGAAAAGAGAAAGGGGGCAGATTTATTTCCCTGATGGAGGTCAGAGACCCAGATTGGTTTTGGCCTCTGCTATTAATTCCAGAATACTAATTCCTGAGTTCCCTCCATGGCTGTGAATTTATATCAGAGTACAGGAAGGAGATAGAGAGTTTAGTAACATGGAGTCAAGACATCAATCTCTCCCTCAATGTCAACAGAATGAAGGAACTGGTGATTGGCCTCAGGAAATGGGGTGGACTACATGCATCAATGTTGCTAAAGAGGAGATGCTGAGAGCTTCAGGTTTCAAGGTCAAAATGTCACCAATTTGCACTGGTTCAACTACATTGAGTCCAGGGCCAAGAAAGCACATCAATGCCTCTGTAGAAGCAGATTGGGTCTGAAGAAGGGTTTCGGCCCTATCTCCTTCCCTCCATAGATGCTGCTGTACCCGCTGAGTTTCTCCAGCATTTTGTGTACCCTCGATGTTCCAGCATCTGCATTTCCTTCTTTAGCACATCAATGCCTCCTTGGAAGGCAAAGGAAATTCCGCCTGCCTCCATTAACTCTTACCAAATTCTACAGATGCACCACAGAAAGCATCCTGGCGGGATGCATCACCGGTTGCTTTGGCAACTACTCTGCCCAAGACCGTAAACGTTTGCAGAGTAGTGGAGGCAGCCTAGTCCCTCACATGAACCAATATCGTACCCATCGACTCCATCTATTCTTCACGTTGCCTGGGGAAAACAGCCAACGTGATCAAAGGACCACCTACACTCTCATTCTCTCTGTACAGGGCCCTAGTGAGACCACACCTGGAGTATTGTGTGCAGTTTTGGTCCCCAAATTTGAGGAAGGACTTTCTTGCTATTGAGGGAGTGCAGCGTTGGTTAATGAGGTTAATTCCCGGGATGGCGGGACTGTCATATGCTGAGAGAATGGAGCAGCTGGGCTCGTACACTCTGGAGTTTAGAAGGATGAGAGAGGATCTTATTGAAACAAATAAGATTATTAAGGGTTTGGACACGGCAGACGCAGAAAACATGTTCCCGATGTTGGGGGAGTCCAGGAGCAGGGGCAATTGGGGGAGTCAGACGCAGTTTAAGAATAAGGGGATAAGCCATTTGGAACGGAGATGAGGAAAAACTTTTTCACAGAGGGTTGTGAATCTGTGGAATTCTCTGCCTCAGAAGGCTGTGGAGGCCAATTCTCTGGATGCTTTCAAGAGAGAGTTGGATAGAGCTCTTAAAGATAGTGGAGTCAAGGGATATGGGGAGAAGGCAGGAACGGGGTACTGTGTGGATGATCAGCCATGATCACAGTGAATGGCGGTGCAGGCTTGAAGGGCCGAATGGCCTACTCCTGCACTTATTGTCTATTGTCATCCCTCTCCCATCAGGCAGAAGATATACAAGTTTGAAGGCACGTATCACCAGATTCAAGAACAGCTTCTTCCCTGTTATCAGACTCTTGAACCGACCTCTCGGATATCAGGGATGAATTCCAGATCTTCCAGTCTACCTTGCATGTTTTTATCTGCACTTTCCCTTTAGCTATAACAATATATTCTGCATTCTGTTTATTTTATTTTTTTGCACCACCTGGTGTTATGCTTGCATTTTGCCTGGATAGCTCTCCGAATAACATTTGTCACAGGACAATAACAAACCAATACAAAGAGCAGGTTTTACTTTTAAACCTTCAACAGAGGGAGCTGTAAGGTTGCTTTATATTCACACTAAATGTCATCACTTTCACTCTCAGAATTGACGCTGCCCTGATGGAGCCCTTGTTCGAGAAACACTAGTCTGGGGCATTCACGAAGGAATGCCCTGGACTTCCTGGGAATTGAAAACTAATCCCTTAAGCACAATTGAAATGACCCAGGAACAGATCACAAACAGCACTCGTAAAGTTGCCTTTTAAACTTTTATTGGACATCCGTTTGTTCATTAGTTGAAGCATTATAGATAAAAGACTGACTGATAACAATTTCCTGATCGTCTAAAAAGAGGGACATTTTAATGCCCAGAGATGCGGAAGTTTGAGTCAGGATTTTTTTTAAAAGTTCTTAAATGATAGGGGCAGAATCAGGCCATTCAGCCCATCAAGTCTACTCCGCCATTCACTCTTGGCTGATCCAACTCACCCCCCAAACCTGCCTGCTCCCCATAATCCCTGACACCCATCAAGAATCTATCTATCTTGGCCTCTACTCGCTGGAGTTTAGAAGGATGAGGGTGGGGACCTCATTGAAACTTACTGAACAGTGAAAGGCTTGGATAGAGTGGATGTGCGGAGAATGTTTCCACTAGTGGGAGAGTCTAAGACCAGAGGACAGAGACTCTAGGAGGAGATGGGTGAGGCAAGTCTTTTTACACAAAGGGTGCCTGAAGCGTGCTGCCAGGGATAGTGGTGGGGGCAGATACAATGGTGACATTTAAGGGCCTGCTCTTGTCTATGTTCTAAATGGCAGAGGAGGCTTAAGGAGATGATTCAGCCACTCCTGTCCCCAGTTTGTAGGCTGTTGTGCTGGTATAGTGTCCATGTACCTGGACAATGCCCCTCAGCTTATGCCTGGCTCCAGTCCAACCTTTAGAGAGGACTGGTTTACTCTGCCCAGCACTTAATGAGGGAAGTACAGAGGGAAAAATTGATACTGCTCATAGATTCATAAAAATCAAATTAATGCAGGATGGATAAACTGCTGCTGGCCTGGTTAATTCATTTTATACTGTATTATCACTTGTATCCGATCCAGGAAAGTACAGCTATAAAAGCCATTACTTGTACTACTTGAACTGAGCCATCAATGTGGATTTGTAGACATCTCCAATGACCATTTTTTTTTATCTGCCCAGCAGTTTTCTTGTTAAAATCTGCGGCCTGAGTGCTTCTATTGATTTTACTGCACGTTGGAAGCTGGTAAGAGGGCCTTTGAGCCGATTGGTATATCAAGCAATCGTTCCTGCAGCGGATGACAAGTCTTACCTCTGCGTCGGCCTGTCTAAGCAGGTCTGGGTTTTCTCATGTGCTAATTGATGGAGAGGGGATGGGAAGACTAATGCCACCGCTAGGCGGGTGTCTCATGACCATACCCACGCAGACAAACACACACACTGCTGGGGAAAGGTGCTGGTTTCCTTTATGAATTGCTGTGTACCACATCAATTATGTAAAATGCTTTGTAGTGCTGTGTCTACAAGGCTATTTTCCTACATGAACTAAATGCCAGCGCTGGGACCTAGGCCAACACATTAGCTGCTTGGGTACGTTAAAGAATACGGAGCTCTGATCCAATTCTCTTTAAATAAGACACCATCTATGCATTTCAATATCTTTTCCCCAGTGTCTGACTTTCATTCACATGGGCTGCAGAGAATACAAATGAGGTGTGAGGAAAGTTTGTGAATACTTCATCTGCAGGCTGTGGACTCCCCACATTTGTGCCTCGTTCACCCATCACCGACAGACATTCTTCTCTACACCCAGAGCCAGCAATGCCTTGAGACTAAAAAGCTTGTTCTTCCACTCAAGACCCTCAGCTCCCCTCATTCCCCATCCCCGTCCCTCACCCTCATCCCCATCCCCGTCCCCCATCCCCCACCCTCATTCCTCATCCCCCATTCCTCATCCCCCATTCCCCACCCCCCATCCTCCACCCCCATCCCCACCCCCATCCCCCACCCTCATTCCCCACCCTCATTCCCCATCCTCCACCTCCAACCCCCATCCCCACTCCCCACCCCACTCCCCACCCCCATCCCCATCCCCACCCCCATCCCCACCCCCATCCCCATCCCCACTCCCCACCCCCACCCCCACCCCCACCCCCACCCCCACCCCATCCCCATCCACACCCCCATCCCCATCCCCATCCCCACCCCCACCCCACCCCCACCCCCATCCACACCCCCATCCCCACCCCCATCCCCACCCCCACCCCCACCCCCTACCCCCACCCCCACCCCCACCCCCATCCCCACCTCCACCCCCACCCCCTACCCCCACCCCCACCCCCACCCCCACCCCCACCCCCACCCCCATCCCCACCCCCACCCCCTACCCCCACCCCCACCCCCACCCCCATCCCCATCCCCATCCCCATCCCCACTCCCCACCCCGATCCCCATCCCATCCCCTCTCCCCACCCTCATCCCCATCCCCATCCCCATCCCCATCCCCACCCCCATCCCCATCCCCACTCCCCACCCCCATCCCCATCCCCATCCCCGTCCATATCCCCATCCCCATCGCCAGCAACATGGAAACAGGCCCTTCAGCCCACCAAGTCCACACAGCCCAGCCATCCCCATACGCTAACACTATCCTACACACTAGGGACAGTTTTCGATTTACAGAAGGCAATTAACCGACAAAGCTGTACATTTTTGGGATGTGGGAGGTAACTGGAGCTCCTGGAGAAAATCCATGTGGTCACGGGGAGAATGTACAAACACCATATGGACGTCAACTATAGTCAGGATTGAACCCAAGACTTTACCGCTGTGCCACCGTGCCGCCCTTGTTTGTCTCCAGGTTCAATGTTGCTATGACTGTGCCCTTGGCCTGTCTGTGGCTGTGGTCACCTGGTGCTACTGGAGGCAGGGGTCTTGATCATGGACTGTCATTGTACAGGCTCCTCGCGTTTTGCCTGTCTTTGATTTATGCATTTTTGAAATAGCACGCTTGTTCTTTTAATGCCACAGCTTGATTTACGCACTCATAAAGTAACCGTTACTTTCTCGGTCCCTCCCCCACCCGTTGGTGTACTAGCTTCAAAGTCATCTTGTTGAGTCTCATTGTCTGTAACTAGTTTTCACCTAGACCTCAGCTAATAATGGCCTGTCTCCTTTACTTTTATTACTTTTAATTATTTTTTTGCTTATATTTTCCTACACAACTAACTTCCACGTCCTGGGTGGGCAGGAAACCTTTGTCTATTATCCTACCTCTGAACAGCTGTCCTACTGATGACTACCTTTATGTGGACATCAGGTGAGAAGAAAGCCGAGTTGTTTTATTTTTATGCTGGCCTGAAGAAACTTGAGGCGGCTAAAATTCAGTTGCTGCACCCTAAAGTGCTCTGTTCCATTCAATTATCACTCCTGGTCAGCTGAATTCTCCATTTTGAAATTCTTCTAGCAACTACATTCCGCTCTTGACTTGACCTTCCTAACCTTTCTGTGTTTTCGATTGGTTTTCTTTAATTCCTGGCATCTTTTACATCTCTAACGACATCTTTGCATTTCCAAAGATAAACTTTATTCAGAGTAGAAAATATGTACTAAACAAGAATAGTGCAAAAAAACCTCTTCAGACATTCTCAAGGGTCTATAGTTTGAATTCAGTCATGTTTGCAACCATCCTTAAACCAAGCACCCTTGCCATGCCCATGGCTCCCTGGGGGTGACATCCCTTCCCTTGTTTGGGGGTGTCTCTTCGACTGAAATCACAACATTGGTAGCTGTGCTGTCTGGCCCCAAACCCCAAAATTCCCTCCCTCTGCCTCACTGAAATTGCCTTTAAAACTGGCCTGGTTACTCCATTAAAGCAAGAAGCTGCAGTTAAGAGATGATAGGTCAGAACCCTTCTTTAGTCTTCCATCTGAGATGCTGCCTGACCCGCTGAGATACTCCAGCATTCTGTGTTTATCTTTGGTTTAAACCAGCACCTGCAGTTCCTTCCTCCACATTTTAGCTGCTATGATGTAATAGCCTCTAGGTCCCTCACCACCACAATGCCCACTTGGTCAAAATTCCAAGGGGCATTGAGGACATCTGATCTTATAGAGGTGTATAAAATCATGAGAGGAATAGGTCAGGTAGAGGCACAGAGTCTCTTGCCCAGAGTAGGGGAATCGAGAAACAGAGGACATAGGTTTAAGGTGAGGGGGGGAAAGCTTTTATTGGCATCCGTGATGTAACATTCACACAAATGGTGGCAGGTGTATGGATTGAGCTGCCGGAGGTGGTTGTTGAGGTAGGGATCATCGCAACATTTAAGAAGCCATTAGGATAGGACAGGTTTAGAGGGATATGGGTCCAACGCAGTTAAGTGGGACTAGCGTAGATGGGACATGTTGGTTGGCAGGGGCAAGTTGGGCCGAAGGGCCTGTTTCAACACTGTGTGACTTTATGACTCTATGACATGGAGTAAACATGGAGCGTGAATGTGAATCCATGCCTTTGGGATAACGCGGGAAGCAGATCAACACTAGCACAGGATCCAACATATGGCAGTGTTCCCACTGCCCACATCTCGTTCACCATTTGATCAGAAAGTCAATAGTTTCTGAAATGTGTTGGCTTTAAGCAGTGTACATCTTCTTCTGCAAGCTGCCAGGTTCCAGTGCTGTTATTTCTGTGTAACTGAGTAATTTATTTTTCAATATTGCAAAGTTAAATATCTTGGCATCCAGGGCAAGAAATGATTAAAAAATAAATCATTCTTGTAATGAGGAGTTCAGAACCTTACGTAAAGCAATTAGGCAAAGCAGCGGAGTCGGAACTTGGGTAAATGGGCGCGAGCGGATGGTGTGGGTCACGGCACAGAGATGTCTGGGTACTGTGTCCCCCGGGCTCCCAACTACAATCAAAGTCAACGAAGCTGAGGTCAATCATCAGGAGTGCTAGCAGCAGAGAAAACGGTGAGGTGGAGTGAGGTGAGGTGAGGTGGGGTGAGGTGGAGTGAGGTGAGGTGGAGTGAGGTGGAGTGAGGTGAGGTGGAGTGAGGTGTGGTGAGGTGAGGTGAGGTGGATTGGGGGGGATGAGGTGAGGTGAGGTGGATTGGGGGGGATGAGGTGAGGTGAGGTGGGATGAGGTGGGGTGGGATGAGGTGAGGTGGAGTGAGGTGAGGTGGAGTGAGGTGAGGTGGGATGAGGTGGGGTGGAGTGAGGTGAGGTGGGATGAGGTGAGGTGGGATGAGGTGGGGTGGGATGAGGTGGGGTGGAGTGAGGTGAGGTGGAGTGAGGTGAGGTGGGATGAGGTGGGGTGGGATGAGGTGGGGTGGAGTGAGGTGAGGTGGAGTGAGGTGAGGTGGAGTGAGGTGAGGTGGAGTGAGGTGAGGTGGAGTGAGGTGAGGTGGAGTGAGGTGAGGTGGGATGAGGTGAGGTGGAGTGAGGTGAGGTGGGATGAGGTGAGGTGGAGTGAGGTGAGGTGGAGTGAGGTGAGGTGGGATGAGGTGGGGTGGAGTGAGGTGAGGTGGAGTGAGGTGAGGTGGGATGAGGTGGGGTGGGATGAGGTGGGGTGGAGTGAGGTGAGGTGGAGTGAGGTGAGGTGGAGTGAGGTGAGGTGGGATGAGGTGAGGTGGAGTGAGGTGAAGTGAGGTGGAGTGAGGTGAGGTGAAGTGGAGTGAGGTGGAGTGAGGTGGGATGAGGTGAGGTGGAGTGAGGTGGGGTGGAGTGAGGTGAGGTCAGGTGAGGTCAGGCGAGGTGAGGTGAGGTGGAGTGAGGTGGGGATGAGGTGAGGTTGTGTGGGGCGGGTAAGGTGTGTTGTGTAGGGCGAGGTATGGTGGGGCAGGGAGAGATGAGGTGGGGTGGGTTGAGTTGTGTGAGGTGAGAGATTAGTTGGAGTAGGGTGGGTGAGGTTGTGTGGGGTGGGGTAAAGTGAGGGATGTAGGGTGGGATATGGTGGGGTAGGGATAGGATGAGGTAAGATTGTGTGTGGTGGGGTAAGGTGGGGTGTGGTGGGTGGGGAGAGATGAAGTGGGGTGGGGTGGATGAATCTGTGTGGGGTGGGGTGGGTGAGGTTGTGTGAGGTGGGTAAGGTGGGGAATGTAGAATGGGATGGGGTGGGGTTGGGTGTGATCAGGTGAGGTGTGGTGGGGTGAGGTTTCAATGTGATGGGGACTTTGGAGAGGCAGTGAGACAAACAGATGAGGGCTCATGGTCGCATCGATCTGCCTCAGAGCTGCACAAGGTCATTTTCCATCCAAATCAATACCACGTTACACAGATAATCCCTTTTATTTGTCTTGGTGAAAGCTCCAGCCTTATTTGCACAGTTAGCATGTGCAGCAGCTCTGTTCGAAAGTTAAACACCAAGTAAATGAAAGAAGGAGTAATTTGTGCCAATTAACTGCCTGTAAAACTGAACCAAGGCGATGACCCCATGCCTCTTAAACACTCATGTTTTACAAAAACCTCTCATACTGGATCAAACACTTGTAATGTTCCAGTTTGATTCGGGCATTTTCAAAGCTGCTTATACCCGTACAAATGTTTTGTATATAATAATATTTACATTATTTGTCTTCCCAGATGGCAACGATGTGCACATATCACTGTTGACACTGTCTTCATTGATGTTGGTCACAGAGGATAGACATGCTAATCCTAAATCATCCATTAACACAAATCCTACACCAATCCCAATTATGGTTCTTCTCAGACACCCACTCACTAGGAGCAATTTACAGAGGCTAGTTAATTATGAACCACTTTGGCTTGGTCTAACCATGTTGATGCTACATCCAAAAAAGCACATTAATGCCTTCCTCAGAAGGGTGGGACACATGGCATGTCTCCAATCACTCTTACCTTCTGTAGATGCACCATATAGACCATCCTATTGGGTGATTTGTACCAATATAGTTTGGTCTGGCAACTGTTCTGCTCCGCACTGCAAACAATGCAGAGAGTTGTGAATGTAGCCCAGCCTATCACGCAAACCACCTCCTTATCATGAGCTCCATCTATATCACCCCCTCCAAAGCTACATACCACTGGGCTGTAAGCTGCCCAAGCGAAAAATGAGATGCTGTTCCTCCACTTTGCGTTTAGCCTCACTCTGACAATGGAGGAGACCCAGGACAGAAAGGTCTGTGTAGGAATGAGAAGAAGAATTAAAGTGTCCGGCAACCGTGAGATCAGTTACTGTACGTTCACGCGGCTACGTTTGGCCTCGCCGATGTATGAGAGTCCACATCTTGAACAACAGATAAAGTAGATGAGGTTGGAGGAGGCGCAAGTGAACCTCTGCTAACCTGAAAGGAGTGTCGGGGTCCCTGGACAGAGTCGAGGGAGGAGGTATAGCGACAGGTGTTGCATCTGCAGTTGCTGTGGAAGGTACCTGGGGAGGGGGTGGTTTGAGTGGGAAGGGATGAGTTAACCAGGGAGTTGCGGAGGGAATGGTCTCTGCGGAAGGCAGAAAGGGGTGGAGATGGGAAAACGTGGCTCGTGGTGGGATCCCGTTGGAGGTGGTAGAAATTTCAAAGGATTATGTGTTGTATGCGACGGCTAATGGGGTGGAAGGTAAGGACTCGGGTTACTTTGGCTCTGTTGTGATTAGGGGGAGGGGGAGCAAGGGTGGAGCTGCGGGGTACCGAGGAGACACGAGTGAGGGCCTCATCTATGATGGGAGAGGGGAACCCCCATTCCCTAAAGAATGAGGACATCTCAGATGTCCTGGTATGAAACACCTCATCTTGGGCGCAAATGCGGCGTAGACAGAAGAATTTGGAGATGTGGATAGAGTCTTTGCAGGAAGCAGGGTGGGAAGAAGTGTAGTTGAGATAGTCGTGGGAGTCAGTGGGTTTGTAATAGATGTCAGTCAAAAGGCTATTTCTTGTGATGTAGACTGTGAGGTCAAGAAAGGGGAAGGAGGTGTTGGAGATGGTCCAAGTAAATTTGAGTGCAGGATAAAAATTCTGAGTTCTGCATGCGTGCAGGAGGTAGCACCGATGCAGTTGTCAATGTAACGGAGATAGAGTTTGAGGATAGGGCCAGTGTACGCCTGAGAACAGGGATTGTTCAACGTACCCTACAAAGGGGCAGGCATAGCTGGGGCCCATGTGGGTTCATGTAGCTATGCCTTGGACTTGGTGGAAGTGGGAGAAGTCAAATAAGTTGTTAAGGTTGAGGTCCAGCTCCGCTAGGCGGAGTAGAGCGTTAGTAGAGGGAAATTGGATGGTTCTGCGGTCGAGGATGAAATGGAGGGCTTTAAGGCCTTCCTGGTGGGGGATGGAGGTGTAGAGTGACTGGACGTCCATAGTAAAGATGAGGGAGTGGGGGCTCGGAAAGTGGAAGTCATTAAAAAGACGGAGGACATGTGAGGTAACTTGGACATAGGTCGGGATAGATTGGACAAGGGAGGATAGGATGGAGTCGAGGTATGTGGAAATCATTTCCGTGAGACCGGAGCAGGCAGAAACAATGGGTCTGCCAGGGCAGATGTGTTTATGGATTTTGGGGAGAAGGTAAATCCAGGAGGTGCGGGGCTGGGAATGATAAGGTTGGAGGCTGCGGAAGGCAGATAGCCAGAAGTGTTGAAGTCAGTAATGGTGTGTGGGGTTGAGGCCTGGTGCTCGTCTGTGGGATCATGGTCCAAGGTTAAGTAGGAGGATGTGTCTGAGCCCGGTAGAGGTCAGCGCACCAGACTACTACGGCACCTCCCTTGTCGGCGGGTTTGATTACAATGTCGGGGTTCTGTAACCAATTGACCATTCACAGGGCCAAGTGCCAATGGATTGCAATGCTTGGCGGCAACCTTCTGCTTAACTGAAACCACAATGTATTGGAAGTTTCTACTACTGCATAGGCATTGCTGCTGGTTGGGATGCAGGGAGACAGGCTTGGACCTTGTGAATGTTGTCCTTATCTTGCCTTTCTTTCATTTTGTTTGCAAGTCATGTTTCCATTACATATCTTACAGTCGCAAGAGATTAAATAATTAAAATCTCCACGTTTGTGGACAGAAATATGCTACGCCTATCTGCAACTTCACCCCCTATCTGCAACAAGTCATGCAAGGTCTCGACCCGAAACGTCACCTATCTCCTTCGCTCCTTAGATGCTGCTGCACCTGCTGAGTTTCTCCAGCTTTTTGTGTAACCCTTGATTCTCCAGCATCTCCAGTTCCTTCTTTAAAACAAGTCATGCATCGTTGCTTGACAACAATGCAATCAAACACCCCTGCACCCAATGTTTGTCAGTCCGATCATTTCTATTTATTGGTACATGATAAACCTTTCCCCTGCACTAACCTTCCGCCAGAGTCACTAAGCAAATAGGCATTTGTTAGATCAATATGTTTGCTTTGTTCTCGGGCTCTCTAGTACACCATGTCAACAGGGAATTGTACACTTCAGTACAGTGACCTCAATTACTCAAAGACAAGGTCGTAACATTTATTTTCTTCCAGTTTTGTGGTTTGGAGTAAATATTCTTCCTCTGGAGGGATTACACTAAAAAGTGACCAGAGCGGAATTTCCCAAATGAAGCCTCTTGTCTTTAACTCACCCACGGACTCTCGCCTCCTTCAATCCTCCGCTCGGACAACAAACTATAGTGTGGTAGAGCGTGCCTAATGGTGCTAAACATGACACCGAGCTTTGGCAGAACTTGCTAATGGAGGTGCTCCCCTGAAATCTTAAGAAACCTTTAAAACAATGATGATGCAAGTTCTCTGTGATATCCTGGATTGTCTGTGACTGCCTGAGGGATCAGTAGAGGAATATTTGTTTTTTTTATTAGGTTGTGAATTATCAACCTACGCTGTTGCCTCTCACAGTTGATTTAATGCCTTACCTGGGTAGTGGGCGGTACAAGCACTTAGCCATGAGCTCCCAGTCGTTCTGAGCTGGTGGATGAGCTAGTTGGACCAGTCCGTTTTTCCCTCCTGGTTAGTTTAGTATATTTTAGGATATACTCGGCTCAGGACAATTTGCCCGTTTGCTTTCTTTCATTTCTCCTTGTTTACAGACATTTCGTCGATCCTTCCCAGTGTTTGAAAGGGCCAATTCACACTAATGATGGAAGAGCAGCTAGGCCAACCGGCACAGAAACAGTGGCTGAGGAATTTCAATGCAGCCAAGAAACAAATAGGAAATAAAATGTGAGACTCAGTCGCGTTACATGCGATACAGCACAGAAACGGGGCCTTTGGTCCACGATGTCTGTGTCCAACATGATGCCAAGTCTGGCCTTGCAGGTGGCACGGTGGTGCAGCAGTAGAGTTGCTATTGTACCATTCCAGAGACTTGGGTTCGATCCTAACCACAGGTGCTGTCTGTATGGAGTTTGGACGTACTCCCTGTGACCACATGGATTTTTTTCAAGATCTTCGGTTTCCTCCCACACTCCAAAGATGTACAGGTTTGTAGGTTAATTGGCTTGGTATAAATGCAAAATGTCTCTAATGTGTGTAGATAGCGTTAATGTGCGGGGATTACTGGTTGGAGCGGACGCGATGGGCCGAAGGGCCTGTTTTCCGCACTGGACCCGAAACATCGCCCATTCCTTCTCTCCAGAGATGCTGCCTGTCCCACTCACTTACTCCAGCATTTTGTGCCTACCTTTGACAAAATCACGAGCAGCTTCAGTGGAGGAAATCTGTTGTCCATACCTGGAATGCTCTTCATGTAACTCCAGACCCACAGCTTGAAGGCTGAGTGCAAGTAGCCCGTTGACATGGTCCAGCAATTTAGTCAGGATCAATTAAGGATGGGTTATGAATGCCACCCTTGGCAGTGACGCCCACATCCTGTGAATGTTGGCAAGTCCAATGCAAAGATACTGCATTTGTGTAGCGACTTTCGTAACCTCCCGACACCGCAAGGGTGTGAGGGCCACAAAGAGTTTTGCAGTCGTGTGGATGCATGTTATAGGGATGATCATTCAGTAATACACAGCTCTATGACATCTGGTGCAGAGGGTCCCTGGAGAATAGCTGAGGCAGTGACTACAAGGAAATGATGCCACAGACACGTTGGATATTTCTTGGACGGCCCAAGGGAAACTGGAGTGGATTGTTATAGTCTGTGCCCAGAAGTAAGATTAGTTTCCTTGCAATTCTTCCCACACAGTCATTGTATTTTATAATTCAGCATTTTTCCAAGAATTCAAGTCTGACCTATTCTGTTATTGGCTGCGGGAGGGAGAACTTTTCCATTGCTCATGATGTAGAATTCAGTCTTACGTGTGGGTACAACAACAAGAGCTTCAGTCATAGACAACCAAGTGGTTTCCAGTCTAACCCGACCCTGCAGACCCAGCCCAATCTACTGGGGCCGGGGGTGTGTGGGGGGGGGGGGGGATTCAGGTGAGGGGTCGGGAGTGATGGGTTTGGAGTTCTGGGTTGGTGGGAACTGTCAGTGCCACCAGTGTGAAGCCAGAGTGGGAATATTTAAAAACTATATCCAATGGCACTTTAATGTCACATGTATCTAAATAGAGTGGAATTCTTTGTTTTGTACAGAATTCAGTTATATCAATCATCAGTGAGTACAAAAGTGCAGTGATTGCAGCGTAGGAATAGTAGACTTCACCGAGGCGGTACCCAAAGAACATGGGGCGCAGCGGTAGAGTTGCCGCCTCACAGCGCCAGAGACCCGGGTTTGATCCTGACTGCGGGTGCTGTCTCTACGGAGTTTGTACGTTCTCCCCGTCGCCTGCGTGGGTTTTCTCCATGATTCCTGTTCCCCCCCCCCCCCCCCGCACTCCACAGACGTACAGGTTTGTATGTTAATTGGAAATTGTCCCTAGTGGGTGTAGGATGGTGTTAGTGTGTGGGGATCACTGGCCGCCGTGGACTCGGTGGGCCGAAGGGCCTGTTTCCATGCTGTATCTCTAAACTAAACTAAATGAAGAATCTCTGCACATCCGGCATGCCTGGCTACACCAACAGGGCCAGTTGTTGTTGCCTGGCCCTAATGGGCCTGTCCCACTTTGGTCACTTTTTAGGCGACTGCAGAAGACTATGCAGTCGCCACATGTTCGCGGGTGGTTGCCGGGGAGTCGCCTTCATGGTCGTGAGGAGCTCCTGCATTCTGGGAACTAGTCGTGGCGTCATTATGGTCACCGCAAATTTTTCAAAAATTAGTGGTGACTAGAATGAAGCCGCCATGGAGAGTAGCGAGAATTCTCGTGCCGTAGGTGGGTCGCCAGGAGGTCGATGGTTCTCGTAGATTCTCGTAGGTTGTAGCCGTTGCTGACCGGTGAATTTCATTGGCTCAGTGGGAAAAAAAAACATAAGCAGTAGTTTTCAGGACCAAGGATAACCGACCGGTAATGTCAAATGTCCGCCGAGCTTCATAGCTGCGTATCTCTGGCTTCTTAAACGTTGTCTCCACTCCTTCTCCCCCCTTCTACCCCCCCTCTTTTAAAGGGCTTACCGTACACTGTGCTTAATAACAGCGTCAACCTTCCTGTTCATCGCGGTGTGTGTCTGTATCATCTTGGCTTTGCACCGTGTGAATTTCACTCAGACAGCGCTCCCCCCGCTTGCCCTGTCCCCCGCCTGCACAACGGGCTGGTGAAGGAAGCGATGTGTGTGCGTGTATGTGTTCCACTCTGACAGTCGCCGTTCCAGATGCCGGTTTTTCAGGCGACTGCCGGCAACTTGACAGCCGCCTGAAAAATCACCAAAGTGGGACAGGCCCATAACTGGTCCTGAGAGACTGCTGGGGAACTGTTGGTGAATTGCTGTTGGCGACGGAGCTTTTACAGTTGGCGTTGTTGGTATGAGTGAGTGGCCTTTCAGACTCAGCAAAGTGGGTTGGGTCTGAAATCACCTACAGCATAAGCCCGATCTAGTTATTTCAGTCCCAAAGGACATCAGTGAACCAGGTGGGTAGATATCACAATCCAGCATCTTCTCATGATCATCATTCCTGGTAATTATTTCCCCTGATTGTCAGTTTAAATTAAATGACGCAGTTGCCGCGGTGGGATTTGGACTCCAGTCTCCCGTTTGTTAGACTGATAATGTTACTTAGCCTGAGACTTCACCCATCTTACTCTTCAAACAGTACGTGCAGTATCTGAATGAAAGTGTGCAGGACGTATATGTTTATTGTTCAGTGAAGCCTTCAACGTGCAGGAATGCAGCGGGCCAATCTACAGGGAATACTTACAGTATACCAGCCTGTAGGACAGTGCTAGAGTACGGGGTGATCGCTGGTCGGCACGGACTCGGTGGGCCGAAGGACCTGTTTCTCTCAACTAAACATAAACTAAAGAGCTGGAGGAGACAACGTGCGATGGTGCATCTGCCTGATCTGCTGAGTCACTGCCTCAAAACGGCTGGCAGCATCATCAAGGACCCACACCATCCTGGCCACACACTCATCTCCCTGCTACCTTCAGGTAGAAGGTACAGGAGCCTGAAGACTGCAACGACCAGGTTCAGGAATAGTTACTTCCCCACAGCCATCAGGCTATTAAACCTGGCTCGGACAAAACTCTGATCATTAATAACCCATTATCTGTTATCTGCTATTTGCACTTTATCAGTTTATTTATTTATGTATTTATATAATGATACTAACATGTGGACACACTGATCTGTTTTGTAGTCAATGCCTACTAAGTTCTGTATGCCGAAGCAAAGCAAGAATTTCATTGTCCTCTCAGGGACACATGACAATAAACTCACTTGAACTTGACTTGAGTTAGTCCAGCTCTTTGTGTCCTGTGTATTAACCAGTATCTGAAGTTCCTTGTTTCTACAACCAACAGAGCTGGTTCCTTGTAAAACATGCTGACACCAGTCTTTTGGTTCTAGACTCTCACCACATTATATCCCTGCTCCACTCTAATCCTTCTGCCCAACAAAGACACATTTAAAATTATCCCATCGTCTGTGAAGTATTATCGTATGGAAATTATCGCATGGAAAGCCCTCAATAACACGGGGAAAATGCGGACGTCTCGCATGTCTAAGCGTCTCAAACTGAGATTCTTCCATGCAACTGTAGAGGCCATATTATTGTACGGGTGTGAGGCATGGACTCGCACTCGAGCACTGTCCAAGTCTCTCGATGGTACCTACACCCGAATGCTCAGAAAAGTTCAAAATGTCAGTTGGAGGGACCACATCACCAAAGCCAAGCTCTATGGGGAGATTCCACCTGTGGCGGAGAAGATCAGGTGGAAAAGGATGAGGCTCGCTGGTCACTGCCACCCAGAAATGCCCAGCAAACAAGGTTGTGCTGTGGGAACCCACCCATGGAAGACATGACCCGGGACGGCCAATGAAGAAGATGCTGAAGATGTCCTCTGAGCGAGGGCTATATATATATGTAGTGATGTTTATATTTAATCTATAAACCACTGTTGTTTGTTATACTATTCTTATACCAATGTAAAGCACTTTGGCCAATGAGAGTTGTTTTTTAAATGTGCTACATAAATAAAAGTGACTTGACTTGACGTTGGTGGAAGACGCTTGTGTAGAGACAGAGGAGCTTGCCCGCTGTATGGAGGACAGAGATGTGTGGTGCGTCCGTCACCGTGCCCGTCGGAAACCAGCACCACTGCCTCGCTAATTATTCAACGATATTAATAAAATAATAAATATGAAATGCTTTGGGACCCAACGCCAGGTTGAAGTCCCTTCTTGCTCAATAATCATCACCAACCGGGGGCGGCACGATGATGCAGCACCAGGGACACGGGTTCGATCCTGATTACGGGCGCTGTCTGTACGGAGTTTGGACGTTGTCGCGTGACATGCGTGGGTTTACTCCGAGTGCTCTGGTTTCCTCCCACGTTCCAAAGACGTGTAGGTTTGTAGGTTAATTGGCTTCGGTAAAGATTGTAAATCATCCCGAATGTGTAGGATAGTGTTCGTGTGCGGGGATCGCGGGTCAGTGCGGACTCGGTGGGCCTCAGCCTGTCTCCGCGCTGCATCTCTAAACGAAACCAAAACAAATTGTTGACTGTTGGCGAAGAGTTCTGGGACGTCTGCGCGACGTGGCACGCGTAAATTCTTTATTTCTCATTTTCCACATTTCAAACTCAGTTGTAGCATTTCTCAAAAGTCGCAGCCATGAATCAACGTGATCTCTCCAAACGGTAAAAAGCGAGCTGCTTTAAAAACACTTAAAGATGATTAGCTCTTAGTGATATAATTCACGTTAATCTTTTAACGTTGGTTGGTATTTGCTTGCAAGCATTAGCAACAAGTACATAATTATCACACTAATTAAGCTGCCAAACACTCGCTTCCTACAAGTACACCTTGGAAGGAATAACATGCCCAATTCATTAGCATCTGCTGTAGGATTATTAATCACCTAACAGGCAATTAGCAAGCTGTTACAATCCTTACTCTGGTATGTAAATAAATTCCTGGGATAATTTTGTCCTTTGATAATAAAGTAAACATTATTAAAATGAGCTTGCAGACACTGCAAACGAGCGGCGCTGTTAATTACACTGCAACATTACAATTCTGCCCGAGTATTCCTGGGACTGCAGAGGATTGCACTCCTCAGAAGAAATTGGTGTCTCTTCTGTGTACAGGTGCAGCACACGGGACGGTTTTTTTAAATTTTATTTTTTTTTAATTTAACCTTTATTTAACCAGGAGACATGCACATCAGGATTAACTGGAGTGTCGATATCCTTTTGCCATCAGCGAAAGGTTGTGAGAACACAACCTTCTTTGAGACCCTTCTTCAGACTGAGAGTCAGGGGACTGAGAGGGAGTCTAGGAATATGGAAGGGTGAGGTGTGAAAACGACGCTGCCTGTCCTGCTGAGTTACTCCAGCATTTGATGCCCATCAATGGTTTAAACTATATTTATTTCAATGCTGGAGTCTTAACAGGGAAGGTGGGCAAACTCAGGGGGTGGATGGGATATAGAAACATAGAAAAAAAGGTGCAGGAGGAGGCCATTTGGCCCTTTGAGCCAGCACCGTCATTCATTGTGATCATGGCTGATCATCCACAATCGGTAACCCGTGCCTGCCATCTCCCCATATCCCTTGATTCTGCTAGTCCCGAGAGCTCTATCTAATTCTCTTTTAAATCCATCCAGTGAATTGGCCTCCACTGCCTTCTGTGGCAGAGAATTCCACAAATTCACAACTCTATGGGTGAAAACGTTTTTTTCTCATCTCAGTTTTAAATGGTCTACCCCTTATTCTTAAACTGTGACCCCAGGGTCTGGACTCCCTCAACATTGGGAACATTTTTCCTGCATCTAGCTTGCCCAGTCCTTTCATAATTTTCTATGTTTCTACAAGATTCCCTCTCATCCTTCTAAATTCCAGTGAATACAAGCCCAGTCTTTCCAATCTTTTCCTCATATGACAGTCCCGCCATCCTGGGGATTAACCTCGTGAACCTACGATGCACTCCCTCAATAGCAAGGATGTCCTTCCCCAAACTGCACATATTGTAGCCATAACAGAAACATGCCTGAGAGAATGGCAGGACTAGCAGAAATTGGCATGGTCAAGATGGGCCAAATGGCCTGTTTCCATGCTGTACAGCTCTAATTCTTTGTTCAAGATCCCATGGCACTAACATTATAACTCAGGCACAGAAACAAGCCCATCAAACCTGTGCTATCAACCACCCATTCACATTAATCGTACACTAATCCTGCTTTATTCATTAACCCCCCCCCCCTCAGATTCTATCACCTACCTACACACAGGGGACAACTTATGGTGGCCAATTAGGTTGACACCTGCATGTCTTTTGGACGTGAGAGAGCAAACTGGAGTACCTGGTGGAAACCCACACGGTCACAGGGCAAACGTGCAAACTCCACACAGACAGTGCCGGAGATCAGGATCAAACCCAGGTCACTGCAAGTGTGTGGCAGCATCTCCAGCAGCTGTGTAAAGGGCCTGTCCCACTTACGCGACCTCTACAGGCGACTGCCGGCACCCGTCATAGGTCGCCAAAATATTCAACATGTTGAAAATTCAGCGGAGACCATACAGGCTGTATGGTCGTGAGAGGTCTCCCATGGTCGTGAGAGGTCTCCTATGGTTGTGAGAGGTCTCCCATGGTCGTGAGAGGTCTCCAAAGAGTCGTAGTGTCTTTCTGGTCGCCGCTGACTTTTCAACATGTTGAATATTTCGGCGACCTATCACGGGTGCCAGCAGTCGCCTGTCAAGGTCACGTAAGTGGGACAGGCCCTTTCTCGTACAGAAGGAGAGCTGTGGAGTTCTCCCCTGTCTTCCGGCAACATTAACATCTCTCCAACAGCATTATTAAATTAGATTTCCTGGCTGCTGTCTCCAACTGTGGCTGCAAAGGAGGCGTAATGCACTTACAGCTTGCGCAGGTGCTGCAGCAATGCAAATTCTTCCTTAACAAGCAATATTACTGCGTAAAGATACCAGGCATCATCCATCTGCAGTGGTGCAGAAGATTAATCCAGGTTTCTCCTTTCTCCCTCAGTGCCACAACCGGTTATTCACAAATGTTATGTCTGTCACTGTGACTCAGTTCACTGCGACCCCCCCAGCCGCTGGCTGGCTTCCCTGCACGCCGCAGCCTGCAATATGTTGGCAGCAGTGTGACACTGAGCACCCAGCCTGCCGTTGTACTTGAAGCTGTCGGCACCAGCCGTACGAGCTGGTGGTGAGCCTGTCCTCGGGCTCCTGCTGAAATGTCATGTTATCCAGCTCCGCACCGCCATGCACTGATGCCTTGTGACAAGTGTCCAACTCGTGCGATTAAGACCCAGAGAACACGGGCCGTCAAGATCTAAAGCTCTAGCCCAGACATCATCACCACCACTGTCCTCAAAGTGTCGCCTCAGCCTCTAAGGAGTTGAGCGGGTCGTGTCTTAATCTAAGTGACCTCAATAAAATAGCCTCCAGGCTTTGGGAAGGTGTCACCGTGACTGTCTCCACATGTGAGCAAATTAATAGGTAGACAAAAATGCTGGAGAAACTCAGCGGGTGAGGCAGCATCTATGGAGCGAAGGAAATGGGCGACGTTTAGTGTCAAACTTCTTCTCCAGCCGGAAGAAGGGTTTCGACACGAGACGTTGCTCCTTCCACATTGTTTCCACATTTTATATCCTGCTGTGTGTGTTTCTTATTTTACTCAAAGTCTGGCCTGCCTGCACACTGCACAGAATAACAAACGTAATGTGCTGGTAACTGTTCACTTACAGCTATTTCAGCTCACCCTATCTCAGATATTCCCTTTGTTACACACATCTCTCTTCCACCTTCTCTTCTCCTGAAAACTAACTTGTATCTCTTTCCCATTGTGAAGAAGGATCACAGATTCGAAACATCGACTGGAGACCCAAGAGCCTGCAGACGCTGGAATCTTAAGCAGAACACAAGGAACTCAACGGGTTCTCAGACAAAAGTACACAAAGTGCTGGAGTAACTCAGCAAGTCAGGCAGCATCCCTGGGGGGCATGAACAGGTGCCGTTTCAGGTCAAGACATTTTTCAGACTTTCTTTGAGAACCTTCCTCAGTCCTTCTGTGTGTCAACCAGCTTTGACAGATCTTTGTCTGCACAGCATCTGTGGAGGGAATGGACAGTCGATGTTTTGGGCCAAGGCTTTTCTTCAATCCATTTCCCCGGCCGCTTGTCTGCTGCTCCACTGACTTGGGTCTGGACCCTTCTTCAGGCTGATGGAGTCAAGGGGAGAAGGTTGGTGTATAGAGGTGAGGGGAAGGGTTGGGGCAAGAACTAGCAAGTGATAGCTGGATGCAAACAAAGTGCTGGGGGAACTCAGTGGGTCAGGCAGCATCTGCACCATCCCTCCCTCTATCACGCTTCTACATTTCACTCCCACCTTCTTTTCTTATCGGATTCCACTATCTGCATCCTCGTGTACTCACCATTTATCGGTTGCAGGCTCTCCTCCACCAGATTTAGCTGCCAATCAACCCTCCTCAACTGGACCCACCGATCTTGCCAACTCTCGCCCCACCTTTTCCCCGCGCCTCTGTCTACCAACTGCCCTCCCTCTGGTCCATCAGTCCGGAGAAAGCTCCCGACCTGAACACTGCTTGTCCATTTCCCTCCACGGATGCCATCTGACCCGTTGAGTTTCTCCAACATTTTGTTTATGCTCCACATTAATTTAATGACTTGAATTTAAATACCATGTGGGATTTGAACTCATGACTGTGAATCTACATCCAGGACACTGGCTGCTGGTCCAGTGCCATTGGCCATTGAAATCAGGTGACTTATAATGGCATCAGCAGTGAGGGTTCGGGACCACATCGCACACCCTGTATACCATGTATGTAGATGGCATGGTGGCGCAGCGGTAGAGTTGCTGCCTTACAGCGCCAGAGACCCGGGTTCCATCCTAACTACTTGTGCCGTCTATACATAGTTTATACGTTCGTCCCGTGACCTACGTGGGTTTTCTCCAATTTTCCCCCAAAAATTCCCGTTGCTCCAGATGCCAGCTGATCTATATCGGTGAGACCAAGCGGAGGCTTGGCGATCGTTTCGCAATAACCAACCCGACCTCCCGGTGGCTCAGCACTTCAACTCCCCCTCCCATTCCGTATCCGACCTCTCGGTCCTGGGCCTCCTCCATGGCCAGAGTGAGCAACACCGCAAGTTGGAGGAACAGCACCTCATATTCCCCTTGGGGAGTCTGCATCCTCTGGGCTTAAATATTGAATTTTCTCAATTCTGTTAACCCAGACTGCCTCCTCCCCTTCCCACCTCTCCCTCAGCCCTCGGGCCCTGACGTTCCTTCTCCATCCCCCCCCCCCCACCCAAGTCGCACTAGCTTCTCATTTTCAGACTACAAACAGCTTACAATGGCCTGTTTCCTTTATCATCAATACTTTTTTGCATATCTTTAATTCATTGTTCTTTATCTCTCCACATCACTGTCTATATCTCTCGTTTCCCAGATCCCTGACCAGTCTGAAGAAGGGTCTCGACCCGAAACGTCGCCTATCTCCTTCGCTCCTTAGATGCTGCTGCACCCGCTGAGTTTCTCCAGCTTTTTGTGTAACCCTCGATTCTCCAGCATCTGCAGTTCCTTCTTTAAGGTTTGTAGGCTAATTGGCTTGGTATAATTGTAAATTGTTCCCAGTGTGTGTAGGATAGTGTTTTTGTGCAGGGATCACTGGTCGGCACGGTTCGGCAGGCCAAAGGGGCTGTTTCCGCGCTGTATCTTTAAACTAAACTAAACTAAAGTTACAAACCGGAATGTAGTCGGATCATTCCCTGGTCAGCTGTGGACTTCAGGATCGATCCTGAGAATAGTCTGTGGAACAACTTGGATGTATCATACTACCGGGTGGGATGTCAGAGATTCCTTCTGGGAAACGAGTTAAAATCAGATGATTGAATCTCTCTCGTTTATATCCAATGAACCTCAGGAAGCAAGAGCTGCATTCAAAAATTAATCAAATCAAGATTTATGAAGCCACTTGAGCAAGGATCTTGCTGTTAGAAAAATACTCAGGGTAAACATTATTTAGCAGAGTTTTGGCTTTGCTTTATTAATCATCAACATCTCCATCTATCATCTGATTGTAATTTTTCTAAATTATGTTTCGCATCTTGAATTGTCAATGAATATGAGGATCCTCCGCAGACACTTGGCTAAATGTTGATTCAATAAGGAAGGAAGTGCTGCATGATTAGCGATATAATGCCAACTCTAGTGAGGAAATATGTTGATAACAGAATTGCATCGACAAACTCTGCTCGTGATATGCCAGCTGGCTGCTCCGCGCCCCCTACTTAATACAGACGTACTCAACCACTCGAAATGCACATCGTGGGAAGACTGTAATTGGATGCAGAAACATGAAGACATCCATCACAATCCACATCTGGTCAGCTTTCCCCATTCACCTCGTGGCGGTGCCGAGGAATCCCACACCATTGGAGCTGCCTGGGATGTCACCATGCCCTTGGAGATGTTCACAGCCTTCATGAGCCCAAGACATAAATCCTCATTGTTGTCTTTAAGGCGCATCGAGGTCGCATTGTCCTGCCTGTGTGATGTCCTCCAGCCCCATAACTCTCTGCATTGCTCCTAGTTTGGCCTCTTGATCATCCTCAAACATTGTTGCTCCATCATTGAGGAAATAAAATTTCACCCAGGGAGTTGTGCATCTGTGGAATTCTCTGCCACGGAAGGTAGTGGAGGCCAATTCACTGGATGTATTCAAGAGGGAATTGGATGTGGCTCTTAGGGTTAACGGAATCAAGGGTTTATGGGGAGAAACCAGGAACAGGGTACTGATTCTGGATGATCAGCCATGATCATATTGAATGGCGGTGCTGGCTCGAAGGCCATTCGGCCCACTACTGTCTTTCTCTCTCTTTTTTTTCTTTTTTTTTTCTTTTCAAAAACTTTATTCAACACAATCATATAATACAACACATCAAAATATAATCAAAATCGCACTATAACGAACAAATCATTGTAGTACAACAGTACATTCATTATTTATAATAGTCTCATCCCCACACGGTGACCAGCGTTGACGGAAGGCCTCCAGAGTCCCCGTGGACACCGCGTGTTCCCTCTCCAGGGACACACGTACACGGACGTAGGCCCGAAAGAGGGGTCTTTCTCTCTCTCTCTCCCTCTCGCTCTCTCTCTCTTCCTCTTTCTCTCTTTCTCTTTCTCTTTCTCTTTCTCTCTTTCTCTCTCTCTTTCTCTCTCTCCCTCTCTCTCTCTCTCTCTCTCTTTCTCTCTCTCTTTCTCTCTCCCTTTCTCTTTCTCTCTCTCTCTGTATCTCTCTCTATCTCTCTCTCTCTCCTCTCTTTCTCTTTCGCTCTCTTTCTCTCTCTCTTTCTCTCTCCCTTTCTCTTTCTCTCTCTCTCTCTTTCTGTATCTCTCTCTATCTCTGTCTCATCTCTTCTCTCTCTATATCTCTCTCTCTCTCTCTCTCTCCTCTCTTTCTCTCTCTCTCTCTTTCTCTCTCCCTTTCTCTTTTTTTCTCTCTCTCTCTCTCTCTCTCTCTTTTTTTTTTTTTTTTTTTTTCATTTCAAAAACTTTATTCAACACAAATCATAAAATACAATACATCAAAACACAATCAAAAATCACACTATAACGAACAGATCATTGTAGTACAACAGTACATTCATTTATAATCGCCTCAACCCCATGCGGTGACCAGCGCTGACGGAAGGCCTCCAGAGTCCCCGTGGACACCGCGTGCTCCCTCTCCACTCTCTCCTCTCTTTCTCTCTCTCTCTCTCTCTCTCTCTCTCTCTCTTCCCCTCTCCCACCTCCATCTCCGTCACAACACACAGTGCATCAGGCTCAAGGGACTGAGTGATCCATGCCTGTCCCTCACTCACAAGTTCTGCATGTTGCAGCTGGGAACGGAGGCAATGTTTTGAGGCCAGACCCCTTTCTTCCCACCTACTGGTAGAGTAAGGAACGACACAGAGAGAAGCCGTTGGGAAATGAACAAGACACTTTACACTGAAATCCAACCTGCTGTGAACGGCAAATCAATTGACCTCCACGTATAACACAGATAAACGGCCAATAATCAAGAAGCTGAGAGTTCTGGGCCATCTCATTGGCTGCTGCTAGAGGTTAACAGCATCATAAAAGCTTTTTCATTGCACAGGCACAGTTTTTAATGGCACTTCTCCAGTTTATAAAGCCCTTGTGGCTAATTCTACCACTTGCTTTGTCCGAGTATCTGATTGCATTAGCTGTCGTTTGCCGGCTTCCAGGGATAAATAGACAGGGAGGTGAGCAGGGGGGAAGCACTATTCAGCATTCCACCTCCTACCTCCTGCGGCTCTCGCCACTGGGCTTTGAACAGGGTCTGTGCAGCCAGGCAAGACAAGGCAGCAGAGGGTGGGTCTGACTCTGCCTGCAGTCAGATTCTTCTCATAACTGCAACGCAGTGTAGAAAGAGGCCATTCAGTTCATCGAGCCCATGCTAGCCCAATCCCATCTGCCCCATTCCCCCATTAACGTGACGCATCATTCATATCTTTCACACCTGATACTCGTTTCAGTGTGGAGTATTAATATTCATGTGTGTAAATCACGAGAGAGAGACAGAGAGAGATTAATAACACATCCGTGTGTACAAATGGTGTATTTACACAGCAGAGTGTAAATACCACGCACAAGCGTAGATACCACACACTGGAGTGTCAGTTACAGTGGAGCGTGTTGCACAGAGCAGTGACCTGGTGATAGATGTTGACGTCGGTTCACGGACTCGCCAGTCGCCTCTGCAGCGTGTTATACAGCGTGTATACAGAGTGTGAGAGGCTGCAGCCCATGTTGGAGACTAATGGCCAAGAAGGCCATTCATGGGTGCAGGCAGCGGGCAGTCGAGGGTTCCGCCCAAGTCGTCTGCCTGGCCCGCCTCTGGGCCCTTGTCCGTGCCCGCGTGTGTCCCCAGAACACGTGATGTCCACGGCGACTCTGGAGGCCTTCCGTAAATGCTGGTCACTGCGGAAGGTCAAATGCATCATGGATATGGATGATAATATTGTCATTTAATGATTGACTGATTGATGTCTACAAACTGCTGACCAGGCCAGTCTGAAGAAGGGTGTCGACCAGAAACGTCACCTATTCCTTTTCTCCAGAGATGCTGCCTGACCCGCCGAGTTACTCCAGCATTTTGTGTCTATCTTCAGTGTTAACCAGCATCTGCAGTTCCTTCCTACACAAGCAACTATTGTTACTTCTCTATCAATATCCCTCAGTTATACTCCTGCACGGAGTCATTGTATGGAGATTATATCTTTCCCCAGGATATTTACGTCCATCACGAGCAGTCCTAGATGAATGTCTGTGCAAGCAATGTGATCTCTTCAGCGCTACAGATGTTGCGGAGGTTAGTTCATGTGTTGTGCAGGAAACATGAAACTCTCCCACCGTCACCACAAGATGTGGAGCTGGACTGGGTGCAGCTTCCTACACCCAGTGGTGGTGCATCTCCATCGACAGGAGCTGTGAGTGGCTTCAACCCATTATCCTCCATTCTCTGGAGCCCTGGCAGCTGAAACAACTATGGAGGCTGAGCATCCCAAGAGGGGCTTTCAATGTTAATCCAGAATCCTTCCTGACCCAGGGATACAGGAAGTAGCAAGAGTGGCCTGTCTCCTTTATCATCGTTACTTTTTCGCATATCTTTCATCCATTTGATCTGCATCTCTCGATATAACCATCTAGTTCTCTCACTTTCCTTTCCACCCGAATCTCAGTCCGAAGAAGGGTCTCAACCCGAAACGTCACCTATCCCTTTTCTCCAGAGATGCTGTCGGACCCGCTGAGTTACTCCAGCGTTTGTGTCTGTCTTCGGTGAAATGGAAGCTGTGCGGTGAACGTTTGATAACTGGAGGCGCAGTTTTAGGCGCGAATCTTGATGATCTGCTAAGATATGGTGAGACGATCAAGGATCACAATGAGCAGAGTGCACGACCGCCAGTTGCATTTACTCTGAACAAAGTGAACTACGTGCAGAGTGAGAAGGATGTGGCAGCAATTATCTTTAGTTGGAGGAAATGCCATCGTTTTCTACTGGGACAAACCATTGTTCTCATTATAGATCACACGCCATCACCGGTAATCCTAGAGCCTCAGTCATTCCGACATTCCAACAATGGGAATTTCCAGGAATCAACAGGGAGCAACAGAGATTTGTCTAAAAACACTCTTTGATTATATGATTGAATATTGTGCCTCAAAGCAAACGTAGCCAGTCATGCTCATTCCACAATACTACATGAGCGTCGTTATATTGTACAATGACAGAACATACAGTGGAAGGGTTGAGTCGATCTCCACAAGGCGAGTGTCCAACAAGTGACCGTTCGGCGATCATTTCGTTGAACACCTCCGCTCAGTCCGCCTCAACCTACCTGAGCTCCCGGTTGCTGAACACTTTAACTCCCCCTCCCATTCCCACACTGGCCTTTCTGTCCTGGGCCTCCTTTATTGTCAGAGTGAGGCCCAGCACAAATTGGAGGAACAGCACCTCATATTTCGCTTGGGCAGCTCACACCCCAGTGGTATGAATATTGATTTCTCTAACTTCATGCTTTCCCTCTCTCTCCATCCCTCCCCTTCCTGGTTCTCCGTCTGGCTAATTAATCGCCTTGATTAAATGTTACCTCTGCATGCTTCGTTGTCGCCTTCTCCTAGCTAACCATGATCTGTTTTGCATTTTCCATGAGATTCATCCCATTCCATGTCCCGTTTTCACACCTTACATTTCCTTATCTCTGTCTCGCTCTCCCCTGAGTCTGAAGAAGGGTCTCGACCCGAAACATCACCCATTCCTTCTCTCCAGAGATGCTGCCTGGCCCGCCGAGTTACTCCAGCATTTTGTGTCTATCTTCGGTGTAAACCAGCATCTGCAGTTCTGTCCTGCACAGTTCACTCTGCACTTATTTGAGTTTGTTTTTTGTGATGCACCAACATCTAACATGCATTACTCCCTCTGCACTATCCCATCTAATATGCATTACTCCCTCTGAACCATCCTGTACCCAGTGGAGCAGCAGGGAGATCTGCATGGGTTTTCCCTCCCACTGATCTCAGCGCAGCTCGGCTGTTTATGTTTCATCATCTTCACATGTAATTGAGTTTAGTGCAGTCCATCTTAAACATGGGAGTACAGGCTGCAATTAAAGCAAAAGGCAACGAAAAAAGCATTTCAACAAAGTAAGATAGAGTTTTACAGCGTGGAAACAAGCCCTTTGACCCAACTTGCTCACACCGGCCAACATGCCCATCTACACTAGTCCTACCTACTTGCATTTGGCCATATCCCTCTAAACCTGTCCTATCCATAAACCTGTCTAAATGTTTCTTAAACGTTGCAATAGTACCTTCCTCAACACCTCCTCTTGTAGCTCGTTCCGTACGTCTACTATCCGTTGAGTGAAAATGTTACCCCTCAGGTTCCTATTGAATCTTTCCCCCTCACCTTAAACCTATGTCCTTTGGCATTAGATTGAGGGGCAAGTTTGGCATTTGGTGACAGGACACGAGGAAGGTAGTCCCACCCAGCAGCCCTGAAAGGCAATTGTTAGAAATAAGGTGAGGTAACCACAGACTGACTGACTGCGAACTATGCGTTCTAAAATGCTAATAGCCCTGTCCCACGGTACGAGTTCATTCCAAGAATTCTCCCACGAAGAATGAACGTAGCGGGTACGTCGGAGCTCAGGGACGTCTCTTAGCGGCTTGTAACGCTAATGGTAGGTACTCGGGAAGACTCGCTAACGGCAGGTAAGCACGGGAAGATTGGTGAAGATTTTTCAACATGTTGAAAAATGTCTACGAGAGCCCCAAGTACCGACGAGCGGCCATTACCGTAAATCTCCAAGTTCGAATCAGGGCAAACTCGGGAGAGCTCTTGGAATGAACTCGTACCGTGGGACAGGGGTTTAATTCTGTAGCTCTTCCCCACGGATCCTGCCCGAGCTGTTGGGCCATTTCTGTCTTTGCTGCTGCAAGGGATGTACCCGAACACTGTGAAGTGAAATGTGACAGCGACTCTCCCCCTGACGTCACAGAGCAGCAGGGAGTTCATCCGAGAGGTTGCAAGTTCCCCAGTTCAAGGCTGGAGATTGGTATATCGGATGAGAAGGTTTACGCAAGCTAGGAGGCCAGACTGCATCCGTAATGATCATGTATTTGTATGAAGAGTGCTCACATACTAATTTTCAGAGGAAAAGAGTATGGAGCACATATATCTATATATCTATATAATCTATATAACTAAAAGTCTCATCTTGACCACTTCCTGTCTGCGCTGTATACTGATTTTAGAAAGAAAGCTACCATATATCGCTATGATTTTTGGCCATCTTACTCACAGTCCTCCTCCGCTGAGGCAGCCCCGAGGATTTTTCCGATCGATGAAAAATAAAAAAAGTTATGAATGTTTAAGAAATCTTAACATTTAATTTTTAAAAGGCTAAAAAGCTGATTGGTCGTCTCGCCTGTCAATCATCATGATGAAGGTAACGGCCCTTCCGGGGGGGGGGGGGGGGGGCAGGAGTATAAAGCCCAAATGGTATGAAATTGCACTTGAATTTGGTGGCCTGCACGCTTCTTGAAATGGTATGAAATTGCATTTGAATTTGGTGGCCTGCACTCTTCTTGAAATGGTATGAAATTGCACTTGAATTTGATGGCTTGCACTCTGCTTGAAATTGAATTTCAAGGAATAGCCGTGAGTGAACTACCAGCCCACCAGCCATGAGTCAATCAACTGCCAGCCGAACAGCTGTGAGTCAGTCAACTGCCAGCCCACCAGCCGTGGGTGAGCGAACTGCCAGCCCACCAGGCCTGAGTGACTGAGCTGCCAGCCCACCAGGCCTGAGTGACTGAGCTGCCAGCCCAAGAATCCATTCAGCCCACAATGTCCATACTAGCCCTCTGGAAACCAGTCCCTCGGGCCCACAACAGCCATACTAGCGCTCCAGAAAGCCCCCCCCACCCCCACCTGGCCACCAATATTGGAATTGGTGGAGAGGTGGAATATTGCATTGGTGGACCAACCCTCCCGTGTGAACATGGGGCCTGACGGGTCCCACTTAGTCTAGTATATATGTATAAAACAAGCTGTAAGATATTGCATGTGATGACCTTGCCATGCTTATACATAATGTGAGAATAGTGTTTTTGCGTGACTCATATGCTGAGACGATGTCCACAGAGTTAGTCATACAGCCCTTCGGTCCAAATTTCCCATGCCAGCAAAGATGCCCCATCTATACTAGTCCCAACTGCCCACGTTGGGTCCATATCCTTCTAAACCTCTCCTATCCATGTGCCTGTCCAAATGTTTGTTTAACCTCTCTTAACTTCCTACTGTTAGACTCTCTCACCCTCGTAACATGGTTCCACCCAAAATATATTATGCACCCCTCACTCCCCCCTGAATTAAAAGCACATTTATTTGTACAATTAGCAATATCATTAACTCCTAAATAAATGTGTTTATTTAATAAGCAGTTGGGAACAAAATGTTCTTTTAGCGAAGATCTCACAAATTTCTCCCATTGATTTTTTTGTCTAGGTGGCTGGTTACGTCTGGGAATCTTCTTCAGGCGTTTTACACCTTTGGTGGTTCCACGTACATGTACATTGCTGTTGGTGTTGTTTGGGGGTGAACTGCAGTGTAGGCCTTGATGAAAATAGCCAAGAATAATTACTGTTCTCGACCCGAAACGTCACCCATTCCATCTCTCCAAAGATGCTGCCTGTCCCGCTGAGTTACTCCAGCTTTTTGTGTCTATCTAAGAATAATTAGTTTCCTTGTGGCTACATGGTGGGAAAGGAGTGAGATTGCGAATTCACCTCCACTTCTCTTCCCCTTTCAACACCTTCTGCTCCTCTATTGACTGGGAGCCTTTTTTATCTCTAGTTTAGTTCTACAGCATGGAAACAGGCCCTTTGGCCCACTGTGTCCATGCCAGACATTGATCACCCGTTCACACTTGTTGACCCAGTACACACAAGGGGCAATTTACAGACAACCTACAAACCGGCACGTCGTTAGATGTGGGAGGAAACTGGAGCACGGGGAGGAAATCCACAAAGTCATAGGAAGAACGTGCAAACTCCACCCAGACAGCCACGATCAAACCTGTGTCTCTGGCGCTGTGAGGCAGTGGATCTAACATTGTGCCACCCATCTTAATGAATCATCTTCATTAATGGCCTGTGCTACTTGGCGAGTTTGTTTGGCGACTGCCCGCATCATTGACCGACGTATCAGGTCACCGAAAATGTAGCGGCGTGACGCGGCGTGATGACGTATTGGCGCGCGGTGTTTTTCCAAGTGACACAACATTTTTTTTGTCGCCGCTGGATTTTGAAATGTTCAAATTTCAAATTTTCGGCAGTCGCCGAAAAAAGTGGGACAGGGTCTTTACTCTCTGTTTCCCCTTTGTTCTCTCCTCCCTCCCCACTTTTCTCGTCATCTTAACACCTATGTTTTGTCTACCTTTCCCAAATGCTGGTGAAAGCTCTTCAACGTGAAACGCTGTCCCATTTCCCTCACCATGGGCACTCCCTGGCCTCCCTCTGTTTTATTCTGGGGCTAAATCGCAGATCAGTTATGATCAAATTGAACGGTAGACGAAGCTTGTGGAGCTGATGCACTCTTTACCAATCAGCCGAGCTTTGTTCAACTAGGGAGAAAATGATTCAGCAGTCTGCGGTATAATATTTGCGGAATAAATTAATGAGACAATTTCTCGCTGTTTGGGTAGATTGGCTCTTCTCATCAAATGACCAGACACCTGATCACAGAGAAACAGTTGTCTAAGAGGCAGCCAGCAATCTTACAACTCTCCTCACTTTTTATCGTTTTCTCAACACTTGATTAATTTTAATTTGCAGCACGCAAGAAGAAAAGAATGACTTTTAAATCCCTTTTTAATGAAGGCGGGGGTTGGGGGGAGATGGCAGATAATAGGTGTTCATTTGACCACTGCTCCTTGATAATCCTACGGCAGTGCCAGCAATGATTTTTAATGTGCCTCATGAACCTGCAATTATAAGGTTTTTAAGTAGCATCAAAAGAGTTTCAGCATTCCCATTTTGTGAAAATAATTTGAGACGCATTAAATTTACAATGCTTAAACAGATCATGATGGATATTCCACACTGCTGAGGTTCTCTTTACTTACAACCATCCCTTGGTCTGTGGCATCCCCATCTCCACAGAAATTCCACCAATGCATAGACATTTCCTTTTTGATGTATAATTCCCACACATACACACACACATGCAAACACACGCGCACACACATGCACACACACATACACACGCTCTCAGGCATATTGCTACACACACATATGCACACACACATACGCACACACACACACACACACACACACACACAAGCACGCACTCATACGTGCGCACTCACACACACACAGCACACGCGCACTCAGGCATATTGCCACACACACAAGCACAGATGCACTCACGCACACGCACGCACACACACATGCACACAAGCACGCACACACATATGCACACAAGCACGCATGCGCGCACACACACACGCCCACATACACACACATCCGCACACACACCCACTCAGGCATATTGCCACACACACAGACACATAGATACACAGATACACATACACACGCACACACACGTACACACAGCATATTGCCACACACACACACACCACTCCCACATGTACATTCACACATACAGATGCACACACTCATACCCCCATCACATACATACCGAAACATACACAGCTATCCAGCACACACGCACCAACATAGGGAAACATGCACACAAATGCTCAATAACATCTTGTAATGCCTTCCTTTGGGACTTAGTTCGTCTGTCTTCCACTCCAGCTTTGTGGGTTCTGAGGAGGCTGACCGAGAAAGTGAAGCGTGCAGTCTCTTCCTCAGATGGGGAAGGCGGTGACTAATTTATGAGGTGATCCATCCCTTCTGCCTCTTACACCAGGCCCTTTGTACCCCCAATGTACGGATTTGAGATTGTTAAACCCATCCCAAATACTCCTTCTCTGCTTTGAGCAGTCAACGTGCCAAGCAGACCCATTGTCTTTTACACAGCAGATTGGATCCATCATGTTACCTTGCTGAGAGACACAAAAAGCTGGAGTAACTCAGCGGGTCAGGCAGCATCGCTGAAAAATAGGAACTATTCCATTTCTCCAGAGATGCTGCCTGACCCGCTGAGTTACTCCAGCTTTTTGTGTCTATAAGCTCACAGGGGATAGGGGAATAATTATAAAGGCTCCTCCGCCATTCAATCACGGCTGATCTATCTTTCCCTCCTAACCCCATTCTCCTGCGTTCTCCCCATAACCCCTGACACCCGTACTGATCAAGAATCTATTTATCTCTGCCTTAAAAATATCCATAGACTTGGCCTCCACAGCCTTTTGTAGCAATGTCTATCTTCGGTTTGAACCAGCATCTGCAGTTCCTTCACTGTTAGGCTGCTGGTTTGGTGCAAGTCCATAGATCAGATATGAGTTGAAGTTCTTTGAAAAGAAGCCAACAAGGCACCAATCTGTATCTGGCCTTTTAGATGATAAGTGATATTCCTGATCTACTGGACCATCAATAGCTTAACATCCCCGGTAATGGCCGCATCACGCTACAAAGGTCAGGATTAATAGATTTCTGCTATAAAATGCACTCAATTGCCAAATCGACAGAACAACAAAAGAACACTTTGTTCCTCCTCAATAGCTGCAATTTAAAAAGCAAAGATTTCTAAAATGGTTTTTGATGGAGCTATTTGAGAAGGAAAGAAAGTTTGCCCCATGTTGACGTTTGGAACACTTGATAAATAACAACTGGATTTCACGTCTCTCGGAAGCAAAAGATCTGATCAATTAACCTGAAGCTAAAACATGGGCGGGCACGGTGGCGCAGCGGTAGAATTGCTGCCTTACAGCGAATGCAGCTTCAGAGACCCAGGTTCGATCCCGACTACGGGTGCTGTCTGTACAGAGTTTGTACGTTCTCCCCGTGACCTGCGTGGTTTTCTCCGATATCTTCAGTTTCCTCCCACACTCCAAAGACGTTCAGGTTTGTAGGTTAATTGGCTTAGTAAATGTAAAAAATGTCCCTGGTGTTAATGTGTGCTGTTTCCACGCTATATCGCTGTAGCTCTAAACTAAACTAAACATGGAATATTAAGCACTGGAGCAAGCCCTTTGGTCCACGATGTTTGCCCCAAACCTGATGCCAAATTATACAAATCTCTTTTTCCCTGCACATGAACCATATTGCCCCATTCCCTGCATGTTAACGTGCCTATCTAAAGGCTTCATAGTGGGCGGTGGGAGTATGGAACGAGCTGCCAGAGTAGGTAGTTGAGGCTGGGACTATCCCAAAGTTTAGACAATAGACAATAGGTGCAGGAGTCGGCCATTCAGCCCTTCGAGCCAGCACCGCCATTCACTGTGATCATGGCTGATAATCCACAATCAGTACCCCGTTCCTGCCTTCTTCCCATATCCCTTGACTCTGCTATCTTTAAGAGCTGTATCTAACTCTCTCTTGAAAGCATCCAGAGAATCGACCTCCACTGCCTTCTGAGGCAGAGAATAGTAAGATTAAATGAAAACTTACCAGTTTGAAGTTTGATCTTTATTTTATGAGGAGTTACGATGAGCGATTACGTGATGAAGCTGCCAACCCGCATGCATGTCAATCTTCAAAGCAGCAGTGTGAAATCACAGATAACAGTTGTTGACCTGAATATAGTAACATTGGAGAGAACTTAAGACCTACCAGATGACCTTTATGATACGAGGGTTGGGAGCGGTGGGCACGTAATCGCTCATCGTAACTCCTCATAAAACAAAGATCAAACTTCAAACTGGTAAGTTCTCATTTAATCTTACTATTTCATTTCGGAGTCACGTGAGTGATTCCATGAAGACTTCAAAGCTCTGTGATTTCATGCCAGATACGAGTCCAGGCGTCACACGCTGCATCAATTGACCATGGATGAGTGAAAAAGATTAATGCATTCAGCCATGACATAGTTTGTTAAAATGCTGATGCTTTAATCATCAAAGGAGAATAATAGTGACCTCTTCCATTCTGGGGGAAACTATGAAACAAATCATAAATGGAATTTGGCAAATACCCCCGGTCTGGCAATGGGTTATCATAAATTGTTGGAAAGTTCATTCGTTTGACCATTCTGCGGCCGCTAGTGTGTGGTCCATTGGTACGTACATGACCCTTGCTGCTAATGTTGTGGCAGCCCTAGTGGAGTGAGATAGAAGATATAGTATCTACTTCTGCATCAGTCAAAACCCTGTTTGATCACCTAGAGATGGTCTGGATAGATACCTTATATGAGGTTTTAGTAACTAACAACCATTGCTAGTGCAGATCCTCTAAGGCTCCCGGTGACCTTGACGTATTGTTGTAAATGAGTGACTACAGACAACCAGAGGTCCATGTGGTATGCCATGAGAAGTAGTTTGAGACCTGACACCCCTGGTCTGCTCTGCTTAACTACAGCATAAACATAAAATATTATATTATTAGCAGATGTAACCATCCTGTCCAGTCGCAATATAAGTAGTGGCTGGACCAGTTGCGCTGAGACTAGCGCCATGAGCATAAACACTTTGTAAGTGAGTTTGACCAGGGACAGAGATGCAGCTGGGCCCTACTGGTGAAGCACTTTAAGAACAATGCTAACATCCCATATCTCCGAGTACCTGGGCCTGGGAGAATTATGTTAAAGATATCTTTATAAATCTGGATATCAGAGAATGTGACCCGACAGAGTGGGCCCTGATCGCTGCAGCAACTATGATGAGAAAGCACGTTGGCACAGTTAATGCCACTATAACTTAATTGATTGTCAAATACCCATCTGAAATGTACTCTGACACGTTAGTTATCCGTGCCGTATTATATGGAACGTTGGCATTAAAACCAAAACATTTCCCATCTCCTGATGAGGAAACAATGTGCTGCTTTCTTGGTGCTATCCCTGCATTCTGCAGTGAGCACGTACATGGATCGGTCTGGCAATCCGTGCCGCCGAATGGTCTTCTCAGAGACTCCAAGTCTATAAATTGATTTTATCATTCAGAGGGTGGTTTCCTCAGTCACGGGGTGAACCACCTGATTTTTGTGTTTAGGACAACCATATAAGGTCCTATAATCATCCGCAACATTTAGCAGGAACCATGGCTGCATAGGCCAGTCAGGCAGCACGAAGTGCCTGAGGGGAGATCTTGCTGGTTTTGTGCAAGACCTGACTGATGAGGCAAAATGGAGGAAAGACATAAAGAACATTCCTCCTCAGTGTAGCGAGAATACACGTATTTTTGCAATGGTGATAGAGCCTGGATGCAAACATATTGATATTCGGTGGTTCCATCGAACCACAATGTCATTAAATATGTTGTGATACAACATCCATGCTGTGTTGTCATAGATTTTTACGTGATGATACACCAGCGTCAAATGCCCCCACCATAGTGTATCAACTTGGAGTTGAGCATGCAAAGCCCATCCACCTCCGTAACTGGAGATGGTATTCGTAATTTTCCAATTTTGAGTACTAGTATCAGTTTGTAATATAACTGAAGAGTTATTGAGCAAAGGTACAGGAGCAATGTAGAATACACCATTGTGACTTTGATAGCTTCAGCTGGTAATAGGAATAGGTCTGTTAATAACGACCTACATGGCACTGAAAATGCAAAGGTCCAAATGCACAGCTGAAGACACAGCCACTATATTGCCAATTACTCTTGATGAATAGAGGCTGCTTCATAACAACAAGGTTGTTTACAGGTTTTTACAAGTGTTTCCAACTTGTAAATGGTCCACATACCCCATGTTCGGAAAGAGCCAGACCCACCCACCTTCATGGTTACCGGTGGTCTTATGGTAAGCCCAAAGGCCCCTCATGCGGGTTCTATTTCGGTCCTTGATTGGAGAGGACTGGTAGGGTACATGGATTCCATGTTTTTCCTGAGACCGGCTTGGGCCTTGGCCTAAAGCCCTCTGCCCAGCTTGCTGGCTGCCACCAGCTTCAGTGAACCGCTTGCTGCCGATGGAGGTGTGGGGTGTATTGTCGCCGAAACGATGAGGCTGTACTCGTAGTTCGATAGCTTTAGCTCCTTTACGCAGGTCTCACCTGCTGAATAGGTTTTACCTGAATAGCAGATACAGCGGCTGGTTTCCTGGGGTACCATGCCCCTCCAAGTCACCCCTGATAGCGCTGTTCACTGCTGGTACTTTCAGTAACTCCAGTATGTGCCACGGACATACTTCCGTGTTTGGAGTCAGTTGCACACTGACCCCGACTGCGCCCCTGCTCAGAGAGGGAGACAGTGTGCAGCCCTGTCCACAGGTGATGTTGCCGCGGGCCCCGCAGAGACCAGCGGTGATATAACTTCCTCCTTGGAGCATTCCATTGTGGAGCACTTCTCCATTAGGTGCTCCATGTGGGTTTGACTCCAAAGAACTTTTACCCATTGAAGGAGGGGATCCTCTCCATAGGAATCCTCCTGGCCCGACTCGTTTGAGTCAACGGGCCGTACGAACTTTCTCCGTGGCTGCCCTCCAAGTGGGTTTCCCAAGGTGCTGCCGGCACCAGTCTGAAGCCGCATGCTCCACCGCCAGGGACTGTGAAGGTGAATTTGACCGCCGCCGCTACCCGCACTTCTGTGGTCTCCGTAGTGGGTTCCCCGCGGCCCGAGGCCGGGATTCCCCAAGGCCACGACCGGGATTCTCAATGGTCCCTGACTGGGATTCCCCGCAGTCCATAAAAGTTTCCTCGCGGTCTGGACTTCGTCCCGAAATCCAGCAGGAAACTCTGTAAGAGAGATTCCTGCAATGGAAGCCTAACCTCAAAAGTTTAAAAACTTACCTTCTGGTTTAAACTTACCACTGGCAGGAGCAGCACGCCTGCCAGTCAGCGTTGCGCCATGCGTCAACGTATATTGACGGCATGCGGGCTGGCGGCTTCTTCACGGAATCACTCAATGACTCCGAAATTAAATTTAACAGATTCACAACTCTCTGGGTGAAATTTGTTCCTCATCTCCAATCTAAATGGCCTACCCCATATTCTTAAACTGTGGCCCTTGGTCCTGGACTCTTCCAACATTGGAAACATGTTTCCTGCCTCTAGTGTGCCTAATCACTTAATAATCATATATGTGTCAATAAGATCTCCTCTCATCCTTCTAAATTCCAGTGTATTCAAGCCCAGTCGCTCCATTCTATCAACATATGGCAGTCCCGACCTCCCGGGAATTAACCTCATGAGCAGTTAGACAGGTACATGAATATGGGTCAAACGTGGGTAGGTGGGACTAGTGTAGCTGAGACATGTTGGCCGGTGTGGACAAGTTAGGCCAAAGGGCCTGTTTCCACACTGTATCACTCTATGACTCTAGCGACCACTATCATATCTGCTTCCACCACCACCCCTGGCAATCCTCTCTGATCACATCTCTACCACTGATGTGGTGCTCACTGGCATGTAATTCTCTTTGTTCTTTTCTTGTCCTACCAATCTGCAGATTGCGTGCATTTTATTGCACGACTCTATTAACCCTGACCACTCTAGCCTGATGAGGCCATTACTGGGGATGTTAGGCTATTGATGGACCAATGGATCAGGAATACCACTTTGCATCTAAAACCTTACTTTAGACTTTAGAGGTACAGTGTGGAAACAGGCCCTCCGGCCCACCCAGTGTCCGCGCCGACCAGTGATCACCCCGTACACTAGCGCTATCCGACACAATAGGGACAGATTACAATTTTTACCGAAGCCAATTAACCTACAAACCTGCATGTCTTTGGGATGTGGGAGGAAACCAGAGCACCCGGAGAAAACCCACTTGGTCACAGGGAGTACGTACAAAGTCCTTGCATACAGCACCCGTAGACAGGATCGATCTCGGATCTCTGGCGCTGTAAGGCAGCAACTCCACTGCCGCCCAAGGTGAATGGTCAGTTACTCTTCCGGAATGGTGCCTTTATTGGCTTCTTTTCATAGGAGTTCAACTCGTATCTTCCCCGCCGCTGATGTGATGCTCACCAGCCGGTCATTTTTTTCAATTTCTTTGAGATTAGTCTAGTTTATTGTTACGTGTACTGAGGTACAGTGAGTGGAAAACTCGTTTGTTGCATGCTGTCCAGTCAGCGGAAAGGCTGGACAAATGATTACACTCAAGCCGCCCACAGCGTATAGATGCTGGATTAAGGGAATAACATTTAGTTTCCAATGAGGTAGTTGGTAGGTCAGGACCGCTCTCTCTTTCCATTCGTAGATGAAGAAATGGCATTGGTTACTGAAACGCACAACGTTCGGATTCATTTGTAGCGCTGGAGAAACTCAGCGGGTGCAGCAGCATCTATGGAGCGAAGGAAATAGGCAACGTTTCGGGCCGAAACCCTTTGGGTTTCGGCCCGAAACGTTGCCTATTTCCTTCCTTTTGGGTTTCGACCCGAAACGTTGCCTATTTCCTTCGCTCCATAGATGCTGCTGCACCCGCTGAGTTTCCCCAGCACTTTTGTCTACCTTCAAATTTCCAGCATCTGCAGTTCCTTCTTGAACACTTTGTTGTCTACTCTTCTGACCCAGTTGTTTTCTTTACTGTGGGGAAGGTACCAACTGTCCTGAAGGAGTGGGTCTTTCTTTCCACTTTTTCACGTGCTTTAATATCGCTATCTCATCTAACTTTCCCTATCCGTCTCTATTTCTTCCTTCTGTTACTTTCCTATTATTAAAGTTTAAAACAAGAAGTGGTACATGAAATGGATTATGTTATTTTTGGTTTATACTATTGTCCATTACTTCTAATTAAAAAAGTATTAAAAAAAAAACACTTTAAAAAATATATATATTTTTGTGGTATTTAATATCTCAAACTATTATTTTCCATGCAAAACAAACACAACTAGAATGCCTCCTTCGCATTACAACCCGAACGTTTAATAAAAGCTGATGTTCTGGTGCTCACCGTGTGGAGGAAGTGAAGCAGCAGTGAGAGGGTTAAGTGCAATGCACTATAACCAGAGGCATCCAGTGTTAAAATTCCCTGTTTATGAAAAGACGCTGCTTCATGGCACAGCCACGAGTAATGGGAACACAGCAGTAGGAATGTTGTTCTTGGCTGTCCCTGCACTGCCTGAAGGAAGATCATATAATTCTACTGATTATTCCAGCATCCTATTTTAACTCTCTCACTGCAGGCTTCCACATCTCGAATTAAATCATAAACGATGGCTCTCAGCATTTTCTCAGATAACAATTCCACCGACGTCATTAGACACTGTGTTGGGACCATCACAGGTTAGTCTGCATTGATTGCGTGCTGCTTAACATGTGTACCGCTTCCTTTGTGTGCTGTTCTCTGGCAGTGGTTGATCAGCTTAAAGCAATTGGCTTTAACCCATGAGGCAGTCTTGTGAGAAGGGGTTAACCATACATTCGCAGTGGCTGCCTTCCAAGGGGGCAAATTACTGCTGCACTCCTGCTTAGTGTAATGGGATGTTTGGGCAGTGGAAGAGTTTGCAGGTTGGCTGCACTTATTAGGGACAACAGTGTATTCCCCAGGGTGGGTGGAATGGAAGGCAGAGTGAGATTCTTTGCTTGCATACCCAAGGTATACAAATAGTGGCCACCGACCGTGCAGACAAAGTTAAAAAGTACGCAGGCTCCTCCTTTTGTTTCCCCCCCCTCCCCTCCCCCACAGCGGTCCCCACAAGCTGGGTCCTCCATTGTTCTTCCCTCCTCCCCCCTTTCAAGGTGGTCCCCCCACGTGCGGTTCTTCCCGCTCCCTCACGGCGGTCCTCCTCACTCTCGTCGATCGTTGGCCGTGGGTCGACCTGCAAGGCATTGCTGGCACCGTCATCACGTGGCTTCGCCGCTGCCACCACTTCACCACCACCGGGGCCTCACCGCTACCGACGCACCCCACTACACGTGTCTGTCTCGTCCGTCGGCCGGTGCCAACGTCGACCGCCGCGCCGACCTCTCCCACTGTGGTTTGCCCACAGAATGATGAGACACACTGGCACCTCCAGTTTACACACAGTCGCATTGCATACGGTTCCGCATCAGGTCTCATTCACAAATTCAACCTTTCTGATCGCCAATTCATCATTTTGAAGAGCGTTTTTAATTTTCTTTGGCGACTGGATGGTCATACAATGGGCAGGAGACTGGGAGTCTTTGAAAACCCGTGAGCCCATAAAGTGGGCCATCCTACTCTCATGCCTGGAACGAAGGCTATACTGGCAAGGACAAAGTTCGCTGTAATCGCCCCTTGCGAAGATGGGATCGACCCCCTTCTTGAATTGCTGGGGTCCTTCTGCTGGAGGTGCTCCCACACTGGGTTTGGGCAGGGAGCTCCAGGGTTCAGACCCAGGGATATTGTTCGAGCAACTGTAGGTTTTTGAGAGTAGAATCAAGGAGCTACAGATGCTGGTTTACAAAAAAAGACACAAAGAGCCAGAGTAACTCATCAGGATCAGGCAGCATCTCCGTAGAACACGGAAGGGAGGCGTTTCCCTTTAACCTATCCATGTTCTTCAGAGATGCTGCCTGACCCGCTGAGTTACTCCAGCACTTTGTGTCATTTTAAAATTAAATCGGAATGGAACATAGTTAGTGGTGTTACAATGTGCCTGTTGCTCCTATCCATCTGATCATTGGCAGATCATTTACGTGGTGCTGCGGTAGGCTCCTCTGTCAATAGGAAGCCAAGAGGTTCAACCATTACCCTCTGATCGTGATCTCCAAAATATGTTACCCGTGAATGCACCAACCTCTTGGGATTACAGCGTTGACAAATCAAGATGACTGGACATCATTCTCAACACTTTGGGGTGGCACGGTGGCGCAGCGGTAGAGTTGCCCCCTTATAGCGTCAGAGAACTGGGTTTGATCGCTGACTACTATGGACTTTGTATGCTCTCCCTGTGACCACGTGCTCCGTTTTCTGCAAGTCTGTAGGTTAATTGGCTTCAGTGAAGATTGTAAATTGTCCTGAGTGCGTGGGATACTGCTAGTGTAAGGGGGTCGCTGGTCGAAGCGGACTCGATGGGCCGAAGGGCCTGTTTCTGTGCCGTATCTGTAAACTAAACTAAACTACAAAGAACTTTCACTTCTGCCTTATAGATAGGTTAGCTTGGAGATCATGATGTTACTATGTAAGGGAAGCACAAGAACAGAAAATGTGGCCATTCGGCCCTTTGAGCCTACTCTCCCATTTAATCAGCTGATATCTTGCCCTCACCATTTCCTTGCCTGTTCTCCTCCCCTGTGGACCAACATCCATCTCTCAGGGTGCAAGCACTTGACGTTTATCTCTGCTCTGCTCTTGCTAACCTGCCTGCCTTGGTCCCACAACGCCCGTAGCAGCCTGTCCTGGTTCCTTTCACATCTGCTCAGGGTTCAGTACATTCAAGTCAACAAAAAAACACCTTGGGAGATATCTGGGTTGATGGTGGAAAAAAACTGGTCAGTGAGAAAGCCTTTAAGGAACGTCTTCACCGGTGAAAGAGAGGTGGGGAGATGGAGAAAAGGGTTCTCCATGCTTGGGTCTTATGTGGCTGAAAACAGTTATCAAATATGGGGACAGACATGTGGCTGAAAATTGAGTCGTTCGCGAAGGAATGGGGAAAGGTACGGAGATCGTTGAGGCACGACAACGCAGGGATTTGAAAAGCAGGAGAACGTTGAAACTGATTAAGAAGGACTCACAAAATGGGAGGTAGGTTGGGTGTTGAGGAAGGTCACCCACTGCCTCCAGCTCCGCTTGGTCTTTGAAAGAGTCTTTGCTCTGAACCTTCCCCATGTTTCCCCTACAAGCACCTCTCCAAGCTCCTTCTGAAACTAAGTTGGAAATCTTCCTTTCCAGCCAGGGTGTTCTGGAACAGAATAACTCACTGTGTAAAAATATGTCTCCTCATCTGCCAGTGCATAGTTTGGGGTTTGGAGAGGCTTGGGTTAGAGAGCAGAATGATTCTACATCAGATTTGATATGAGCCTGATGTTAAGGCTGGATTGCAGCCACCCAGGGTTGTACCGGACTGCATTTGAAGAAGGTGCAAACTGAAGTTGCGTTTTGAACTGAGCCCTAGAAAAACGTACTTGTCGTCTCCTATTGACTCAAACTGAAAAAAATGCTCCTTATGTTACAGCGTTGCTCTGTTCAATGCCAAGATAAATAAACCACCCGTCTCTGCCTTGCCAAAAACCTCTCTGTTATTGGGCTACATGACCAAATGTCACAATTCATTATTAATAAATTTAAGGATGAAAGTGGCTTCATGTTGCTGAAGAACTAAGAGTTGGAAAAGCCAACTGGCCTCGGATCATAGAGTCCGCAACTGGAATCTGGCAGCAATTCACTCCGTTCCCTCTCACAAAATGAGAGACAGACCGGGACAGACTTGGACAACAGCAATAGGGATCTGAATTCCCCAACGCATTGCTGCACCTCCAGGGCAGGACTTTTCCATCTATTCCCTGCCAGCAGATTAGTTACTTTCCAACTATGCATGGCTGAGAGATGAAACACCAGCCAGGATGTGGATGATCGTAAGATATTTATGACACACAGGATGCCATTTGGCCCATCAAATCCATGCTGGCCACATAAGGAGCTATTTCGACTAATCCTACTCCCCAGTGGCTCGCAGCACATCGAGTGCATGTTCATACTCACATCCATTGCTCAGGCTTTCTGACTCTCCCATTCCCGCAGGCAGTGAATCCCAGACCCCTAGCCAGCCTCATTTTCCATCTACTCCCTTCCAATCCTTCCACCAATTAACTTAACTCCATGCCTTCTGGTTATATTACCTCACTGTTAAGGAAATAGGTACTTCCTGTGTAAAAAGAAAACAGCCTGAAGTTGTTTTTCAGGGTCCCGACTCGAAACGTCACCTGTATATGTGCTCCGGAGATGTTGCCAGACCCGCTGAGTTACTCCAGGAGAATTGTGCCCTTCCTGTGTAACCTGTCTAGGAAACTATACGTCTTATGCACCATGTGTAAGTCAGTTCTCCACTTCCTCTGTAATAACCTGATCCCAACAGTCTGGGTTTAGTAAATGGGAGCCAAGAAGAAACTGCAGGTGATGAGTTCCCGCATCACTCTGACCTCTATGTCCGTGGCCTCTTGCATTGCTACAATGACGTACGTTAGACAGACAGCATGCCTGGGCACATTGCAGCTTTCTAGACTCACTTTTGACTCCTACAAAATCAGACAATTCACCCAAGAGACTGCAGATGCTGGAATCTCGAACAAAACACAAATCACTGGAGGAACTCTGCAGGTCAGGTAGCATCTATGGAGGGAATGGACAGGCATCGAGTCAGACTCTGAAGTGTCCAGATCATTCACACATCTGTCTTTATTGAAACTGGCCTCTGCTGCTGTCTGCCACCAGCCTGTGATTTGTAGCTCGGCCTCTCTCTGGCCTGCTGAGTCCTTTTTATTCCTTTATCCCCTTCATCACTCTCTAACTGAAAATAGACACAAAAAGCTGGAGTAACTCAGCGGGACAGGCAGTGTCACTGGAGAGAAGGAATGGGTGACCTTTCAGGTTGAGACCCTTCTTCAGACCTTTTTGTGTCTATTTTCGGTGTAAACCAGCATCTACAGTTCCTTCCTACACTTCCCTCTCTAACTCCTGTCATAATCCCATAGAGTACCACGTATCACCATGGCAACCCTGGTCACATCCTATATTCCCCTTGTCCTTTCCCAGATATTCCCCTTGTCCTGTCCATCCTCCCCCATCTTCTCCCGCAACATGAAACATCTTTGTCCCAATCTGATGAAAGGGCCCCCACTCTGGAATGTTAACTGTGTTTCTCTATCTGTAGCTACTGCCTGACCTGCTGAGTGCTACAAGCGTTTCCAGCTCTTATTTCAAGGTTTCTCCTGCCCTGTTAACATCAGTGTAAATCTCCTCTGTACCCTCCGCAGGGGCTAGTACGTTCTCTTCTGGTGGAGCGGCCAGAAGGCCACACTCTGACCCCCAGCTGTAGGCTAACCACTACTGCGTACAGTTCTGGCACACCTTTCCTGCTCTTAATGTCTTGACCTATCAAGAAAAGCAACTTGCAACTTGTGGGAAGTGAGGTTGTGGGCAGGGAACGTTGTGCTCTAAAAAGCTGTGAAGAGCCTCAAGAGTCTGCTGAACCACCCTTCCAGGTTCAGCCACTTCTCCAACGACTGGAGACTGGGAATCATCTGAAAATCTTCAAGCCTTCCTTAGGTTTTTTGTAAGCAAGGATTCTGGAGCCAGGGTCGTCTGCGTCCAAATCACACCTACAGCGATACTTGTATTGAACTGCAGATAACGATGAATTTCACTGTACCTCGGTACAGGTGACAAATAAAGTAGCATATAGCTGTAGCTGTGGTGTCGGGTCACCAGTGTTGATCCTGTACCTATATCACCCACAACGGTGTGAGCAGCCCTGGGCACACCTCAACATTGGCCGATTATGGACTTCAGTCACACCCTGTCCAGGGTGACATATTCGCTGATCAGTATCACTTCCTTCTTCAAATGAAGACATGACAACATCTAGATTGCAGGCGAGAACTCTTCCGCGAGGGGAACTGTCTCAACAAGGCTTCCTTCTCCTTCTTGTCCATTTAGCCGTCAGGCTTAGACTCTCAACAACCATCCACATCAGTGCAAAAAGACCAGGACATTCGATAACGTTGTGGAAGGGATACACACTCCATAAGCCTAAGGGTGAAGTCCCGACCTCCCAACCTACCTTATTGCAGCCGTTGCATTTTAAAACTCTACACATCCTGTGCAGTGGGCGGCACCGTGGCACAGCTGTAGAGTTGCTGCCTCACAGCACCAGAGACCCAGGTTCAATCCTGACTACAGGTGCTGTCGGTACGGAGTTTGTACGTTCTCCCCGTGACCTGCGTGGGTTTCTCTCCGAGAACTTTGGTTTCCTCCCGCTCTCTAAAGACATACGCGTTTGTAGGTTAATTGACTTGGTATAAATGTAAGTTGTCCCTGGTGTGTGTAGGATAGTGTTAATGTGTGGGGATCACTAGTCAGTGCAGACTCGGTGGGCCGAAGGTCCTGTTTCCGCGCAGTATCTCTAAACTCTAAAACATCCGCTGTAACTGTAACAAACTCGTGCTGCAACATTCCCTTCTGCACTCTGGCAGTTTTTTTCTCTTTGCAGTATTCGTTGTACTTGTGTGTGGCTTGAGTCTACTCATGTATCGTGTGATTAGATGGGATAGCACACAAAGTTTTCATTATATCAAGATGTCTGTGGAAATAATAGACCAATAATAACAATGCCAATCCCAATGCGAACCTGCTTTCCATTGGGACTGCAATCATTGTGGGGTTGCTTCTGAATGAATCTTTGGCCAAGGTTTTTGTATCTCAATATCAACGAAACTTAGTAATGCTTGGATAAACAAGGTTTAATGAAGCAAAAAGCATATCAATCTATGCTACATCAAAGCATGCTGTGTGTTTCAGAGTATTAAACCTTGACGGACTGTGGTTGAAAGTGTCAGAGCGTTTGAGCTTGACAAGTTATAAAAATCCCTTCACTTCAGCTGACGAGCAAGGGAGTATAACATATCTCTCGTTGCCTGTCCACTGGCTCTCAGTCTGAACCAGGGTTTGCGGTCAGGGGAGGCAGAGCCTCACCTGTCACACTCCCAATGAAAATAGCTGTTGAGAAAAGTAGAGAAAAATAATAATAAAAGAAAATAAATATAAAGGTTTTTCTGCGGATCTGCATTATAAATGTCATTTCTATATGAATCGAATCATTTTTTATAGTCAAAATCGCCAAATCCGCTGCAAATACAAGGAGAGTTGAGAGGTGAGGCAGCGACGAGCTGAGCCTCCCCTCTGATTGCGCAACCTCTCAGAAACTATATGGGGCGCGGGCAATGAGCGTGTGCCTGTTACTATCTCTCTGTATGTCACCAATGTAATGTTTGTAAACCCCTTCATTACATGTCCTCGCCTTCATAGTCCAGGAAGCTTATTTCACGTATAAATATATTAAATTTAGGCTCGCTGGTGTCGTCATAAAACTGCAATGAAAAAGCACCAGGGGAGGCAGCGATCACATCTGCCTCACTGAGGGGGCGTGTCTTGAGCCCAATGGTGGGAGAGCGAGCGTCAATTATGTAGGCTCAGCTCACGTAATTGACGCTACCTAACTCTCCTTCCACGTTAGCTATATGAGCAGTGGCGGCGCAGAACTGGATTCCACCGCTGGCGGCGCTGTCTTTCCAGCTGCGGGCGGCGCTGACTGGTCGGTTGCTTCGTTGATTTATAGCGGCCGATTTGGAGGCACTGGGCCGCTGAGATCTCCCAATTGGGCCCCGCGCCTAAGGGAGCCCCGCGCTGGAGTAATGTACTCTCGACTCGGGTAGATCTACCCCGGGTGGAGGGGGTAGAGAGGGGTGGAGGAGGAAGCAAGGAGTAGACGGGAAGGGGTGTGTGAGCGGAAATGGAGAAAGGGGAGCGGGTGAGGTGGGTCGTTCCCTCACGGACCTGGGGCAACGCTCCCGCCCCTCCAGTCGCCGTGCTTCACGCACACAGCCCCGGCTCCCCAGTGAGATGCGGTGATCAATACAGGGAGGGCTGGGCCACAGATACCAGCCAGTGCCTCCCCAGCCATTGACCTCACCGCACATCACTGGTCTGAACAAGGGTCTCAACCCGAACCATCATCTATCCCTTCTCTCCAGAGATGCTGCCTGACCCGCTGAATTACTCCAGCATTTTGTGTCTATCTTCAGTGAAAAAACACCTGAGTTACTGTGTAGGAATGTATCGAAACCCATGGTCAATAAGAACAACTTCAATCTATATAGCACCACTAATGGAGCAAAACGGCAGAAGATGCTTCAGAGGACCACAACCAAACAAACATTTGCGATGAGTCACATCTGGAAATATCGGCGCCTATAACCAACACCTTGGTCAAGTAGCGAGGCTTTTGGGATCTTCGTAAAGATGAGCTTTAGGGAGAGATTTCTGGAGCATAGAATATGATTAGCATTGAGCACCGCCATTGAGATACAGCGTGGAAACAGGCCCTCCTTTGGCCCACCGAGTCCGTGCCGACCAACCATCCCTGCACGCTAACATCCCTCTGCCCACTAGGGATAATTTACATTCATACCAAGCCAATTAACCTACAAATGCGTACGTCTTTGGAGTGTGGGAGGAAAGCGAAGATCTCGGAGAGAAACCCACACAGGTCATGGGGAGAACGTACAACTCCGTACGGGCAGCACCCGTAGCCAGGATCGTAAGGCAGCAGCTCTACCGCTACGCCACTGTGCCACCATCTTTACAATGGGTTTTGGAATGAGAGTCCACGTAGCTAATATAACTACACCTTGAAAGTATATCTTGAATATGGAGGAACAGCATCTCATATGTCGCTTGGGCAGGTTACAGCCTTGCGGTATGAATATTGGCTTCTCTAACTTCAAGTAACCCCAGCATTCCCTCGCTCACCATCTCTCCCCCACCCAGCTAACAGCTAACAATGGCCTGTTTCCTTTATCATCGTTACTTTTTTTGCATATCATTCATTCACTTGTTCTCCATCTCTCCACATCATCGTCCATATCTCTCGTTTCCCTTTCCCGTGACTTTCAGTCCGACGCAGGGTCTCGACCCGAAACGTCACCGTTTCCTTCTCTGCAGAGATGCTGCCTGTCCCGCTGAGTTACTCCAGCTTTTTGTGTCTAATGCCCCTGTCCCACTTAGGAAACCTGGCCGGAAACCTCTGGAGACTTTGCGCCCCACCCAAGGTTTCCGTGCGGTTCCCGGAGGTTTTTGTCAGTCTCCCTAATGGTCGAAAGTGGTTTCCGTTTTAAAAATGGGTAATTTTTTAGTCGATGCTGGTTGCGATGCTGGTTGAAGGTGGTTGCCGGAGGACAAAAATCTCTGGGAACCTCCGGGAACCGCACGGAAACCTTGGGTGGGGCGCAAAGTCTCCAGAGGTTTCCGTTCAGGTTTCCTAAGTGGGACAGGGGCATAACTGGTTCTTGGGTTAGCAATCAGGGATGGAATTCCAAGCAAACTCCTCAGGTCCTTGTTTGGCTTTTGTGCTCATGTCTCTGGAATTGGAGCCAACCGCAGAAGGTTGTGACCCAGGGGTGAGACAGCAACCGCTGAACCATTGGTGTTAGTCACTGCAACATCACAAGCAAGTTGTAATTTCACTGCCACAACAATAACGCTACAAACTGCCTTGAATTTGAATTGGAATTGCATGCAATGGCATCAATATTGCTGTTAACTGCCATTTGAAAGACTGACTGCTCGTAAGCTTTCCCAGCTCTCTGAAAGCGCTGACCAAATGCCAAAAAATTGCCACACATAAAAAAAAACTGTTATTTTAAACCGTGCCATTAGCTACGAAAAAACAAATAGAGAACTAGTGAAGAAAGGCAGAGAACAGAGTCTGGTCTGCAGCTGTGGTTAATTAATTTTGAAATTCTTCCTGTGGCCAGATAACCTGGATAATGTGACATCAACTGCTCCCTCGTTGATTGGGATACACATATTTTGCAAGATCAATCTTTCTGTTTAATTTAATATCGAGTAACCGTGTCCAATGGGCAGGTTACATTACAGCAATAATATTCTGTATTGCCACTCAATAAATGAAAATCTTTGATTTTTTTTTTGCTCTGCTGGATGAAGATTGCCTGTGGTTAGTTTTTACCTTTATTTGGGAGGTGAGCATTGAGTCGTAGAGCCGTACAGCACGGAAACAGGCCCTTCAGCCCAACTTGCCCATGCTGACCAAGATGCCCCATCTACGCTAGTCCCACCTGCCTGCGTTTGACACATATCCCTCCAATCCTCTCCTATCCATGTACCCCTCCTTATGTCTTTTAACTGTTGTTATAGTACACGTCCAAACTACCTCCTCTGGCAGCTTGTTCCATATATCCACCACCCTCTGTGTGAACACGTTGACAAGCTTGGTGGTAACTACCCATGCTTGAGTCAGAAGGGCAGTGCAGTTACTCCTGGGCCATCTGAGGTCTCTACACCTTCCAGCAAGGCTGCTCATGACAGCATGAGGCACATCTCCTTTAGGAAGGTAGACAAAAGTGCTGGAGAAACTCAGCGGGTGCGGCAGCCTCTGTGGAGCGAAGGAAATCGGCAACGATTGGGGCCAAAACCCTTCTTCAGACTTCTTCATCTCCTTGAGGAAGATGAGGAGGAATTTCTTTAATCAGAGGGTGGTGAATCTGTGGAATTCATTGCCACAAGCGGCTGTGGAGGCCAAGTCAATGGATATTTTTAAGGCAGAGATAGATAGATTATTGATTAGTACTGGTGTCAGGGGTTATGGGGAGAAGGCAGGAGAATGGGGTTAAGAGAGGAAGATAGATCAGCCATGATTGACTGGAGGTGTAGGCTTGATAGGCCAAATGTTCGAATTCTGCTCCTCTCACTTATGAACTTATGAAGATGGACTCAGCTTGATGCACGTGCGAAGGTCTCAGTGCAGACTACAGCAACTGCCCTGGGATTTCGACCCAGTGACAGGGGGAAACAATGGTAATTATTTCCATGCCAGGATGCATTGTGACTTGGAGGACAACATACAATACAATACAATTATACGTTATTAGCCAAGTGTGTTTCGCAACATACGAGGAATTTCATTTGCCAAGTCAGTCATACAAATAAAAAGCACCAGAACACACAAAATACATCTTCACATAAACATCCACCACAGTGACTCCTCCACATTCCTCACTGTGATAAAAGTTCAATCTCTTCCCTTCTTCGTCCTCTCGTGGTCGGGGGCCTCGAGCCTTCCGTTGCCGGGACGATCTTACTCCCGTAGCCGGCGGTGGGCCCTCTGCATCGGGGCTATCAAGCTCTCGCATTGGCGGGATGTCAGCTCCCCCGTGCCGAGCGATCGGACCCCGAGTCGGGGCTTGTCGAACCTTCTGCGTCGTTGGAGCTCCCGACTCGGCCTCTCCCGAAACTGCGAGCTCTCGATGGTAACGTCCGCAAGCCGTGGTTGGAGCGTCGATCACAGGCAAGGGATCGGCTCCGATGGTCAGTCCACGCCCCGCGGCGGGGCTCAGAGTCAGTCTGCCAGCTCCATGAAGTTAGGCCGCAGAACGACCGGAGATACGACCCGGAAAACAATCGCATCTCCGGCAAGGTAAGAGATTGAAAAGAAAAAATCCCTCCGCCCCCCACATAAAACAAACCAAAAAACATTAACACAAACTTCTAAAACACACTAAAAATAATTAAAAAAAGACGAAAAAACAGACAGGCTGTTGGCGAGGCTGCCAATCATGCGGCATCCCTGGTGGAGATGAGGGTGGTCATGCTCTCAAGCCCTGGCTCCTCCGAGTGGCAGAAGGTGCAGGTTGGAGAGGCAGAGCTGGAGAAACTTTGGTGAGTTGCATTGGTTCATGTCTTTGAGTTTGCCATTGGGCCCCAAGGAATGATTCTTGTCATATTTTTTGCGCCAAGTTCTTTAAAATTCCACAGAAGATGATTCCTGGGACATCTTACTCGGCATGGACGAGTTGGGCCGAATGGCTGCATGACTCCATGGAGTTAATACACCATAAAGAGACAAGTTGGCACAAACACAAGATGCATAAAAAAAGATAGACGTACATTTTTATAGAACCCTTCACTATCTCGGGGCAGTATGAAAGATCATCAACCTGAAATGTTAACACTGTATCTCTCCATCTCTCTCCCTGACGTGTTGAGTACTTTTTGTTTTTACATCAGAGTTATTTCACTGGGTTTAATCCATGCTCCAAGCTGAACAAAATAATTATCTCCGCCAGCAGCTTTCTGCTCTGTGTCTGCCACTGACTGGAGGATATTTGGCTTCACGTTGCTATCAAGTTGGGCGGACAGAACCCTGTTATTGAAGATAGTGTAACAAACTCCAGGCTGCAGAGGAACAGCCCATTTGGCTCAACAAACTGATGGTGGGCACAAAAAGCTGGAGTAACTCAGCGGGACAGGCAGCATCTCTAGAGAGAAGGAATGGGTAACGCTTCGGGTTGAAACATTTCCTCAGAGTCGAAGAAGGGTCTTGACCTGAAACGTCACCCATTCCTTCTCTCCAGAGATGTTGCCTGTCCCACTGATTTACTCCAGCTTTTTGTGTCTACCTTCGGTTTAAACCAGCGTCTGCAGTCCCTTCCTACACAAACTGATGCTGGGGTTTTGTTCATCTTCACCGTCCACCCTCAATATATTGCCTTCCACTCCTTGCTCCCTGGCTTCATATGCATTCCCGTTCAAACCACCTCTCTTTCTAGCCCTGGAAACTGAACGTTCGGCTGAATTCCTGACCGTATTTTATTTGCGGCAATTGCATCCCATTCTGAACTCCATCTACTCCACCAAACTTGTCATTCTAGTGGCCTCCACCAAGTTACCCTTCCATCTCTGATAACCAAAGGTAATGGGCCCCAGCCTGTTTCTTCTCCCTTGTTACAATAGAAGGAAGATATGTTGGACCTCCTCCATGCCGTGTAACTCAAGCCTCCTTTGAGAGTGGTAACATCTCAGAATGCATTGTTCAATGCTCAGGTCAAAACCTTTCCCCAAGTGCTTCACACAGCCCCACTTACCCTGCACAGATGGTTAAATTGTTTCTGAGCTTCCGCGCAAATAGCTGGTCGACCTCGGCGAAGCAATGGAGCTCATCTTGCTGATGACGGCAATGTAATTGCATATCTCTCTGCCCCATTCCTGGCAGCCCGGCTTATCCGTCTCTGTCCTGCTCCACACAAACACCTATTTCCGAGCTGCTATCTCACACCAGGCTCTCCAATCAGAAAGACCCCGAGTTGCTGAAGTGTTTCAAATAGCTTTCTTCTTTCCCTCTGATACTCTTTTACTTGAGCAGATTAGATCCAAGCTCAGCTTCCTCAAAAACGGAAAATAAAAAAAAGGCAGACATTGCTTTTTTATATTTCCCACAGGAATACCTTAATGAGATATCGGAATAAAGCCATCACACTATTAATGCAACACTGCTGTGCTGTAAAATTAGATAGCAAATTGGAGGAGCATTTTCCTGCTTTTATTTCTTTTGTACCTGCTGTTTTCCATTCAGATTAATGCGGGCACAACTGGACAGATTTTTTCCGTATCATTTAATCCCGAATGATAAGGTAAAGCCTAAGGTTCTGCATTGCTCCTGCAGCACTTGTAAGCACAAGGCCTTGCATTCTATATCTCCCGCACCACCTCGCCACCCTCCACCCTACTCACCTCCCTTGGGTAATTGACACCCTGGCTTTCTGCTGTCTGAAGGGCCTCAAGTGAACCGTGTTTCTCCCCCACGAGCTTATTCTGCTCTGCATTGATTGCTTGTCGGGGGCGAGTGCTTCCTACAACGTGCTGTGTTTCTGCTTAAGAGAAATACTTTGGCCCTCTGGAACATTACAGGAGTTTGTGTCTCCTTCATTACGCTCGGCCAGGTGGAACTCGAGGAAGGAACCAACATTTACCGCGTGACATCTCGCTAGTTTAATGGAGTTTTAGTGCACTTTCGCTGCTCCCACAGTTTCGCTCAGCGGTTTTTTTTTTTGAAGTCCATAAATTATGTACTGTTTTTGTGCTTGGAAGAGCAACCCTTTTAGATTTGACATTTAAATCCTCCCCGCTGCTGCCGCTGCTACAAACTCTTTTTTGTTTTCTTCCGTTCACCCTTTTGTGCCCGTCTGCACATTATCAATCACAGTACATGAGCATTCACGCTTCTGCGGATACGTTCCCTATCTGAGGATACCACAACGCTAATTACAACCAGCCACTTGTATTTGCAATAAGGTTAAGTGTGAGAGCTTTTGATGCCACACAGGGAATAGGAGCAGGAGTCAGTGAGGTGGCTCCTTACACTTGCTCCAACATTCAATAAGATTACAGTTGAACTTGGGCCTCATCCAATTCCTGACCTGATCCACACAGCTCTCAGTTAAATGTGTGGAACGGAACTGCAGATGCTGATATATACCGAAGGTAAACACAAAGTGCTGGAGTAACTCAACGGGTCAGGTAGCATCTCTGGAGAAAACGTTTTAGAGCTACAGCGTGGTAGCAGGCCCTTCGGCCCACCGGGTCCATGCCGTCCAGGTTCACCTGTCCACTGGTTCTATCCTAAACACTAGGGACAATTTACAGAAGCTAATTAACCCACAAACCTGTATGTCTGTGGATTGTGGGAGGAAACCGGAGCACCTGGAGAAAACCCACGCGGTCACAGGAAGAGTGTGCAAGCTCTGTACAGACATCACCCGCAGTCAGAACTTAACTTGTGTCTCTGGCGCTGTAGGGCAGTAACCTCACCGCTGCGCCACTGTGCCGCCTTTGGTAGTAGTCAAGTCAAGTCTAGATTGTTATGTTAGTTAGTCTTGTCCCATTTGGGATAGTTCAGGTTAGCAATAACTGGGACAGGTTTGGACTGGACACAGTTGGGACAGGTTTGGATTGACTGTGGTCGGAACACGTTCAGATGACTGCAGTTGGGAAAGGTTTCGATGAGTCTTCGTTAGGCCCAGTTTTCATTTTTCTCCTGAGCAGACCTGGTCTCCCAGCCCAGCTTCCCTCAGTTGTGGCAGAGACCTCTCCTTCTCCTCAGTATCTTTCAAAACAACAAGCACTGACATTTCTGCATTGTTACCTATGTCCAGACGTTGATCACAGCTGTTGAAGTGTCTTGGAAGTGTAGTCACCAATGCAGTCTGGGAGATATGCTGAAGGACTATGCACAGCAAGCCCCCACACACAGCAATCATAGTGACCAGATAAGAATAGTTTCTTTATTGTCATTGTAACTTGAACCATGTACAACAAAATTAAAAATGTCAACCAGTCAGTGCAACATTCAAACCATAAAAGCTAACGATACATACAAGGTAAAATATTAAAAAAGATGATAAACAACTAAAATAAATATGAAATATAAAAATAGCACGCATAAACACCCAACCCTACATCCTTCTGTCGATTTCACAGGGTACCAACCACAGTCCCTTAGTCCCTGCATTCCTTGGCGGCTACATTTAGAGCCTTTATAGCAGTGGGGTAAAAACTGTTTTTAAGTCTGTTTGTCCTTGTCCTTGTAGATCTGTACCGTCTGCCTGACGGCAACAGTTCAAACAGGGAGTGTCCGGGGTGGGAAATGTCCTTTATAATATTCTGGGATTTTTTGATGCAGCGGGAACTGTGTAAGTCCTCCAAGGTAAGGAAAGGGCTGCCGACAATCCTCTGGGCGTTGTCAATGGCCCTCTGGAGCGCTTTCCTCTGAGCCGCTGTGCAGCTGGTGTACCACATGCATACACAGTATGTTAGGATGCTCTCAATGGAGCACCGATAAAAGGACAGCTGTGTGATGTTATTCTTCCTGAGCATCCTCAGGAAGTGCAGTCTCTGCTGGACCTTTTTCAGCAGCGTAGAGGTGTTCACGCTCCACGTCAGGTCCTCCTCAATATGGATTCCCAGGAAGAGGAAATCCGCCACCCTCTCCACACAGTCCCCTCTGATGATTAGTGGTACCGTTTTGTTCTTCCTGAAGTCTATTATTATCTCCTTGGTCTTTAAGGTGTTCAGGAGCAGGTTATTTTCTCCACAGCACAGATAACGTTATTTAGAATGTTGGTCGCGGTATAAACATTAGCACTGGAACGCTGCGGGGAATTCTGTGGAACTAAGGAGGACCCGGCGTGGGGGAACCGCTAAGAACTAAGGGGACCACAAATGCAATGTGTTAAAAATAGTTTGGGTAAAATTGAAAACCTTGTAACCTTGTCAGCGTCCTTTAGATGGCGACTCTTTGCATACCTTGGAAATGCAAAACAAAGAATATTGCTGTGACTTGTCACATGTGACAATAAAGTATCACAAATTAATGAATTAATCCATTAATTAATTAATTCATTCATTCAATCAGAATTCACCTGCAGCTTTTCAAAAGAGTACCCCGGCTTTTCCTTTAGCCCTCCAAAGGGGGACAGGAGAACAGCGTAGTTTTGGGTCTCACCCGAGACGCAGCTCCTTCTGGCAGTGCCGCACTTGGACAGTGCTACACTGGAATGTCAGATGGGGCTTCTGTGTTCAGATTGTTACGGGGGGATAAATCAGTAGCCTGAGGGGCAGGTGAACCGCAGCAGGACTGTAGAGCATCGCTTCGCATCCTGATTGCGTGTGAAATCCACCCTGCAAATAAAGTTCCAAAACACAAGCTGTTGCAGCTTTATTGCCTTTCCTGTGTTGCTAACGTTCCAGGTGGAGGACATTAGGAACGTTGCCTGGCTGTTTTACTGTAGCTCAGTGGCATTCCGTTAATGGATAAAAGTGGCGGTGTTTGCCAGTGGAGATCTCCCACCTGGGACCCTTTCACTCCTTCTCAAGTATGCAGCCATCAAACACTAAACCTCCTCGGCAGCATTAACAAGTCCATTAAAAAAAGCGTTACTAAATCAGAAAGGCATGGCAAAGTAACAGAAATAAGGTGAAGGGCAGCAAACCACGTGAGAGCCAGCGAGCCATACATGCCTCTGAACACAGCAAAGATGGAAGCTGTTTTTTATCAACTCCAAATGCAGGACTCACCCATTCTTCTTCAGTCCTAGGCTATTGTCTGAGGTCTGTTTGTAACCTCAATGGCCTCTGCTGACCCTCTGCTCGATAGTGCTATCTATGAACAAAACTGCACCTCTCCTACTGAAAGAAACGTGGGGTGTGAGTGGTCCTGGATTGCACTGGCTGAGTTTACGGAGGCAGAATTATCTGTAGATGGAGTCAATGCAGAGTGGGAGCGGGGTGGTGGGGAGGTTGGGAGAGGGGTAAGGTGTGGGGAGGGGGAGGGGGAGGGGGAGGGGGAGGGGTAGGCGGTTTGCATGATGGACTGGGCTGCGTTCTTGTAATTTCCTGCGGTCTTGGGCAGAGCAGTTGCCAAACCAAATTGTGATGCATCCTAATAGGATGTTTTCTTTGGCGTATCTGTAGAAAATGGTAAGAGTCATTGGAGACACAGTAGAAGTGTGAGCCGACCCCGACTACTTATTTGTAGGAAAGAACTGCAGATGCTGGTTCATGCTGAAAATAGACACAAAATGCTGGAGTAACTCAGCGGTTCAGACAACGTCTCTGGAGAAAAGGAATAGGTGATGTTTCGGGTCAGAGTCTGAAGAAAGGTCCTGACCCGAAACATCACCTATTCCTTTTCTCCAAAGATGCTGCTTGGTCCACTGAGTTATTCCAGCACTTTGTGTTCATCTTCAATGTGGTTGCACCAGGACTTATTGTTGGTGATATTTACACCTGGTAACTTGAAGCTCATTGCTTTTGCCATTTCAGCGCCATTGATGCTGACTGGGGCAAGTACTCCACCTTGGTCCCCGGAGTCAATGACCAGATCCTTGGTGACTTGGAAGGAGAGGTTGTTGTCTTAACATTATGCTACTAAGCCACGTATAGAGGGGAGGAAGGCAGATTGTTTCCCAGAACTAACATCCTCCAGCTCAAAGAGAGAGGCAGGAATATTTGCTGTAAGAATGAAACGTACATTTATAATTTATGTTAATTAAATTTATTAATTATGATAAACTATGCTTTATTGAATAATGTATGTTTTACGAGGCAGTATTTTGGATTCAGTACGGAGATGAGGCTGGTGTTAATTCTGTGGTCCTCTGATCCTGTGGTGGCCATGTCACTATGGGGCTTTGGGATGCTCTGGGCCAATGTGATTGCCCACCCCTCGCTCCCCCCCCACCCCTCGCTCCCCCCCCACCCCCTTCCACCCCCCACCCCCCACACCCCAGTAACCAGCCAGGCAAATGTGTAGGAAGGAACTGCAGATGCTGGTTTACACCGAAGATAGACACAAAATGCTGGAGTAACTCAGCAGGTCAGGCAGCATCTCTGGAGAGAAGGAATGGGTAACATGGGTGCCAGGTAAAAGGAGGTTTAGCTTATTGTCACGTGTGCTGAGGTACAGTGAAAAGCATTTGTTGCATGCTACAGGGAACAATTCTGGATGAGCAAATAGCTAGCTGTCCCTTTACCTCTCGTCCTCTCTCCACAGCTGCTGCCTGACCTTCTGAGTGTTTCCAGCGTTGCCTGATTCTCATTACCTCCAGTGCCGTCTGCAAGCATTCTTAATGCACGTTTTGGTCTGTCTGGTTCTTGCATGAGAGGAATCAGAGCACATCCTTTTTAAAAAGAGCTATGCTGTGGGATGGCCTGAAGTCATGTGAGCAGTGGTATAAAAACGAGTGTCTCTTCTCCCTTTCAAATATCAGGAGACTCTTGTCTTGCAGCCGCGTAGATTCTTTAAGCAAGATTGTGAAATTAATGTCGTTTGAAACCCAATTTGACTGGGGATTTCTGTTCTTACTAGACCCTGGATTGAAATGGCCCTGAACATTATCACTTAGGATCTTTAATAACAATCTGATGAATGAAACCTCCATCTCATTTTCTTGGCCTACTTTCAAGTTTCGACCCTGGGGTTAAAGAATACTACTCTTGGTGAGTATTGCAATCAACGGCTACAACACACAGAGGAGCTGAGACGTCACAGGCACCAAAGCCTTGCTTTAAAAATCATGACTTGTTTTAAAAAAAATAAGGGTCCTTATTACTTGCATTAAGAATGTGCTTCATACGTGCATATATATATATATATATATATATCTCTGCTGAGATGCATCACCCTTCCACTAAGGTCAAGCAATGAGAAATAGATTTGTTCTGTCCTTCATTCGACTATAATGGAAAACTGCTTTTTCAATTTAGGCATTTAATTTTTTGCCTGGGGGCATGAGTTGTGAATTGGACTGGAATCATCATATTTCCTGTCTTTGAAGAATAATTATCCTAAAAAAAATGGAGCCAGGAACTGAAATGAACAGTGATATTGCAATCATGAATACATAACTCAATGTGTAATAGGTAAGAGGAGGCCCCAGGGTCTGGCTTTAAATGGCTTAGCTAGCTCTGCCTGGCTGCTACACTTAGACTTTAGCTGCTTCATTTAACTATTTATTGAAAAGCATCTATCTTGCCTCAACCCCAACAGAGGCACTTAGTGATGGACTGTTATCTGTGGTGCATTTTATTGTCCGAGCTCCGACTCTGGTGAGCTAATGCTTTTCCTCTTCCGGTCTGGAGTTACGTTTAAAAAGCTAAGTAGTCACAGATTTATAGGATGGAAGATAGACTTGTGTTTTTGTTGCCGGTCTCATGACTGCATGATGTCTCCAAATGCTCTACTGCTGGTGAAGTACTTTGGGATTGTAGTATAGGGGAAGCCATTCAACCCGCCTGTGTCATCTAATTCTATCCGTCTTGCAATGCCTAGCCATGGAGTACATCGAATGCTCGTCCACATATGTCTTGATGTGTAACCGCTCCACTAACTACAAGCAGTGAGTTCCTGATCCCACCACACAAAGAATACTGCAATTTACCGAATAACAAAAGGCTTGGATACAGTAGGAGTAGAGAGGATGTTTCCACTAGTGGGAGAGTCTAGGACTAGATGCCATTGCCTCAGAATTAAAGGACGTTCCTTTAGGAAGGAGATGAGGAGGAATTTCTTTAGTCAGAAGGTGGTGAATCTGTTGAGTTCTTTGCCACAGAAGGCTGTGGAGGCCAAGTCAATGGATATTTTAAGGCAGAGATAGATAGATTCTTGTGTAGTACGGGCGTCAGGGTTTATGGGGAGAAGGCAGGAGAATGGAATTAGGACGGATAGATAGATCAGCCATGATTGAATGGTGGAGTAGACGATGGGCCGAATGGCCTATTCCTTCTCCTATCACTTATGACCTTATAAACATGCGGACCTGGAGAAGGTGAGGTCACTTGACTCTTTCAGCCCTTAATTCGTACATGTGACAATAAAGTGACCTTGAAACCTTGAATGGAATTCTGTGCCTTTCGTGTTCAAGACCAAGTTTCTTTCATTGCTTTAGGAATAGAACAGTATTGACCATCTCTCTGCCCTCTCCTCCTACCAATGGGAAATTATATCTTACAAATCTGATGGAGTTTTTTGAAGAAGCCATTAAGGTCGTCAAAAAGATTGATGAAGACAGGGCAGTGGATGTTGTCTACATGGGATAGACACAAAATGCTGGAGTAACTCAGCGGGACAGGCAGCGTCTTTGCAGAGAAGGAATGGATTACGCTTCGGGTTGAGACCCTTCTTAAGACAGGGAGATGGGCAAGGCCTGTGACAAAGTACCACATGGCAGCCTGGTTTGGAAGGTTCAATCGCATGAATCCAAGGTGAGAAAGCCAATTGGATTAAGGGTAGTGGTGGGATGTTTTTCTGATTGGGGATCTTTGACCAGTGGAGTGTCACAGTGGTCGATACTGGTCTAATGCTCTTAATTATTTACATTAACGATTTGAATGACACTCTAGTTTTTGTTGCTAGTAAATTTGCAGATGACAGCAAGATTGGTGGTATAGTGGACAGTGAGGAAGGGGATCTGTTTATGCAGGATCTAATTCAATTAAGAAGGTGGGGCAGAGAACCGCAAATTGAATTTAATTTTAACAAACGCATGGTGATACATTTTGCTATGTCAAAAAAAACCACACAAAAACTGATGGAGTAAATCGGTGGGTCAGGCAGCATCCCCAGAGAACATAGATAGGTGACATTTTGGGTCGGGACCCTTCTTCAGACTGATTCTGCTCAGTTTAGAAACTCTCTTTCCATCTGCATTTTTACTCTCCCTCTTTGTATCAATATGGTGATGTTTCCAAGTATCATCCTTTGGTAGCAAGCGTTAATTTGGTACATTAGCAATTGCCATCTGAAACTCCAGGTGCTAGATATTTACTGTATTCTCAAAGTACTCTGTGAGGTCCTTTAGACATTGATTTTAATAAAAGCCCAGTCTCCCTTCACTAATCAATGTTCGCTTGCCCCTGCCCCTCATGCACCAGTTCCAAATGATCAATACTTAGATCCAATATTCCACAGTCTCAGCGTAGTTCCACCATTAGAAGTGTATCTGCGTCTTTGGCTAATTCCCTACTTGTTATTTGAACAGGTTGTCACATTTCATTATCAGACACATATTCATTATCAGATGGTGTATCCCAAAGATGTATGGGTTGGTGGGTTAACTAGGCTTCTGTAGATAGCCTCTAACGTGTTGATGAGTGGTAGCATCCGAGCAGACAAGGTGCGTGGAAAATAAATGGGATTAGCATTAATGGGCGCTTGGTGGTCAGTGTGGACCCAAGGGGCCTGTTTCTGGTTTAGTTTAGAAGAAATGGGTGATGTTTCAGGTCGAGACCCTTCTTCAAAATGAAAGTCTGAGACTCTCAGTCTAAAGAACGGTCTCGACCCAAAACGTTACCATTTCTTTTCTCCCCAGATGCTGCCTGTCCGGCTGAGTTACTCCAGCATTTTGTGCCTATTTTCGGTGTAAATAAGCACCTGCAGTTCCTTCCTACACATCTGCTTTAGTTTAGCTTTGTTTCATTGACCATGCCGACCAGCAAACCCTCTTGCACTAGGATATACTGCATATTAGGGGACAATTTACAATTTATTTACCAAAGCCAATTAGCCTTTAAACCTGCATGTCTTTGGAGTGTGGGAGGAAACCGGGGCACCCAGAGAAAACCCATGCGGCCACGGGGAGAATGTACTAACTCTGTGCAGGCATTCCAAATCTGAGGAAGATTTGCCATAGAGGGAGTGCAGAGAAGGTTCACCAGACTGATTCCTGGGATGTCAGGACTGTCTTATGAAGAAAGACCGGATAGACTCGGTTTATACTCTCTAGAATTTAGGAGATTGAGAGGGGATCTTATAGAAACTTACAAAATTCTAAAGAGGTTGGACAGGCTAGATGCAGGAAGATTGTTGCCGATGTTGGGGAGGTCCAGGACAAGGGGTCACAGCTTAAGGATAAGGGGGAAATCCTTTGGGACCGAGATGAGAAGGACTTTTTTCACACTGAGAGTGGTGGGTCTCTGGAACTCTCTGCCACAGAGGATAGTTGAGGCCAGTTCATTGGCTATATTTAAGAGGGAGTTAGATGTGGCCCTTGTGGCTAAGGGGATCAGAGGGTATGGAGAGAAGGCAGGTACGGGATACTCAGTTGGATGATCAGCCATGATCATATTGAATGGTGGTGCAGGCTCGAATGGCCTACTCCTGCACCTAATTCCTATGTATCTATCACCTGTGGTCAGGAGTGAACCCAGGTCTCCGGCGCTGCGCCACCATGCCACCCCCGTTTCTGGTGGTGAGCGGCTCTCTGACTGCCGAGACGTGATCAGAAAACTCTGGTTGGAGACCGTGCTGGGTATTAAGGCACTGCTTCAGTTTTAGAAGTGCCATCATTAAACCATGTGTTGGCCATTCCTGCCGATCCCACAGGTCTCACAGCAGTGCTCTGAAGAGCAGGGACAATGTTCTGCCTGATGCATATCCCTCAATATTACTAATAACTTGATTATCTTCTTATTATCACATTGCAATTTGTGAGAGCTTGCTGTGGACAAAATGGCTGCCGTGCTTCCTACTTGCAACACAATTCAATGATTTAAAGAGGTAAAGCCATGCGAATGCAAATCTCTCTCTGCTCCCCCATTCTCATGCCTTATTCCACTGTCCTTGCACTGTACATTTACAGCAACTGTTTCAATCTCCACTGATGTTAGCCATCAGACCTTTCTACTCCCGCACAACCTTCCTTGATCATTCTTTATACATCTTTAATAACACTGGGACCGTGGGCCAATTCTTGCCCAGATTGATGGGATAAAAATAGATTTTTCTCTGTTGGCTCATTAAACAAGCTTGGCTGGTCTCAACCTAATTCCTAATTTGCTCCATCTGCTCAAAATCCTCCACTAATTGTCTCTGAATTGGCAATCAAACTCCAATAGGTCACAAGGACTAGTAGGAGTGTGGGGATGAAAACAAATTGATGAACAGTGGGTTTTCCCTCGTGGTAAAACATGTCCTAACTCTTTCAAGATTTAAAGACAAACACAGTACAGCACCTTCCACCATTCTGTTTGCCACATGATGCACCAACATTAATTAATTGCAATAATCACTATTAGTAAATCTACAACAGACTTTGACAGGATATCTCCAGCACTGGAGTGCACAGGTAACCATGTAACCTTGGTGCATCTGTGGGCCTCTGTTTTGTGTGCTATGCACCATTTCCTCTAGAGAGCCTGTCTCCCTAACACAATTTCTCCTTTCGTGTGGCGTGCACAGCCTAAAGTTGTAGGACAACTTGTTCTATCTTTCGTTTGTGCACGTCGAGTTGATTGCATTAGTCGAAACAGAGCGGACCACGTGAAGGTTGCAGTCTTCCACCCGCCTAACACAATGAAGTGGCACAGCGGTAAAGTTGCTGCCTTACAGCGCCAGAGACCGGGGTTCGATCTTGACTAAGGGTGCTGTCTGTACCGAGTTTGTACGTTCTCCCTGTGGCCATGTGGGTTTTATCCGGGTGCTCCAGTTTCCTCCCACATTCCAAAGAAGTGCAGGTTTGTAGGTTAATTAGCTTTGGTAAAAATTGTAAATTGTCCCTAGTGTGTGGGATAGCGCTAGTGTGTGTTCGGGGTGATCGCTGGTCGGCGCGGACTCGGTGGGCTGACAGGTCTGTTTCCACACTGTAATTGTGAAGTAAAGGAAGGAGGTGAGTAATCCATGCGGAGTCTGGTATTGTCTTCAGAAAATGTTATTACTAGGTAGTCATTTGTCTAAACATGACCTGTACTTCTCTACATATCCTTTTTATAGATTTCCTTATCTATGGTAAATATGAATATATAAGGTTAAATAAAGTATTTATTTTGCATTTAGGGCCATTATTAGGTCACGTTCCACATGTTCAGCATATTGGTGCTTGGTTCTTATTGTCACGTGTACCGAGATACAATGGAGAAACATTGTTTGTGTGCTCTCCAGTCACATTATGCCACACGTGAGTACAGTCACGACACGCACAAGTACAACAAATAGTCCAGAGAGCACAAATGCCAGAGTGCAGAATATAGTGGCAGTCGTACAGTTATAAAGTGTAGCGTCTATTCAAATCCCCTCCTTTGTATCCTCACTCCCACCCCCGTCCCTATTGTCCCCTCTCATCCACCCACTCACTTTGGCCTTACATTTAACTCCTCCTCTTTCCTTCTCTGATCCCCTTTTAGAAACATAGAAAATAGGTGCAGGAGTAGGCCATTCGGCCCTTCGAGCCTGCACCGCCATTCAATATGATCATGGCTGATCATCCAACTCAGTATCCCGTACCTGCCTTCTCTCCATACCCCCTGATCCCCTTAGCCACAAGGGCCACATCTAACTCCCTCTTAAATATAGCCAACGGACTGGCCTCAACTACCTTCTGTGGCAGAGAGTTCCACAGATTCACCACGTTCTGTGTGCAAAATGTTTTTCTCATCTCGGTCCTAAAGACGTCCCCATTTTCACCTTTAGCTTTTATCACTTCACCCATCTACCAATCAACTCCCCATCTTACATGTATCCACCCATTCACTTGCTGGTCTTTGTCCTGCCCCCACCTCACTTATCCAGCTTTGTTTTCCACCCTTACTCCAACCAGTCTGAAGAAGGGTTCCAATCTGAGCGTGTCCACTCTCTTCACAGATGCTGCCTCTCACTGAGTTTCTCCAGCACTTTCGTGTTTTGCTGAAGATTCTGACATCCGCAGTCTCTAGTGCCCTTGTACTTGTGCTGGATTCACCCCAGCGTGGGCCAGATGTTCCAGGGGGTTGGGAAATCTGTGAAGGTTGGTGCTGTCCCATTGGCCAGGCCGTGGTGCTGGCAGATGCTGCCATCAGCAGCGCTGGAATCTGGGGCTTCCATGATGAAACAAGTGTCAGTAGATGTCCTGGCACCAGGCAGATCTCCTCATCTCCCCGCACTGTTGCATTAGAACAGAGGAGGATTGAACCTGCCTTTGAACCTTATCATCCCAGCCAGTTGTTTGTTGGTTTACTGACTTCTCCAAAATAAATGACATTATTTATGATATTTGGGTTAACTTGGGTGAAATCTTTGTTTTTTTTAATTCTGTGTTTTGAAGACTGTGCCTTCAGCCACCATGGTTCAAATCACTGGAATACTCTCCTTTCTCCTCTTTATCTCATTAAGTAATGGCAGCACAGTGGTTAAGTTGCTGTCTTACAGCGTCAGAGACCCGGGTTCGATCCTGACTGTGGCTGCTTTCTGTACGTAGTTAGTCCGTTCTCCCCACGACTGCGTGGGTTTTCTCCGGGTGCTCTAGTTTCCCCTCACATTGCAAAGATGAGAAGGCTTGTTGGTTAATTGACTTCTATAAAATTGTCCTTGGTGTGTAGGATGGAGATAGTGTGCGGGTGATCGCTGTTTGGCGTGGTCTTGGTGGGCTAATGGGCCTGTTTCCACACTGTATTTCTAAACTTAACTAAACTACAAGAGTCAACATGTGGCAGTTCTGTGAAAGTTTATGTAGGCCGCAGACTGAGTATTGTGTGCATTTCTGGTCACTCTATTACATGAAGGATGAGGAGGCTTTAGAGAGGGTGCATGGAGAGAGAAGATATTCTGTGGTCTTGACTGGAGGGTATTTGCTATGATGAGAGTTTGGACGAGCCTGGATTGTTCTGGAGCATCAGAGGCTGAGGAGAGACCTGATAGAAGTCGATTAAAGAATGAGCGTTATAGACAGGGCGGACAATCAGATTCATTTTCCTGGGGTGGAGATGTCAAAGATTAGAGGGCATAGGTTGAAGGGAAAGGGGAAAAGTTTAAAGGAGAGTGCGTTCCTGAAAGGTGCTGGTGGGGTAGACAGATACAATTGTATTTAAGAGGCTCTTGGATAAATACATGGATATGCAGGGAATGAAGAGCGTGGACCACATATGGGGAGCTGAGCGGTAGTTTAGTTCGCCAAAGGGTCTGTTTCTGTGCTGTACCATCCTATGTTCCTTTTTAGATCCTGTCTATCTGACCCACTTATTTTGCCATCTATCCAGCTGATGGGCTTTGAGTCCATTTCTGGTTATGTGTAAACTGCCTTCAGCTACTTCACTACCTGAATGCTTTAAATGCAACTCGTTGTGAATATATGTCGATGTCTGCTGCGCTCGCTGTTGATTCCTCGGGCAACTGTGCTGACAAGGAGTGGATGAGCTGCATCGTCCAAACTCCAAGTGATTAAATACAAGGGAGACGGCAGGATTGAAGCAGGACCCTGAGGGGTAAGGACAGCATCCTTATTGATGCTAATTCAGCTCTTTGACTCTGCCAGGTTTGGCAGTCCTTCCCAACCCGTTCTCATCTGCTTGTCCTTTATCTGCTCTTACAACTCAGTGGAAAAACACCTCGGCGTTGAGCTACGCCAGGAGAAACATCTGGAGCAGATGTGCAAGAAAATTCCCAACCATCTTGTATTGCGGGAACGTCGGTCTTATTTGGCCATTGGCTGCCCTCTGTAACATCAACCCCTTTTAGAATTTGCAAATACAAAATTCTCTACCCCACTCTGACCTTTCTATCCATGGCCTCCTGCATTTATACGAGACCCAGTGCGAGCCTGAGGAGCAACACCTTGACTAGTATAGTTGTCAGGGGTCATGGGGAGAAAGCAGGCGAATGGAGTTGAGCGGGAAGGATAGACCAGCCGTGATTAAATGGCAAAGTAGACTTGATGGGCTGAATTACCTAATTTTGCTCCTATAACCTATGAACTAATGAGCCTCATCTTCTATCTGTTGCATGTTGCAGCCGACCCGACTCTGTCACGTTCTCCATCTCTGGGTAACTTGCTCTTTCGTTCTGTTAGCAATAAAACGGGCTATTTCTTCCTCTCTGGCTCGCAATTCACAACTCGTCTTTCCTTTTATCATTTCATCTCTGGCCTCTGTCCAACCACCTGCCTATCAAAACCCTCATCCCCCCCCCCCCCTCGCATGTACCCACCTATCTCTTGCCAGACTTCATCCGGCCCCTCCTCGCTTCCAGCTTTCTTTTCCTTCATGAACCCCTGCCGTCCTTCACATACAGAGTTTGACATTGTGGAAACAGGCCCTTCGGCCCAACTTGCCCACACTGGCCAACATGTCCCAACTACACTAGTCACACCTGCCTGCGTTTGGCCCATATCCCTCCGAACCTGTCCTATCCAAGTACCTGTCCTAATTTTTTCTAAAAGTGGCAATAATCCCTGCCTCAACTACTTCCAACGCCAGCTAGTTCCATACACCCACCACCCTTTGTGTGGAAAAAGTTACCCTTCAGATTCCTAATAAATCTTTCCCCCCCCCCCCCCCTCACCTTAAACCTATGTCCTGTGGTTCTCAATTCCCCTACTGTGGGCAGGAGACTCTGTGTGTCAGCCCAATCTATTCCTCTCATGATTTTGTGCACAAGGTGAAGGTGCTCCCTCAGCGATGTTGCAACACCAAATGTGAAACTGTTTGCGATGAAGCAGATGCAATTGACAATCTACACTAAAGACTGGTGCAATAGGACTCTTAGCAGCCAAAATATGTTGTATAAATACATTGAGGCCTGACAGTGAACTCCTAACATGCAGCAGCCAAATGAGTGGATTAAGCAATGATGAAATCTCATATTGGCTCATTCATCTGGAACAATCCTGTCAAATAGCACAGTTTTAAAGAATAGCATTGGCAAGCAGTGATTTTTAGTGTTAAATGTGTGGAGTGCATTTACTGCTAGGTGTGGGGACAAATCCTTCATTTTAATAGCTATTGCTTTCACCAGGAAAGATAATTCCCCAGGTAATTAAATAGTATTGAGGATGTGACAATGATCAGCAGAAAATGGTGTGAAATCTGAATGCAATAATTCACCCAGTGTCTTGTCGAACGGTAACAATAAGAAATGTTTGGATACCATGATAATAGTGACTACTTTGACAAGGGATTTATCTCTGCACAAAGGATATCGAATTTTTTCACCCATATAAAAAAAAAAGCTGCGGAGGCTGAAGGTTTTGAAACTGAGCTCGTTGAAGTTTGGTTTGGCCAAGAAGATAGATGGAGTTGAGATTAGATCATTGGGTTGCGGGACAGGATTAAGAGGTAGAGTGGCCGTTGCCTGCTCTGGGAATCCTGGTTGAGAGAGTATCTGACCACCTGACCCAGATTGGTGATAGATATAATTGGTTGTAGAGTTTGGTTATAGCTGGCCCTGGGGCAGCTCCAGAGATTTTCCTCCTGGTTAAACCTCTTGCGTGAAGTTCTTGCAACCACCAGAAGAGCACAACATAAGGAATTGGATCAGGAGCAGGTCATTCAACCCATGTTTGTTCCACCATTCAGTAAAATCATGGCTGCACCTTGATCACAGCACCACCTTCATAGAAACATAGAAAGCAGGTGCAGGAGGAGGCCCTTCGAGCCTGCACCGCCATTCAATATGATCATGGCTGATCATCCAACTCAGTATCCTGTACCTGCCTTCTCTCCATATCCCCTGATCCCTTTAGCCACAAGGGCCACATCTAACTCCCTCTTAAATATAGCCAATGAACTGGCCTCGACTACCTTCCTGCACTAACCCCATATAAAGAGTCATACAGTGTGGAAACATGCCCTTCAGTCCAACTTACCCACATCAGCCAACATGTCCCAGCTACAGTAGTCCCTCCTGCCCACATTTGCTCCATATTCCTCCAAACCTCTCCTATCCGTACACCTGTCTAACTGTTTCTTAAACATTGAGATAGTCACTGCCTCAACTACCTCCTCTTCCATTAACCTACCACCCTTTGTGTGAAAAAGTTTCCCCTCAGATTCCTATTTAAAATCTTTTCCCCTTCGCCATAAACCCATGTCCTCTGGTCATCTATTCAGCTACTCTGGGCAAGAGATTCCATATCCTTCAATATCCAAGCATCAAATTCCACCTTGAGTATTATCAATGATTGAATCGCCACAGCTCTCTTGGGTAGATTGCAAAGGTTTGCATCCTTGGGATGAAGGCATTTCTTCTCTTCCCGATGCTGAATAGCGGACCCTTTATTCTGAAACTCTTCTCTGTGATAGACAGCCCAGCCAGGAGACACACATTGCTGTATCTATCCTATTAGAGCCTATAAAAAGAAATTCAATGTCTAGGAAGAAATTTCAGATGCTGGTTGACATCAAAGATAGACACAAAATGCTGGAGTAACTCGGGCAGCATCGCTGCAGAAAATACATAGGTAATGTTTCAGAAGGGTTCGGACCTGGAATGTTCCCTATTCCTTTTCTCCAGAGAAGCTGCCTGACCCACTGAGTTTCTCCAAAAAATAGAATGCTTCAGCAAGATCCCCTCTCATTCTTCTAAACTCAAGTGAATGTCAGCCCAGGCCGCTTATTGCTCATCTGAAGAATGGGCTGACCAGAAACATCAGCAGTTCCTTCCTTCTCCAGATGCTGCCTGACTTGCTGAGTTCTTTCAGCACCTTGTGTTTTGCTGCTTATTTCTCCTCCAAGGAACGTTACCCATGCCAGGAATCGATCCAGCAAGCCTTCATTGTCCCCTCTCTATCAGGTCGGTAAATCAGACCCATGGTTCCTGGTGTGCTCGAACCAGCCCTACATAACTGCAATCAGACGCTACTACTCTTGAACTCAAATCCTCTTGAAATAAAGGGCAACTTTTAATTTCCCTTCCATGTTCACTCTCAGTTGAGCTTATTATCACGTGTACCGAAGTGAAGTGAAAAGGTTTTGCTGACTAGCCAGCAGGAAGACTATACATGATCAACCTGTTCCACAGTGTCCAAATACATGATAAAGGTTTAGTGTAAGATGAAGCCCAGTGATTGATGTGCAATGATATCCAAGCCCCTCTATACACTGACTCCTTGGGATATCATTGGGTCCGATCGCTCGTGTTTCAGACGACGTGGAGCTCGCTCTTGGCTTCTGTCGTCGTCCAACATGTTGACAGAATTGGTCGCCCAACGCGTCACAGGGTGCATCGTGTCCTCGTTCCCGGGGATCAACACGAGAAGGCGTCTGGCATGACCCCCATCAATGGGTTAATGAGTACTTGGGTTATCGAAGTACTGCAGTGAGCGCTCACTAACGAATATGTTCCCCACGAATGTACAGCCGTGGGTGTCACGCAGTACAATAGACAATAGGTGCAGGAGTAGGCCATTCGGCCCTTCGAGCCAGCACTGCCATTCAAGGTGATCATGGCTGATCATCCCCAATCAGTACCCTGTTCCTGCCTTCTCCCCATATCCCCTGACTCCACTATTTCAAGAGCTCCCTCTTGAAAGCATCCAGAGAACCTGCCTCCACCTCCCTCTGAGGCAGAAAATTCCACAGACTCACCACTCTCTGTGAGAAAAAGTGTTTCCTCGTCTCCGTTCTAAATGGCTTACTCCTTATTCTTAAAATGTGGCCTCTGGTTCTGGAACAGTGGCCCCTGGTTCTACAAAGATCAGATGCGGGACAAAGAGAAGAAGGTTTTGTCCCTGATATCTCAGACACTTGTCCCCAAACACCTCAATAGCAGCTGCCAGTGTGGCTGTACATTAGAAGCAAGTGCATGTCTTGTACCTTGTCTACACCAGAGGGCTGAGGGCAATTAACCTCCCAAACCGCACGTCTGTGAGAAGTGGGAGGAAAACCAACACAGTCGCGGAGATCGTGCAAACGTCACGCAGGCAGCACTGGAGGTCAGGATTGAACCCGGGTCGCAGCAGTGGGGAGGCAGCATCTTTGCGAGCTGTGCCACTGACTGCACCATTAGATCAGGACCGACCACTCCCAATGGTTACCAGGGTGCAGCCACCCATTAGATGTGGTTGCTTTCCGACAGCTCCCCTTCTGAGGCGGCAATATTTCTGCACGCCAGTCAGTAATTCAGGGATTCTGATTTAATTCCATGCAACCTTTCAAAGATCAGTCGAGTGTAAAAACCGTTCAATGATACAGACCAACATCTGTAAATTGAACAGTCATATTCATTAAGGAAGCATTAAAACAATACTCAGCCAGCGTTCTGGGACCTTGTGCTTTGAGCAGGTTGTTACTGAGTCTCTAACACCGCAAGTGGTTATTAAAGGGTACAGATATTAAAAAGGGTCACTGATGCGGGGGGAGGGGAATGGGGAAAATACATGGCAAAAGCCCTCTGCAGATGCCAGTGATCTGGAAGTGTTTCATACAATGATGGGTCGCTAATCTTCCCAGCGTCTGTCTGCATGGAGCATGCTGGAGGAATTCTAATTGTGTATTCCGCTTTGACAGCTCGCCTAGTGATCCTAAATAGAGATTTGTCACACTTCATTCAGGCCTGTCTCGGGCAGGCAAGCTGCTGATGAGCTCCCAGAGTCACAGGAGGTCGACTTCCAATCAATGTGCAAAGTGAAAAAGCCATCAGTAATTCAGTGAAGAAGAGAAGTATTTCAAGGGATAACGGGTTATTGCAGAGGTCAGGCATGCACGAATATAAAAGAGATCGATATCTAGACAGCTATCAGTCTGATTACATAATAGGGCTTTGTCTGCGCTGTTTGGAAAGGCAATGATACAGCTCGGTGAGATTGAAGATTTAAGACCAATTTTATACAATTTATCTACTTCAGAGCATTCCGTATTGTGAGGCTGATATTCAAAGTTCACTGATTGATAAACTAGTCTGGCATGGAAACAGGCCATTTGTTCCACTGGGACTGAAGCACAACCCAGCTAATCCCACTCCCCCACCCTCTGCCATTCCCTCTGCAAAAACCCTCTCCTACATACATGTCAAACTCCCGTTAGAAAGTGGGTGCAGCAGCATCTAGGGAGCGAAAGAGATAGGCTGGGTCTGAAGAAGGGTCTCGACTGGGTCTGAAGAAGGGTCTCGACCCGAAACGTCGCCTATCTCCTTCACTCCTTAGATGCTGCTGCACCCGCTGAGTTTCTCCAGCTTTTTGTGTAACCCTTGATTCTCCAGCATCTGCAGTTCCTTCTTTAACACATTATCCCTTTAGAAAATGTAGTTCTAGTTTAGAGATACAGCATGGAAACAGTCCTTTCGGCCCGCCGAGTCCATGCTGACCATCGATCGCCTACCTGTTCACACTGGATCTACCCTCTCATCCAATCACTGCACACCAGGGGCAATTTTAAAGAGGCAAATTAAACCGGAGCACCTGGCGAGAATCTACATGGTCACAGGGAGAACGTGCAAACTCCACACAGGCAGCACCCGAATTCAGGATGGGATCGAACCCATTGCAAGTGAATCTGCCTTCACTCCCGAAGATCGTACAGTCCAGATTCGAACTGCTTACGGGGAAAGGCCCTTCCACACAGCACTTTTAGTTCTTTTGACAATCGATCAATTCTCCGATGTCTGGTATTGGCCCTCTGCCGATGGGAACAGTTTCCTTCTACCCTGTCAGTCCCCTTCACGATTTAAATCCCTCCGTCTGATCCCATCACCCCCTCTTCTGGTCCAAGGGGAACAGTCCAGCTTCTCCACTCCATCCGCAGTTCCACTGCTTCACATCCTGGAATCACTTTGGTGACTCTCATCTGGCCCTCCTCTAAAGCCTTCATATCTTCCAGCGATGGGACACTCAGAATGGGCCCAGTACTCCAATGTTTTATGAAGATCTACTGCAACCCTCTTGCTTATGTTCTGTGCCTCTATTTCTGAAGCCCTGGATCGCAAATGTATTTTAAACCACTTTCTCTACCAGTCCCATAGATGTCATCAAAATGTGCAGATCTCTCAGTTCTAGTATCCCGTTTTAGAATTGTGCCCCCCTAGTTTGCATTGCTGCTTCTCTTTCTCCCTACCAAGATGTCACACTTCCCATTTCTCAGTATTAAACTTTGTTCTTTATGCAGCTGTTTTTTTTCTAGCTTTCTTCTCCCCCCCCCCAACTCCCTCCAACCCCTCCCTCTCGTCTGAAGAAGGGTCCCGACCCACCTATCCATGTTTCCTGGACATGCTCCCTGAATTGCACTTTGGATCTTTTTTTTTTCTAAACCAGCACTTGCAGTTCCTTGTTTCCACTGTGTCCTTTCTACCACCCTCTCAATGTCCTTGAGTTGTAACAAAGAACTGCAGATAGGGGTTCATACACAAAGGGGCACTAAGTGCTGGAGTAGCTCGGGTGGTCAGGCAGCATGTGTATGAAGGAACGGCAGATGCTCATTTACATCGAAGGCCGACACGAAATTCTGGTCTCAACACAAAGCATCTCTGGATAGAAAGATTGGGGAGAGGGGGACACAGAGATAAGGAAGTGTAAGGTGTGAAAACGAGACATCAGAGGGGACGAGGCTCAGGGAACATGTAGACTTGATTATTGTTAGCATGGAGGAGGTGACAATTTTAATCTGTGGGACAGTCAGACTGGTCGGAGAACGAGTAAGTGGGAGGGATGGAGATAGAGGCAAAGCAAGGGTTACTTGAAGTTAGAGAAGTCAATATTCATACGACTAGGGTGTGAGCAGCCCAAGCGAAATATGAGGTGCTGTTCCTCCAATTTGTGCTGGGCCTCTCACTGATAATGAAGGAGGTGCAGGACAGAAAGGTCAGATTGGGAATGGGGGGGGGGGGGTTAAAGTGCTGAGCAACCGGGAGATCGGGTAGGTTTAGGCAGACTGAGCGGTGGTGTTCAGCGAAACGATCGCCGAGCCTGCGCTTGGTCTCGCCAATATATAGGAGTCCACACCTGGAACTGCGGATACAGTAGATGAGGGTGGAGGAGGTGCAAGGGACCCTCGGCCTCTCCCGAAAACATTGTCGGGGTCCTGGGACGGAGTCGAGCGAGGAGGTATACGGACAGGTGTTGCACCTTCTGCCGTTGCAGGGGAAAGTATCTGTGGAGGGAGTGGTTTGGGTAGGAAGGGACGTTGACCAGAGAGTTGCGGAGGGAACGCTCTCTGCGGAAAAGGGTGGAGATGGGTAGATGTGACCAGTTTTGGGATCCCGTTGGAGGTGGTGATAATGTTGGAGGATTATGTGCTGTACACGACGGCTGATGGGGTGGAAGGTGAGGACTAGGGCGACTGGAGGGGGGGGGGGGGGCAAGCGCTGCAGGATATCGAGGGGACTCTGTGAGAGCCTCAACTATGATGGAAGAGAGAAACCCCCATTCCCTGAAGAATGACGACATCTCCGATGTCCTGGTATGGAACACCTCATCTTGGGCGCAGATGCTACGTAGACGGAGGAATTGCGAGTAGGGGATAGGGTCTTTGCAGGATGCAGGGTGGGAAGAAGTGTAGTCTAAATAGCTGTGGGAGTCGGGAGGTTTATAATAGTTGTCAGTCAATAGTTTATCACATGTGATGGTGAGATCAAGAAATGGTAGGGAGATGTCAGACTGGTCTAAGTCTATTATGCCACAGAAGAGCACATCAGGTCAGCACAATATAAATAAATGGAATGAAGAATATGGCGTTGCAGCTGTAGAGAAAGTGCAGATAACACAAAAAAAATGCAATGGCTGCATTGAGGTACATTGGAAGATTGGGAAATAATTCCGCAAGTAACCTATGTAGCTATCACTGGTGGAGCCATTTGAACCGTGCAGCATTGAACATTGGAGCGGTGGCAGCAGTAGTTTAACATAAGCTGTTCAAGTGCATCGGTGTGAAGTGACGAATGGTCGAGTGTGAACATAACCCTCCAATTCCAGACCTGTTTGAAATGGCCCTGTGGGCACAGAGCCGTGGGTCATAGACCTGAAAATGAAATACAGAAACATTGCAATTCCAAGGATCCTGTGCCTGGCCGGGTTATGGGTAAATCTATCAACCACGTTTTTAAAAAAATTGTATTCTGCAAATAAGGAAAGATACAAGCTCACATTAGCTGCTTTACTGAATCCTGGGCTAATGGTTGTGATCATTGACATGAGACTTGGTGATTGGCCATGGAATAATAATGCAGTGTTGGCTAACTCTGATGGATGCAGCCGGCTGTACTTTTTGAGAGGACTCTGCTCCTTCATGTCTGCAGTAAGATGCAGCGGATGTCCTACCAATGGGCGATGGCCAGTGCCATCTTCTCCGCTGCCTTGTGCTGGGCCGGCAGGGCGGAGGCTACGCATGCCAACGGGATTAACAAACTCGTCAAGAAGGCTGTCTCTGCCCTGGTGGTGGAGTGGGATTTATGGGCGGTGGTCTTAGAGGGGAGGATGCTCCTCAATCTGTGGACAATACAGCTCACCCCCTCCTTGACACACTGGTCAACCTGAGGAGCACCTTCAGCAAATGACTGATTCTACCAAGATGCAGTACGTAACACCACAGGAGATCCTTTTTCCCTGTGGCTATCAAACAGTACAACTCCTCTCCCTCCTGTTGTGGGGTAGACTGACTCTCCTCTCCCCCCCACCCCCCCCATCGGGCCCCTTCCCCAATCTTTGCACATCCCAATCCTTTCCACTCGTCACTTGAATTTCACCTTTCATGTATCTTGCTGTGATTTGTGACTGTTGGCAGACCAATTTCGCCCCTGAGATTGTATCGTATCGTATATTCAACTGATCAGAGCAGCAGCGATTGAGGGAACTACATCAAGGTGGAGCAAGAACAAGGCTCACGAGCAGCGATGCTAGAGCAGACAGTCGTCTCAAGAGGTCAAAGCTCAGAGATCAAGCATCCACTTCCTTGGATGTGCAACTATTACCACTGAATATTTCGTGGTTTTTTTTTCCTCATTTTTTTTTAAGCTTCAAATGTCTTTGACTTCAGTCAGCTCTTGGCCAGCCACAGGCAAGACTACAACAGAGAGAGAGAGGGAGGGATAGATTGTTCCCCTCGCATTCCCTCGCTGCCTCTGAGCTACAGATACAGTGATGCAGAGAGATGTTCTGTCAGAGCAGCCACACAAAGTGATGCTTCAGACGCCCATTTAAGATTGTGAAGTTGAAGGCCAAAGACTGTCATAGCTGAGCTGCGGAGGGAAAACCTTTTCTCTGATGCAGACAAGCCTCGCTGCTGAACCTCCAGCATTGTTCCTTTGGACTGAATCCAAAGTGAAGATGTGTATTCCTGTCACATCAGGCTCTCGACAGCCTCGGTACTGCTGGCAAGTGCTGACCTTTCCCCTCCAAAGCAAGCTGATGTACAAGTATGATTGCCACTGATGTAGCACTGCTTCCAGCCAAGAGACTTTTGTACCATTTCAAAACAGTAATTCTGTGAAATTGCTGTTTTGAAATGCCCTTATCATCGTAATAGACTGTGAAAGTGTTCTCATTTCATCACCTAGATTGCGCATTTGTAAACCGACAGGAAGCAGTTCATGCTGAAAGAAAGAGCTGGCATTTCAATAGCACCTTCCATCAGCTCCACATACCTCCAAGCGCTGCGCCACTGATGTGCATTGGAGCAGCAAGTGATTTGCACACAGCAAGATCCCACAGGTAGCCTCACGGGGATGTCACACTGTGGAGCAGCTGCTGCTGCCTTCGCAGCCCGAAAAAATCCAAGTTCCATCCTCGCTTCCAGTGTGGAGTTTTCACGTTCTCCCTGTGACCGCATAGGTTTCCTCTGGGTGTCCTCCAGTTTCCTCCCACATCCCAAAGACGTGCGGATTTGCAGGGTTAGTGGTCACTGTAAATCACCACTCGTGTGCAAGGAATGGATGAGAAAGTGGGATAACATAGAACTAGTTTGGACGGGTGACTGATGGTCAACATGGACCTGGTGGGCTGAAGAGCCTGTTTCTATGCTGTATTAATTCAATTCAATGTCCCAAAAATGTGTCGGCTGGTAGGATAATTGACTGATTTAAATCGCCTCTAGTGTGCAGGTTATGTAGAATTTGGAGTGAGTTGATGGGAATATGGGGAGAATAAAATGAATTAGGGTGGAATCGGGATAAATGGGTGTTTGATGGCCAGCAGGGACTCGGTGGGCTGAAGGGCCTGTTTCTCTCTATATCGGTCTATAATGAGCCGGTGGGCCTGATGCTTGCCTTGGAATGTCTCCACCAGCACCTTCCTGGGCCAGATGCAAGAGGTGACTTCAGCGGCCTCATTAGGTAAACACAGAAAATAGGTACAGGAGTAGGCCATTCGGCCCTTCGAGCCAGCACCACCATTAAATATGATCATGGCTGCTCATCCAAAATCAGTACCCCGTTCCTGCTTTCTCCCTGTAGCCCTTGCTTCCGTCAGCCCTAAGAGCTAAATTTTAACTCTTTCCTGAAAACATCATGGTGATAGAAGGTCATAAGTGATAGTCATAGTATTAGGCCATTCGGCCCATTAAGTCTACTCCGCCATTCAATCATGGCTGATCTATCTCTCTCTCCTAAACCTCATTCTTCTGCCTTTTCCCCATAACCTCTAACACCCGTATTAATCAAGAATCTATCTATCTATCTCTGCCTTAAAAATATCCACTGACTTGGCCTCCACAGCCTTCTGTGACAAAGAATTCCATAGATTCACTGCCCCATCTCCTTCCTAAAAGAATGTCCTTTAATTCTGAGGCTATGACCTCTAGTCCTAGACTCTCCCGCTGGTGGAAACATGCTCTCCACATCGGGCCTCCCTAGACTAGTCTCCAGCAGCGAGGACCAGCTGCCAATGGAGTGGAGGCCAACTGTAATGGCTCGATTGTAACCATGTCTTTCTGCTGACTGGATTGCATGCAACACAAGATTTTCACTTCACCTCTGTGCACATGACAATAAACTAAACTAAAACTGAAGATAAGACACAAAATTCTGGAGTAACTCAGTGGGACAGGCAGCATCTATGGAGAGAAGAAATGGGCGACGTTTCGGGCCGAGACCCTTCTTCACCCATTCCATCTCTCCAGAGATGCTGCCTGTGGCGCTGAGTTACTCCAGCTGTTTGTGTCCTTTCTTCAGTTTAAACCCGCATCCGCAGTTCATGACTGCACAAGAGAAAACTGAGACAGCCTCTCCCTGGAGCCCCAGTGATAGGGCAAAGCTGCACGGAGCCTTGTGTAATGAAATATATGCAGGGTTTAAGGAGTCGGATCAATGAGTGGAGGAAGCACATGGTGAAGTACACAAAGACCTAATTATTCAAGCAAACACAAGTAGAACACAGAAAAACTATCAACTATCAATAAAGTAACAACATCTCCCTGTGGCTCAACTTCAACTCCTCCTCCCATTCCGAATCCGACCTTTCTGTCCTGGGCCTCCTCCATGGCCAGAGTGAGCACCACTGGAAACTGGAGGTGCAGCATCTCATATTCCACCTGGGCAGTCTGCACCCTAGTGGCATGAACATTGACTTCCCCAATTACCAGTAGCCCTTGCTGTCTCCCCCCCCCCCCCTTCTCAGCTCTCCCTCAGCCCTCTGGCTTCTCTTGCTTTCTCCTTCCTGCCCCCCTCACCCTACATCAGTCTGAAGAAGGGTTTCAGCCCGAAACGTTGCCTATTTCCTTCGCTCCATAGATGTTGCCTCACCCGCTGAGTTTCTCCAGCACTTTTGTCCACACATAAAATAATAGGTTTCACGCCCCTCTGTGTCTCCGGTCTGCTCTGGCTGGCACCAGGACACACCATGGTCCAATGTCTATCTATCTCCATCTCTCTCTTTTTTTATCTCCATGAACAACAGGTCAAGCTAGCTGTCCTTGGTACTACAATGGCGTGAGTTATGTGTCCTATCAGACTCGGATGCCTCTGGGAAAGCAAAGCTTATCTCAGTGGCTTCGCAGATGTCCTCATGGTCTACTGGTCGTTTTGAATGAACCCAAGTATTTTTTTGAAACCATCTACTTGTTTACCTAAGCAAGGTTCGAAAATCCTGGTTGCTGTTAATTTAGCTGACAACTCCATTTTAGCTCACATGGTCAGTTTAACCCTTACATTAACGCCTTGCCGTCTGTCAAAGCTGTCCCTGATTTTAACTGCTTCTGATATTTTAAAAACTATCATCGAAAATAAAAAAACTATTTAAAAAAACTAAAAAGGTTTAACTAAAACATTTCAAAATCTTTCAAAACTTTAAATATTTTTATAATGTAATCTACCTCTTCAGTAATTAAAATCAACAAGCCACAGATGCTGACAATCTGAAATAAAAACAGAAAACACTGGGAACACTCATCAGGGCAGACAGCGACTGTGGAGGGTCAGCATGGACTTGGTGGGCCGAAGGGCCTATTTCATAGAAACATAGAAAGATAGAAATTAGGTGCAGGAGTAGGCCATTCGGCCCTTCGAGCCTGCACCGCCATTCAATATGATCATGGCTGATCATCCAACTCAGTATCCCGTACCTGCCTTCTCTCCATACCCTCTGATCCCCTTAGCCACAAGGGCCACATCTAACTCCCTCTTAAAGATAGCCAATGAACTGGCCTCAACTACCCTCTGTGGCAGAGAGTTCCAGAGACCCACCACTCACTGTGTGAAAAAATTCCTTCTCATCTCGGTCCTAAAGGATTTCCCCCTTATCCTTAAGCTGTGACCCCTTGTCCTGGACCTCCCCAACATCGGGAACAATCTTCCTGCATCTAGCCTGTCCAACCCCTTAAGAATCTTGTAAGTTTCTATAAGATCCCCTCTCAATCTCCTAAATTCTAGAGAGTATAAACCAAGTCTATGCAGTCTTTGTTCATAAGACAGTCCTGACATCCCAGGAATCAGTCTGGTGAACCTTCGCTGCACTCCCTCTATGGCAATAATGTCCTTCCTCAGATTTGGAGACCAAAACTGTACGCAATACTCCAGGGGTGGCCTCACCAAGACCCTATACAACTGAAGTAGAACCTCCCTGCTCCTATACTCAAATCCTTTTGCTATGAAAGCTAACATACCATTGGCTTTCTTCACTGCCTGCTGTACCTGCATGCCTACTTTCAATGACTGGTGTACCATGGCACCCAGGTCGCGCTGCATCTCCCCTTTTCCTAATCGGCCACCATTTAGATAGTAGTCGGTTTTCCTATTTTTGCCACCAAAGTGGATAACCTCACATTTATCCACATTATACTGCATCTGCCAAACATTTGCCCACTCACCCAGCCTATCCAAGTCACCTTGCATTCTCCTAGCATCCTCCTCACAGCTAACACTGCCCCCCAGCTTAGTGTCATCCGCAAACTTGGAGATATTGCCTTCAATTCCCTCATCCAGATCATTTATGTATATTGTAAATAGCTGAGGTCCCAGCACTGAGCCTTGCGGTACCCCACTAGTCACTGCCTGCCATTGTGAAAACGACCCGTTTACTCCTACTCTTTGCTTCCTGTTTGCCAGCCAGTTCTCTATCCACACTGTATTCTCTATTTCCGCGTTCTCTATTGCGTTCTCTAATAGAGCATTCTCTATTTCCGCGCTGTATCTCAAAACTAACCTTAAACTAAACTAAGAAATCAGCAAATAGCTCAATATGAACCACTGAGGTAATCTCCGGTGCAAGATTTATGTGTTTAAAGGCATAAGAGGAATATATCCGGTAGATGCACAGAATCTCTTGCCCAGAGTAGGGGAATCGAGGACCAGAGGACATAGGTTCAAGGTGAAGGGGAAAAGATTTAATATGCATCTTTTTCACACAAAGGGTGGTGGATGTATGGAACAAGCTGCCAGAGGAGGTAGTTGAGGCTGGGACTACCCCAGTGTTTAAGAAACCGTTAGACAGGTACATGGATAGGACGGGTTTGGAAGGATATGGACCAAACGCCGGCAGGTGGGACTAGTGTAGCTGGGACATGCTGGCCGGTGTGGGCCTGTTTCTACACGGTATCGCTCTATGACTCTAAGATCCCAACTCCAGTTTTCATTCACTCTGATTGCTACATGTGGGCTGAAGGGCTTCATTCCCACACTGTTGCCCTGAGACCAGGCTGGCTGCAGAAACTGGGTTTGACACAGCGGCAACCACATGAGAATGGAGGAACTGTGATATGAGAATTCACTGAATCAGGAGCTATTTTTAATGGTAATGGGAAATCAACTTGATCTTTGTGGTTCCTCCTGACCCTAATTAACTCTTATGCTGAGTCAGCACACTGCTTATGCAGAGTAACGTCTCTGAGAACACTGGCTATTATCACCTGATTTTACTGAAGGCCATTAGCATCACCAGGGGCCTGGTGTCCATTATGGCCCATTGCCCCTCCCATGTGCACCCTCAGCTTCACAGGTTCAAGTCACCTCGACACCCAACTCACTCACAACCCCCCTGTTACCCCAGCACATTGAATGAACGAATGCCCAGTGTTGTGTTTTGTTAACATGTCCAGAGCCACTCTGGACTTTAGGCTTTACTTTATCATAGAATCATAGAAATTAGGTGCAGGAGTCGGCCATTGGGTCCTTCGAGCCTGCACCGCCATTCACTATGATCATGGCTGATCATCCAACTCAGTATCCCGTACCTGCCTTCTCTCCATACCCCCTGATCCCTTTAGTTACAAGGGCCACATCTAACTCCCTCTTAAATATAGTCAATGAACTAGCCTCAACTACCTTCTGTGGCAGATTTAGCATTTAGAGCTACAGCACGCAAACAGGCCCTTCGGCCTGGGGTGGAAAGCACGGGGAGGCCAGAGGGGACACGTCCCCCCCATGTTTTGAGAGGTGGGGGACTTCCCCCCCCCCCCCCAAGTTTTTGTCATCTGGATTTTAAAATCTTCGATTTCCGCGAGACAGTGGAGATGGGACTGCTGATCAAGGGCGTCGATTGGACGAGAGAGACGTCAGTCAGCAGGCAATGGGGGCGGGACATGATGATTCAGCACGATGATTGGAGGAGGGAAACGTGACACAGACCTGCGCCTCATCCACAGCAAAATCGATCCTGGCCGGGTCTCCGGCTCTGTCCCGTCCCCACTCGAGTGCCCCCCCCCCCATGGGTGACCAGAGAGGTCGGGGGTCAGATCGGTGCGGCACCCCCAGGCCCACAGCCAGCGCAGAGAAGCAGAGCTAAACCCAGCTCACTCTGCCAGGTGAAGCAGCCTGGGCTTGCGGGAAATATGGGCAGCGTGGAGAAGCAGCGCTGGTGTCCCGTCAGTCCAGGCAGGGCTGTAGTTAACCCGGCGAGACAGGCAGAGTTGAGCTGCATTTAGCGCTGGATTGAGCCTCCGAAGCCTCGCGCATGTGTGCGTGAGTGTGCGCATGTGCGCGCGGATGCCAAAATATTGTGTGTGTCCCCCTGTCCCCCAGTCCCCTCCATGTTTTGATAGCGAGTTCCGCTCTTGCCTTCGGCCCACCGAGTCCATGCCGACTAGCGATCATCCCGTACAATGGCACTGTCCTGCACACTAGGGACAATTCACATTTTACAGAAGTCTCTACATCATTGGAGTGTGCGAGGAAACCGGAGCACCCGGAGAAAACCCACGCGGTCACAAGGAGAATCAAGGAACTTTGTGCAGAGAGCACCCGTAGTCGGGATTGAACCTGGGTCTCTGGCACTATAAGGCAGCAACTCTACCGCTGTGCCTCTGTGCTGCCCCCGGTCTTCTTCATAGCAGATTTTATGGGCAGCCTTGCTGTTTTGGGGGATATTACTATCTGCAACTCTCCTGCTATTTTTTATAATAGTGACCAAGATGAATGCAAAGAACTTGGAGCATCCAATGGTCGCGAAAGTGCCGGACAAATAACCACCAGTTTTTGAGATATTGAGAGGTGTGTTCTTCGAGCAAGGGACTGCGGAGAAGGGAAGAGCTGACTGCCGACGGCAGCATCTGAACTGCAGGCTGAAAGGGAGAATCAACATTCTGTTCAGACAGTGAGAAAACCCATTAATTTCCACGGAATGGATCAAAGCAATCACAGAATAAACATTTAAGAATGTTCTTGAGAACAATTGAACTGTGAGCTTGACTCTTTACAAACTATAAGCAATAATGAATATTATATTTAGTTTAGCTGATAAATTGCACTCTGAGATTCATTTTGCAACTACACAAGGGCAAATATGTAAACCTAGTCCTGTATGAATTATTACTATTGCATAATGCCCTTATCAAGTGCTGAATGTGAGCTCTGCATTATTAAAAATATGCCTAGACCTTCCTATCTTTTATTGATAAATTGCAGTCTGAAATGGATTTTAGAACGTTGAATGGATAAGTACCTTAACCTGAGTCTGCCATGAAATATTACTGGCTTGTCATCCTCCCATCTAATAAAAGCTGGTTGCAAAACATCATTAAAACTTCATTTCTTTTCCATGGTAATTATTAGCTTGTTATGTTCGCGCTGTGCATAAAGTGAAGGAAAAAAGCCAAGCTCAGGAGATGTGTCTAATAACGATTCAACACTGAGCTGTTGAACAACACCAATAGTTACCAGGTTCTTGTTACCAGGTTCACATCCTTGTGACCAGGTTCTGACCTGGCTCAGCTTTGATTGGAAAGTCTTGTTTTAAAAAGTCTGCCTGTGTACCAAATCCTCCAACCTGCCAACCTGCACTTCTCTCATTCAGACCCATTCCACAGCCTCGCCTCGCCTCGTCTCATTCCATCACTGTGGTTGCTTAGCTCTAAAGCCTGCAATTCTCCCCCTTGGCCTCACCATCTCTCTGTCCTATTGTTAAGAGGCTCCGACAGATATTTTAGGGCAGCACGGTGGAGCAGCGGTAGAGTTGCTGCCTTACAGCAGCCGAGAGCCGGTTCAATCCTGACTACGGGTGCTGTCTGTACGGAGTTTGTACGTTCTCCCCGTGACCTACGTGGGTTTTCCCCGGGATCTCCTGTTTCCTCCCACACTCCAAAGACATACATATTTGTAGGTTGACTGCCTTGAGAGGTTGACTCTCCTATTGTGTGTAGGAAAATGATAGTGAGTGGGGATCGGCTCGGTGGGCCGAAAGGCCTGTTTCCATGCTGTATCTCTAAACTGAACTAAAACTAAGAGATATTTAGAGTCATTGAGTCGTGGAGTCTTACAGTGTGGAAACAGGCCCTTCAACCCAACTTGCCCACATCAGCAACATGTCCCATCTACACCAGTCCCACCTGCCTGCGTTTGGCCCATTTCCCTCTAATCATGTCCTATCCAATGTTTCTTAAATGTTGTGATAGTCCCTGCCTCAACGACCTCATCTAGCAGCTCGTTCCATACACCCACCACCCTTTGTGTGAGAAAGTTACCTCTCAGGTTCCTATTAAATCTTTGCCCCTTCACCCTAAACCGATGACCTCTGTTTCTAGATTCCCTGCTCTGGGCAAGAGTACTTCTTTCACTTCTCCTAACATCTCCTCATGTGGCCTCTGTGCCTGGTGACAGTGGCCCCAACCAGTGTTGTGAACTGCAGAGTGGCAGAAATAGCCAGTCTGCTCGGTACTAGAGTCCCAGAGGAACATAAAGGTCAGGGCAGGAAGGAGGCAAGTGGTTGATACTAAGGATAGACACAAAGCGCTGGAGCAACTCGACGGGTCCGGCAGCGGAAATAGGCCATTCGGCCCATCAGGTCTACTCCGTCATTCAATCATGGCTGATCTATCATTTTCACTCAACCCCACTCTCCTGACACCCGTACTAATCAAGACGTAAGCCTGATGCAATGTAGCTCAGGAGAGAAGGGGACTTTGGAGATCAGGTGGGGGCCTGGATTTGATGCACAGTATCAACCATGTTAAACACCACGTCTGACTTTTGTTGCAAATTTTTTTGCGCTGGCCTTGTCACAATCATTCAGTCACAAATTTAGACAATATCAAGACAGATTGTACAATCTGGAGCCACTCGCTACTGGTGAGGTTTGTCTGTGGGAGCCCTTGAAGTGAGTGCGTCCTGCCAGTACCTTCCCACAGCAAATCCTTAATAACCCCTAACCTGTCCTGCTCTTACATGAAGTATCATATTACTCACTGCTTTTGTCAATTTCTTCAGACATAATTGGATGCTGAGCTTTGCATTATTAAACAACTAATTCAACCATCCTCAGAAATGTAATTCTTGTCTGACAAATTGCAATCCAGAATTAGTTTCCGAGTGGCGTAATGTTTGCATTCTGAAAGGACAACTTAACCTTCATAGTAAATTGATTCAGAAGGACACACAACTTTTCATTGCAACTTGTCAGCTCTCTGTCCCATTACATCTGTTTCCCCTCGGCGGCTTGTCAGTTTATTTCTCCTCTTCTCTTGCTGTTGACTTCCTTGCCAGAGAGTGGTACCAGAGCAGGAGACATGTCCTCCCGCAAGTGGCCTGTTCCAGTCGAGACACCCAAAACGCTGTTAGATGATTTGACCTTCAGGGTTAATTTGCGACTCTCCGAGATCTCCAACCTCCGCCAATTCCAGCCTCTTGTGCATCCCTGATTTATATATCTCACCAGAATGGCAGCTTAGGCCTCAGCTGCCTGATCCTTTCAATAAACTATCGTCTCTCTGTCCCTCTTCCTCTTCCTAAGTCAGCTGTGTGCCTCTCTCTGTGTGTCTGCACGATCTATCTTCATCTCTGTTTGTCTCTCTCTGTTATCTCTTTCTGTATCTGTGTCGGTCTCATTCTATGTCCTCTTTCCTCTCTTCCTCTTCCTCTTCCTCTTCCTCTTCCTCTCCCTCTCCCTCTTTCCCTTTCTATTTCTCTCTCTTCCTCTGTCTTCTTCCCTGTCTCCCCCTTCCTTTCTGGTTATTTGTTAAAACCTAATTCTATGAACAAGCTTTTGGTCACTTGTCCTAATCTCTTTATGTGGCTCAATGTCAAAATGTGTTTGCAAATGCTCCCATGAAATGCCTGGAGACTCTTGCTTGACAAAGAGCCACACAAATGTTCACTGTGTGTTTCAGAGCGACACCATCAACAACATGATGGATCTTGACAAGTCTAAGTAATGGGGGGAGGAGGAGGGAAGGGGAATTACTCCAGGGTTAATTGAGTTTGGAAGAGAGGGAGTTTAATCTCTGTAGCAAAATGGGACTGAATGACATTGTGGAACACGATGCCAACATTTCATGCAGGTGTACAGACTCTGATTTACACAGGGAGCCGACAGGAGCAGAGGGTGTGTATAAGCTGTGGTGGATATGTCATTTGCCCTTCACTTTGAAGGTTGTGAGTTCAACTCCAACTCCAGGGACTTCAGCAGCGATGTTCTTGGTGCTACCCTGCAAGAGGTACTGGGGGCTGTCAGGCCACCACATGTGGGTGCAACAAAATGGTCCCTGGCACCACCTCAAAGGGCAGAGGCATCATCCCGGGGACTAATACACATATCTCTTTGGCTCCAGCTTACTTGAATCACAAAAGCATGGAAGGCTACAAACTAAGTGCTGGTGAATAGGATGAGTGGGGATGGGTGTGTGGGGAACTACTGCAGAAGCTGGTTTAAATCGAACGTAGACACAAAAAGCTGGAGTAACTCAGTGGGACGGAGCGTCTCTGGAGAGAAGGAATGGGCGACGTTTCGGGTCGTGACCCTTCTTCAGACTGATGATGGATAATTGATGGTTGGCATGGACACGGAGGGCTGAAGGCTGCTGTATTGGCATATTTATCAAACTGATTTGGTTGTTACCACGTTCCTGCTTGTGGAGACTGCTGCGTTAAAATTGGTTGCCGTGCTTCCGTCATTATATAACCATGTCTTTTGGAGAGCCACTGCCTCCCACACCGGAGGCCCATGTTCAATCCTGACCTCTGCTCTGTCTGCGTGGAGTCTGCACGTTCCCCTTGTGACCATGAGCCTGAGTTCTCTGATTTTCTACCACACCCCACAGACGTTAGGGAGGAGACCCGAAACGTTACCTATCCATGTTCTCTACAGACGCTGCCCGACCCAGAGTTACTCCAGCACTCTGTGTCTTTTTTGTTGATGGGAATGTGGCAAGAATGAAATAGTGAATCAGTGAAGGTCTGTGCGGAGAGGGTGGGTTGACGGGCCAGATTCTGTACGATATCTCACTACGACTTTATTACAGTGATAAGATGGGCCTTGAAAGGTACCACAGAGGTGCAAGTGTTCCTACAACTCTTTCTAGTGCAGTCTATATTCCACAACCCTTCTTCAATCGTTCAATGCTCCAAATGGTTTTAAATGTAGAACATAAACACCAAAGAAAGTATAGAATGGGCAGTCGGGATGGCACTGAGAGCCTCATGCCCACATGCCAGAAGAACGAGATGCCAGTGTAAGCGGCAGAAGGAGCGCCACTCAACTTACCCCCTCCCCCCACCCCCCTCAACCACCTCCAGCCCACAGTGGGGCAAATCCTGCGGTCCCTTACAGCTGCTTCAGAACTCAGATGTGGAGTGGATGCAAGCCATCTCGGATCACGAGGACACAATTAGAAGTGACTTTGTTTCTTTTACTTAACTGTGAAGCTTAGGCAGTTACATAGGCATTATACAGTAGGGAGAGCAGGAATAGGAGGAGGCCATTCAGCCCATCTGGCCTGCTAAACCACTGAATGACTCTGCACTGTTCCGTCACACTTCATGGCATGTGGAGGTTTTGAAGATGGTGCAGGAGGTTCACCAGGATGTCATGGAGTGACACAGGTGGAAACAGGCCCTTCGGCCCAACTTGCCCAAGGTGACCCTTCTACACTAGTCCTACCTGCCTGCGTTTGGCCCATATCCCTCTAAACCTGTCCTATCCCTGTACCTATCTTAATGTTTCCTGGATGATAGAGTATTAACTATAAGGAGTGGTTGAACCAATTTGGATTTTTTTCTCAGGAGCATCAGATGCTGTGGGCGAGACCTGAGAGAAGTAGATAAATGATGAGATTTATCATGTGGATAGGTGTGGGCAGTCAGAACCTGTGTGGACGCTGTGGGTCGGCTTGCCTGCTCCTGTCCTGTATGGTTCTGTGTTTTATGAGGAGGCCACTCTGCCCCTCCACCCAGTCTAGCTGTGTCTGATCTGCCCCAGTCTCAGCTCTCTTTTCTGTTGCATGGAACCAGAGCAGATCAATGAAGTGAGATGCGGATCAATAAGGGCTCAGTGTGATCTGCCGGGGGGGGGTGGGGGGGGGGGGTGGGGGTGGGGGGGGAGGGGGGCTCAAAGGCCTCCCTCTGCTTCTAATGTTATTCCAAGTTTGCTCTGTGCTCCGCCCGTGGGCTATCCGGAGGCACTCACTTTGCAGGCCCAGGTTTGACAGTTTCTGCACTAGCCCACCACAAGCACGCACTCTGCCTGTGAAATCATTTCCTGCATTTTGCAAGTCACAGATCCTGTGGCTGTTATGAAGCAAGTTGCAACTCAGCAACCGATTAGAGAACGCGAGGCTTTACGGTAGATCTTGTGACCTCCCAATGCTCTTGACAGCGAAACACAGATGCATTTGGAAGAGCAGTCAGTTTAGGAAGGGCAGCAGAACCCACCTGACCATAACCAGCTCCCAGAGTCTGGCCATTGCAACCTGATCTGCTGGAGTGCACTTCTGCTCTTCTTTAAGCTTGGACCGTGGGATCATCTCCCTCCAGTTGCCTTGGAGCCTGGGTTTAACTGTTCATACCAAAGTTGGCTCTCCAGCAGTGGGTGGGAAGTGTTACTAGGATCTGACTAGATTTTCCAAGCAGTTGCACGTATGTCAGAGGAGTAACAGGTTGGTGCTGGCAGGCTGTACCCGGGTTGAGAATGGTACCTGAGGATAACTGTGCTACCTCATTTCCTGCATTGTTGCCCTTCCCTCTCCACCCCTTGACAATGGGTGGTGATGAGTTCTCTTGTACCACTGCAGTTGTGTGGTGGAGGAATTTCCTCTCTGTGGGTGGCTGATGGACAAGTCACAGTTTTTATTTCATGTAGCTTAATGTCTCAAGCATATGGGACACCACTGAGGCAGGATTCGGGTTGTGCAGGTTGCTTCAAGTACCTGATGGTTGTAAGATATTAGCTGTTCCTGAGCCTGGTGATGTGGGAATTCAGACTTCTAGATCTCCTGCCCAAAGGTAGCACAACGAGGGCATGGCCTGGATGGTTAGAATTCTTGATGATAGATGCCTCCTTCTTGGGGCAGTGCCTCATGTAGATGCTTTGGATGGAGTAGGGGGCTATGCTCAGGGTGGACTAGACTGAGTTCACCACTCTCTGCACTCTCTTGTGTTCCTGTTGCCACATCAGGCCTTAATGCAACCAGGATGCAACAACCAGTTAGGACCATGCAAGCTGAAGGCATGGTTAGCAATGATGGGCTGATGGAGACAGGACTGTGAATGAAGCCAGAATATTGAGAGTGGCAAGCTTACACTGAGAGCGGAGAGAGTGTGGAATCTACTGCTGGAGAAGCAGTCACTGACAGCCTCTAACACAGTTCAACAAGCTCGCGATTCGCCCAGGCATTGAAGGCAATGAGCAGACTTCAGACAACTATATTCTGCCCTCTGTGTCTTTCCTTTTGCTCTCCCTATTGTACTTGAGTTTGTAAAGTATTTATGTGTAGAATTACCTAATTTGATTGGATAGCGTGACAAACAGAGCTGTTCACTGTACCTCGCCACATGTGACAATAATGAATCTAAACTTAATGACAAATGGTGGAAGGCATGATTAATAAGGATGGGTATCCATGGGTTAGTATGGACTGGGTGGGCTGAATGGCCTGTTTCTTCCTGTATGACTGTATTGCAGGGGTTGAAGAAGGTTGAAGGTGGGAAGAGCCTCCAGGTGGAGAGGTGTCCATTCTGTTCCTAGCGGGACCTCGATTGGCCCTGCCATAGGAAGCAGACTTTAATTATCTTTAATTATCTTAAAGTAGAAGATGTGTTGTCCAACGCCCACCACAGAAGAAAACAAGATACAAAGTGAGAGAAACACCACGGCACAACTTCTGTGAGGGTTGACATATCACCTGGAAGCGGGCAGCAGCTTCAGTCTGAAACCACACACACCAGGCCTGGCCCAATGCTCCTGATCTTCCTGCTTCTGACATTGGCCCATGTCCTGATGGGCCAATGTCTGCAACTCTCCCCTTCCTTCGCCTGAGAGCACGGGGAAAAAAAAGGTTTTTGCATTTGTTTCTTCCCCTTCTCTGCCTGATGCCTCTGCAGATAGCAGTAACGTATATCTGAATGGAGAATGTGAGCAACCTCAAGTGGAAGCAGTGCGGTAACGTTGCAATCTTGTGGTTCTGACAGGGCCGTGGACTGCAGCAGATTACTGAGTTATTTGTAATGAGCTTGAAGTCAGTTGATTTTCCCAGAAATGCACCAAGTGATGCATTTCCAAATATATTCCCCATTCAAAACGCCAGCTGCAAGGGGTGCTTGTAATCCCTCTGTCAATCCTGCAGGAGCAACTGGTGAAGGAAATCTCGGCTGAAGAGAAACTAACTGCCTCCTGTCTGTGGTAGCACCGGCTAATTCCTCCATCAGCCTTCAGAACCTGGTCAATCCACGTATCACGGTGCCACGTGGCGTTAGTCTTGGAAGCGCCCATCGCTAGACATTCCTCTCGCTGTAGTCCAACGTGCTTGGCCATGTCACGCCAAAGGCCATTGGTCTAGTTGGTGAAACATCCTGTATTTTGTTGGTCCCTGCGTCATCCACCTCAACACCATCTCAGTTCAAGGTTTCACCACACGGGGGCAGCAGACACTAATCACTGGTCCCCCATTGCTGCCCTCAGCGTCAATCAGCCACTGGTGCAACTGAAGCCTTGGCGTGAATCTCACTTCAACCATCGCTCAACACCAACAGCAGCTGACCAAAGCTGACACTAGATTACCATTCTTGCACCATGATATTGCAATAATCTCCAGGAATCAGACTGGTGACTGGAAATCTTGTCGTGGGAGGTATTTGGAGAATATATCAGGCAATATTGGGGCAGGACTTGGATCTACTCGGTTTCCATTCCATCCGAAGCCTTCGATGGTTGCTGGAGAATTCCACATCTACCTTGGGATTTCCACTCACGACATCCTCGCCAAACCAACGGAAGACCTCACCACCGAGGGGCTCCAAAGCAGAGATAATTCATGCCACACGCTATTGTGACTTTAAACTTAGCCTGGGTTGGATCTCGAGCCCCTCTTGGCCAGACAGCTGGGAACAGCTGGGAATTCCACTGGGTTAACTGATCCATGTAGTCTCTCACTCCTCACTTCCTGCCTCCACCACAGTCGGCCCCTAGAGATTTGCAGAGGGCTTCTGTTCTTGTTTACAGGTGGCTGGGAATTCCATTCCAGCTAGGAGCTGGGGTTCTGCGCTGTAGCTCCCATCTCAATGTTCACACCACTGCAGTTGCAAACAGCATTGCTGAGAGATTGCCCCCAGCTCTCAAACAATCTTGCCCAGCGCGAGTCAGAATTATAGTTGCGCCTGACTAATATAATTGCAAGACCTTCGGTGTGGCCATTTCAACCCAGCTTCTGACCAGCGGGCGGATAAACTCTGTGTGACCTCCCCCGGGGTTTATTTAACAACATTTACTATTCCCTGGTCTTACGACAGTATAACAACGCTGGAATGATCCTCCTCACTCTGTGGTCTCCACACTCTGCCAATTCTGGACTCGCGATCATCAGCTCACTCTGTCACACCAGCTCTGGAATCCATTCCGTAATCTTCTCTGCAAATCCTGCCTACTCCTCCAATGCATGGGCGGAAATCCTGGGTGGGACAGGGGGATACGTCCCCTCCATGTTTTGAGAGGTGGGGGACAATCTCCCCGATATTTTTTAATCCGGATTTGGAAACTTGTGTGAAAAATAAATCTATTAAATATCTCCTCTTTCCGCGAGACAGTGGGGGTGGGACTGATGATCAATGGCGCCGATTGGACGAGAGAGACGTCGGTCAGCAGGCAGTGGGGGGGAGGGGGCGGAACATGATGATTCAACGCGATGATTGGAGGAGGGAGGTGTCGGTCAGAGGAGGAAGTAGGAGGGTGGGACTAAGGATAGAGCGCAGTTATTGGAGGAGTGAGACGTCCTGGTGGAGCAAAGATCATTGAGGGGAGTTTGAATCGGCCCGTTCGCGGGGCCTTTCATCGCCCGGCACGGACTAAAATCGACTGCGGGATCTTCCACCGCCCCGCGGTCAAATTGCTGCGTCGAGGCTCCCGATGTTGAACCCACCGTCGGGTGATGGAAGATCCTGCGGTCGATTTTAAGTCGCGCTGGGCGATGAAAGGCCCCGCAAACGGGCCGATTCAAGCCCCACGATTCGGGATGGATGAAGCAGCTGTTGCTGGAGTTCGGAGTTGGTCACCACCAGGTCAGCTCCCGACGTTATTGTCCACAGGGCCTATGGCTGAAGCCTTGTGTGTGTGTGTGTGTGTGTGTGTGCAAGTGCGAGCGCAGCCACCAAGAATTTGTGTCCCCCCCATGTTTTGATAGCGATTTCTGCCCCTGCTCCAATGATAGACACAAAGTGCTGGATTATCTCAGCGGGTCAGGCAGAGTCTCCGGGAAAAATGATGGGCGATGTTTCGGATCAGAACCATTCTTCACATTGAAGGACTAGAGAGGTAGGAAAAAAGCAGTGGTCATCTGACTCCTAGTATTTTAAATCGCTGCCTGTCAAGTTTTGTCTGATATCCACTCCTTGTAAATGGTTTGTCACATTTTATGAAAATACTATAAATGGACTCCCCAAAGGAAAGTTAACATTAGATTATACTTCCGTCTTGACTGTTTACAGGGTATCAGTAGACAATAATGGTGAGGGCTTGATGTAGTTGCTTCAGCACATTACAGCTTACATTCAGAATCAGTGTACGAGCCAGTGGTGTGAGAACATTGTGCATTGAGCTTTGACTCCCTGTCGACCTTCTGCTCGAATTCCCTGAAAACCCTGAAGACCATTCCATTGTAAGATCTAGGAGTAACACATCAGGTGTAGGATTCACTGTTAACACGTGTCAAGTCATGGATTTGGCTTTCCCCGGTGATTAAAAAGTACCGAGACTGATGGGGTCCGAACGCAACCGGTGGGAGAGGCAACATGTTTCTACGGCATTGGGTCTTTGGCTTTATCGATCCATGGCTAAGCTTGCTTCGTGCAGCACCTTTACTCCATCCAATCTCACTGCAATCCCCTCCTCTTTGACCACTGTTGTGCACCCACTGAGGTGAGGATTCCCCCCGAAGATGAAGATGAGTAGCAAAAATCTTCTCTCCGGATCAAGGGTGATCTGCTCCCACTGCAGTTCCGAGTGATCAACGTCGCTGTAGACTGTACTAGGATTGGACAGGAGGTGGGGTGGGTATGCAAGGAGCTCCTCCCACCACTTGCGCAAGGCCACTGAGAGCCCCTGTTGGTTGCAGGACATTCCCGACACCATTCCCAATATCCCACTCCCGTTTGGAGTGGTTGTGGGCCAGAGCTTCCCAAGGTTCAGTGGCAACGCTGCACTTCTTCAAGGGAGCTGAACCTTTTCATACCTCTAGTTTCCCTCACTCCCCCCCCGACCCTCAGTCTGGAGAAGGGTCTCGACCCGAAACGGCAACTATTCCTTTTCTCCAGAGTTGCTGCCTGACCCGCTGAGACACTCCAGCATTTTGGTGTCCGTCTTTGGTGAAAACCAGCATCTGCAGTTTCTTCGTACGCGTTTAGTAACATATTCGTTCATCTCGCATCTCAGTCTTAACATTTGAGAGCAGAATACCACAGCCAGTGTGTCTCCGACATCAGTCAATATCCACACATTCTTAGCTGAGACCATGGATAATTTCTCTTCCCTTCCTGTCTCCATGAGTATCGAACTCAACTCCAATGCCCATTAGGAATTGAAGAGGACGTGAAGCCTCAGTAGGGGTGGGCTGAGTCTGCTCAGTTATTCAATAGGATACAACTTCTGTCTCATCCAGTGTTTTATGTGGCGGTGTGCACTGGTCTGGCGTGCAGGCACCTCTACAAGTTAAAAACTAGGCTAATGTTCTGCAGCCAATAGCAATATGTGAACTGTTATATACGTACTCTGCACCTTCTTCTCTGCAAAAATAAAACATTGATCTCAATCTTTCTCCCAAGTTTCCCAACGCCTTGGTGTCCAAAATAATCACTCACAATTCTTGATTAAGACCATAAGATATAGGAGCAGAATTAGGCTATTCGACCCATCGACCCTGTTCATGCCATTCGATCATGGCTGATCTATTTTTCCCTCTCAACCCCATTCTTGTGCCTTCTCCCTGAAACCTTTGCCACTTGTACTAATCAAGAACCTACCAATCTCTGTTTTAAAAATATCCAAAGACATGACCTCCACCGCTGCCTCTGGCAACGAATTCCACAGAATCAACACATCTGGCGAAAGAAACTCCTCCTTGTCTCCAATCTAAAGGAACATCCTTTTGTTCTGAGGCTGTGCCCTCTGGTCCCATTATGAGAAGCATCCATATATTCAATGACTTTATTCAAGGGTTTAATATCTATTGGCCCCAGTGGTAGCAAACACCGGGAATACATATGTCTCAGTTTAGTTTATTGTCACGAGTACCGAGGTACAGTGAAAGGCTTTTGTTGCGTGCTAACCAGTCAGCAGAAAGACAATACATGATTACAATCGATCCATTTACAGTGTATAGATAAGGGAATAACATTTACTGCAAGGTAAAGCCGGCAAAGTCCGATCAAGGATAGTCCGAGGGTCATCAAAGAGGTAGATAGTAGTTCAGCACTGCTCTCCGGTTGTGGTAGGATGGTTCAGTTGCCCGATAACAGCTGGGAAGAAACTGTTCCTGAATCTGGAGGTGTGCGTTTTCCCACTTCTATACCTTTTGCCTGATGGGAGAGGGGAGGAGGGAGCGGCCAGGGTGCGACTCGTCCTTGATTATGCTGTTGGCTTTGCCGAGGCAGCGTGAGGTATAAATGGAGTCAGTAGAAGGGAGGTTGGTTTGTGTGATGGTCTGGGCAGCGTGGAGGATATTTCGCCTCTTCAATCCTCATCTATAGTGGTTGCATCATCCTTAGTTCAGAGTCTCCAGCTGGGGAAAAGAACCTCACTAAATCCCTGCCAATCCCACCAGGCGCAACCCTTGCTGTCTCCTCCCCTTCCCACCTCTCCCTCAGCCCTCGGGCCCTGGCATTCCCTCTCTCTCTATCTCTCCACCACCCAAGTCGCACTAGCTTCTCGTTTTCACACTACAAACAGCTTACAATGGCCTGTTTCCTTTATCATCGATACTTTTTTGCATATCTTTCATTCATTGTTCTTTATCTCTCCACATCGCTGTCTATATCTCTCGTTTCCCTGATCCCTAACCAGTCTGAAGAAGGGTCTCGACCCGAAACGTCACCCATCTCCTTCGCTCCTTAGATGCTGCTGCACCCGCTGAGTTTCTCCAGCTTTTTGTGTACCCACATTCAGTTCAGTTCAGTTTAGTTTATTGTCACGTGTACCGAGGTACAGTGAAAAGCTTTTGTTGCGTGTTATCCTGCCAGCGGAGAGACAATACATGATTACAATCGAGCCATTCACAGTGTACGGATAGACGATGAAGGTAATAACGTGTAGTGCAAGGTAAGAAATCTTGCTGCAGGAGTAGAGATTTAAATGTGTGGAGCGATTGTAATGTGATTGTAGATCTGCTTCTGTTTAAGAAGGAACTGCAGATGCTGGAAAATCGAAGGTAGACAAATGCTGGAGAAACTCAGTGGGTGAGGCAGCATCGATGGAGTGAAGGAAATAGGCGACGTTTCGGGCCGAAACTCTTCATCAGATCGGCTTCTGGGACGAGCGCACAAATAGGGGTCCTGGAGCGCACCCACCCCTCACCCTGGTTAGGGATTAATCCGGGATCAGGCCACCACACTCTTGCAGCTCGCTAATCATTTCCCTCAGCACCTGTGACAGGTATTAAGAGGCAAGGCAGGGTTTCGCCTGAGGGCATGTGATAAATTACGATTAACAATTAAAATTACAGTCGGTTACTAAAGCCAGTAAAAGTGACAGCCTGTAATAAAGCCACATTTTACATTAAAGGATGTGTCAGTTAGGGACTTTATTTAGCTTTTAAAGCAAGAAACTGTCAGCCCGTGTTAAGAGCGTGTCGAGCTCACTGAATTACATGAAATCAATGGTTGAAGAGATTTAATGTAAAGGGACAAATCACGGATGCAAGGGTGATTTGCAAGGCCTCCTCCTGTCAGGAGCTTCTCCTTCATCGATGTACGGTGAATATTATTTCATGCATCTTAAGCAGAGGATGTTGCAACCTCCGATAGCCCGCAGCAGCATCAACTGATTGTATTTACCGAACACCTGCAGGATGTTTCAAGGTCTTTCGGGGGCGGCACGGTGGCGCAGCGGTAGAGCTGCTGCCTAACAGCGCCAGAGACCCGGGTTTGATCCCGACTACGGCGGCTGTCCGTATGGAGTTTGTAATCCCTCGTTGATTCATTGATGCTTTATTGTCACCTGTTCTTGTTACAGCGAGGTTCTTTGTTTCTGTACAGTACAGGTATGCAGGGGCCACCATGTAAAGGGCCCTGTCAAAGTTATAAAAGTATTCAATACAGTCCCTCTTCCTCCACCCCTCCCCCCCTCCCCTTTGTTCTCAGCGACTCCCCCACACCAGGTCCTCTTGTTCGTGGTGGCGCTTCCTCCTAATGCCCCTGTCCCACTTAGGAAACCGGAACGGAAACCTCTGGAGACTTTGCGCCCCACCCAAGGGTTCCGTGCGGTTCCCGGAGGTTTTTGTCCTCCGGCAACCACCTACAACTAGCATCGCAACCCGGCTTTGACTAAAAAATTACCGATTTTTAAAACGGAAACCACTTTCGACCATTAGGGAGACTGACAAAAACCTCCGGGAACCGCACGGAAACCTTGGATGGTTGCGCAAAATCTCCAGAGGTTTCCGTTCAGGTTTCCTAAGTGGGACAGGGCCATTAGGATGTATATATCATATGATCTGCATGGGTAGCATCTGAAATGAAGTCTATCACTGCATCTCAATGCATGTGACATTAATAAAACCAATACCAAAACCACCTGCTTATTAGACCCAGTCATCTGAATATGTGGTGTGGGGGTGGGAGAAGGATGAGGGACTCTATTGAATACTTTATGAGATGGGGATATTAATTCTGTGAGTTGTTTAAGCTGATTTTAATGTTTTTCTTGGTTTTAAAATGATTCAAGTGTTTTAATGTTTACTGGTTTAATTGTCTTTTGTTTGACAATATTGGAATAGTTCTGAATGTCAGGGGTATTGAAAGCTCTTGGTTAATTGTGGGCAGGGCTTAACAGGTAGTTTGACTTTACACAAGTCCTTGACTACCCACTGGGGACCGCACTGGCACCTGGCAGCAAGCTGGGGCTTTGCGGTAGACAGGCCTGGTCTCCATGCCAGTGGTAAGTCCCTGTGGGCCTGTGCCAACAACAACTTCCATTTTGATATCGCAGCTTTAACAATGCAGAAAGACCTACACTGTGAGGTTTCTCACTGAGACGTTCAAAGTGATAATAGCATGGTCAACTTACACAATTCTTAAGGGGTTGGACAGGTTAGATGCAGGAAGATTGTTCCCGATGTTGGGGATGTCCAGAACAAGGGGTCACAGTTTAAGGATAAGGGGGAACTCTTTTAGGACCGAGATGAGAAAATCATCTTTCACACAGAGAGTGGTGAATCTGTGGAATTCTCTGCCACAGAAGGTAGTTGAGGCCAGTTCATTGGCTATATTTAAGAGGGAGTTAGATGTGGCCCTTGTGTCTAAAGGGATCAGGGGGTATGGAGAGAAGGCAGGTACAGGATACTGTGTTAGATGATCAGCCATGATCATATTGAATGGCGGTGCAGGCTCGAAGGGCTGAATGGCCTACTCCTGCACCTATTTTCTATGTTTCTAAGTTTGAGTTTAGTTTATTTAATTGGTGAGAAATGGCGGGGACCTCTGACATTGTAAGGCAGAGGAAAGGACAGAGATAAGTTCCAATGAAGGGATTCACAGCTTAACAGCGAGTAGGATTTCAATTTGGTTTCTCTGTCTTTGATGTGACAACAAATGCTTATCACTCCAAAGACATCCGGGTTTGTAGGTTAATTGGCTTGGTTTAAATGTAAATTAACGCCTAGTGTGTGTGTGGGATAATGTCGGTGTGTGGGGATCGTTGGTCAGTGTGGACTCAGTGGGCCGAAGGGCCTGCTTCTACGCTGCATCTCTAACCGAAACTAAATAGAGTCAACAGCTCGTCGGAAAAGTCATCTTAAAACATCAAATCCACACTAATAATTTACTGTCAACTTACTGAAAGCATTTTGTGATTCTAGATACTCTGTCGAATTAACGGAGTAATTGCTGTTTACACGCTGCTTAATGTTTTATTTAAACTTTTGCTTACTAAATTAAGCATGGAAAAAGCGGTACATTATAGCTAAAAGCAATTAATAATGTGTCTCAATTCTTCTTGACAACGCACAGTGTAACAATGTGAGAGAAATGTAACAAATTCTGCACATTGTAAATGTTTCATTTTTTTTTTAAACGAATACAATTCGCATTTAAGTCATGTGAATTTGGGTCAAGTGTTTAGTGTTAATTAAAGGGGACGACTTCTGACTTTGTTTTAAAGGAATCAGAAGGTCGTGGTCACCACTTCACTGGAATGCCGAGAGAGTGCTGCTGTGTTGGGGCCACCGCTGTTTGGAAGAGATCCTGGAGCACCCTGAGTGAACAGTAAAGATTCCAGAAGGGCAGATGGATTTTAGAAGGTCGCTGGAATTTAGAAGATTGAGGGGGGATCTTATAGAAACTTACAAAATTCTTAAGGGGTTGGACAAGCTAGATGCTGGAAGATTGTTCCCGATGTTGGGGGAGTCCAGAACAAGGGGTCAAAGTCTAAGGATAAGGGGGAATTCCTTTAGGACCGAGATGAGGAAAACATTCTTTACACAGAGAGTGGTGAGTCTCTGGAATTCTTTGCCACAGAAGGTAGTTGAGGCCAGTTCATTGGCTATATTTAAGAGGGCGTTAGATGTGGCACCTGTGGCTAAAGGGATCAGGGGGTATGGAGAGAAGGCAGGTACGCGATACAGAGTTGGATGATCAGCCATGATCATATTGAATGGCGGTGCAGGCTTGAAGGGCCGAATGGCCTACTCCTGCACCTATTTTTCTATGTTTCTATGTTTCCCTGTCACCTGAACATGTATCCAGTGTAATATTGAATTACAGGTACTGTAAGTGTATGTATGAGTGTGCCGTGTGAGTGCAAACGACCATGTGCATGTGTGTACCCAGGTGTGCATGTGTGCGCACATATTTAGTTTTTCGTTTTGAAGATACCGCAAGGAAACAGGCACTTCGGCCCACCGAGTCACACTGGTTCTATGTTATCCCACTTTCAAATCTGCTTCTTATGCACATGGGTCAATTTGTGGAAGCCAATTAATCTACAAACCCGCACGTCTTGGAGACATGGTAGGAAACCGGAGCGCCCAGAGGAAATCTACGTGGTGGCAGGGAGAACATGCAAACTCTGCATAAACAGCACCCGAGGCCAGGCTCGACCCCGGGTCTCTGTTACTGTGCGGCAGCAACTTTACCTGCTGTGCTGCTCAAACAAGGACCTCTGCATATCGATTTGAGAAAAAGAAAACTCTTCTGGTAGGTTTTATTCATTATATTATTTTTAATGCCTACTAAATACATTTTAAACATTTCTTAAAATAGTTGTTATTCTTTGAATCCTTCTGCATCCATTGCACAAGCCTCTCAACGCCTCTGAGTATCTGAATCACTGAGAATTGTTTAAATAAGGACCTTGTTGACAAGATTCCAAGCACCACTTCCAGTTTAGCACCAGTTTAGATTACAAGGTCATCAAGATGGCTTGAGGGGCAGGGGGAGTGCACAGGGGATTCTGCCCAAGGTTCCAACGGTGCTGGTAGCACACTAGACTTTGATAGATCCTGCTGGGTACAGCGAGATGCCCATGAGATCAGGGCCGGATTTAGATGAAGAGAGGCCCTAGGCTTTCCACTTGTGAGGCCCCTCCCAATCCCCCACTCTCATGACGAGAGGAAGATGGAAGAGTCCACCAGATTGACACCGATGTGCAGCCGAGTGTGGCCAATGAGACAAGGGCTGCAAAGCTGCGCTTTCTGTTTATTGCCAGTGCTAGTGTCGAGTTATCGGCTTAAAACACTATTATTCTGAAATGGAGGGCAAGGAAAATTACTGAAGTGTTGTTTAGAGACTACAGTGCGTTCTGACAGCATATGTAAGAAAGCCCTATGACAGTGTAAAAAATATGATACACCAGGCCTTTACGAAGCTTTTCAAAAAGTGGGGTGGCATGGCAGGATTACAAAAAATTTATGTGAAATAAGTGCATATCACAAGCGTGAAGCTCAAAGACTCTTGCGGCTGGGGTCCAGGCCCACATAAGGGCCCTGGAAGCTCTGGGGTTTTAGATGCTCTCTGGTGCATTCTGAGCCTTATTTTGGAACATTTTTGCACCAAATTTATGACCAATATTTCAGAAATAATTTTGGTTGAGTCAAGAGTAATGAGTTGTTGGAATGGGATGATTGGGATCATCGTTGTATACATTTTTTTAAATCAAGAATTGAAGCTGTCCTTGTTTTAATAATCAAGTAATACTGTAAAATGTTATGTAAAATGTTATAAAGGAGCATGCAAACACTGCAAATAAAATGTTTTGTGTGTTGATTTGATTGCCTGTTACTGATCGACTGTGTTAGTGTGTGCACATAAAAAATATGATGCAAAATGAAAGTCGCAAACTATGGAAAACATATTTTTCAGTATTGTTATCAAGGAAAAGAAAGCAGTTCCAATTGTTTGATATTATTCATATGGAGGAGAAAATATAATTGCTTTAAAACCTACCTTAATTTTGCAATCTCACTAAAGATAATCCCCCTTTTCCTCACCCCCCTCCTCCTTCCCCCTCCCTCTCCCTCCACCTCTCTCTCCCTCCCCATCTCTCTCTCCCCCTCCCCCCTTCCCCTCTCTCTCTCCCCCTCCCTTTCTCCCCCCCGTCTCAACCCCCTTTTCCCCTCTCACACCCCCCTCTCTCCCTCCCACGCAGCGAGGCTCCGACTCTGCACCGCAGACACTGCAGCCCCCCCCACCTCGGCCCGGAAAAACGGGCACTCCTGCAATGCAATATTCCACTACTTACCTGGAATAGACACGAGGCATCGAGGTGATTGTGTGGAGTGACAAATGGAGATCTGAACCCGCCCGGGGCCACTGCGCACGCGCGGTGAAACAGCGTAATTTTGCGTTGCTACTGTGTCACCGGCTTCCCCCAAATGCGCAGGCGCGGACGGTCGCAATTTTTCCCCCAAAACCTCCAGCGGTCGGAACCAGAATTCCGGGTAATTTCCGTCAAAGTGGAAACGTTGATAGCGCTCCAAATTGTTTTTTCTCTGGATTTTTTCTGGGAAAAAAACATCTTGGCCAGAGGCCCCCTAGATTTTTAGGCCCTAGACTTCAGCCTATGTAGCCTATAGGTAAATCCTGCCCTGCGGAGGCCCCCTAGATCAAGAGGCCCTAAGCTTAAGCTTGTGAAGCTGATACGTAAATCTGGCCCTGCATGAGATCAACGCCAGTAAGTCTGGGTGGGTGGGGATTGTGAGTAAGGAGGGTGAGGTGGATTCAACGCACTTCCTCCCATTTCTCTCTTTACATTCATGGCCAGTATTCAAGACCCACAACCAGATGGCTACTCTGTTGGAGAATTTGGAAATTGGGTCCAGACGCGATCAGATGTAAATCTTTGCAACATCTGTAATTTAATGATATGTGGCCATTTGGATCTAGTCTCCATTTTCACCTAAGACAGACACAAAGTGCTGGAGTAACTCAGCGGGTCAGGCAGCATCTCTGGAGAAAAAGGATGGTTGATGTTTTGTATCAGACAACCTAAAGAAACGTAACCCATCCTTCTTCTCCAGAGATGCTGCCTCACCCGCTGAGTTACCCCAGCATTTCGGTATAAACCAACATCTGCGGTTCCTTCCTACACTCTGTTCTCACCTGCCTGGTTCCTTCCCCCCAGTGCTGCATGGATTCAAGTTAACATCCATCCCATCTCAACTTTACCTGCACCAGGTTGAAAACAGTTATGATTATTGTTCTCCCGAACCGTTGCCCAACACTTCCACAGACTTAATCTTCCCCAATGTCCAAAGGCCTGCTAGCTTTTCCACAAAAATCCCACCTTGCCCTAACTTGGGCTTTTGCCTCCTCTCAGCTCTTGCCCTTCGTCCACTCAGCTGCTCCTGCAGGTTCTGAACCAATGTTATGTGACTACTTTAAGTTAAGTCAAAGTCATAGAATGCATGAAAAGGAGAATGTCGCTCGGTTGAGCAGTGATCTTCTCCCATTCAGTTGGGCCGAGGGTGGCTGGTATCCCAACTCCATTTACCGGACAGATCCCCCAGTTTCCATCTCCATCTCCAATTGACCAGTCCCTGTGTTGATATTTTCAAACGACCCATTACCAAAACAATATTTTGGTAAACCCAGTTAACCCATAATCATGTTGACCTGATGATGTTACTTGCTTGGCCAAACCCCCTGTTAATTGAGGAGAAATCCTGTTGCAATGGTAGTCAGTTTGCCTGGCCCTTTGGCTTCTCTCCTGCTCACCTTTACTCTGAGAGTCCGCCCTGGGAGCCTGACACTGTGACAATAGCTGCAGATGTCTTGAAGGTTCTGATAAACAGGAAGCAAGGTTTGCTCGGTGTCCTAGATCTAGACTAAGCTCAATTGCAAGCATGTATTTTTAGCAAACAATGTTTCAGCAACTCGGCAGGACCACAGTTCCACCGTGATAAAAGACAAGCTATAAGCATGCACGTTCTCGCCAGATAGTTTGCCCACAGTGAGCCCGCTCGTCTTGAAGATCTTCATTTTCTTGCTTCTGCTTCTCTCCTCTTCTCTCCGCTTTGGTTACGAGCTGCCAACCGCACACACGTCATGTGGCCGCAATCAATCAGATAGCTCTCAGTAGAACAATGGGCCCGCATTGGAGGGAGCTGTGCACAGCCATCGTGCTGACCACATTGGTGCACCTTGGGCAGACGGTGGAAACCACACTTTGCTGAGGTTGCTGTTCACACGCAATGTAAAGGTTTCTCTTCCTCTCATGGCCTGAAGCATGAGATGGAGAGGTCACGGCAACTCTGCAAATAAATCAGGCGTTTGCACACGTAATGGAACATTGGCTGCAAGTGTAGAAGCAGCCACCAGATTTCATCTTGTGCATCTTAAGCAAACTGTTTCTTAAAAACCAAAACAGAGTTAAGAGACAGTTAGTTTTGAGTGCGTAAGATGTTTTCTCTATTTGGTGGCAGGGTAAGAGGCTGGCTGGATTTGGAGCTATGCTAGAAGGCTGATCAAAATGACTTGGAGTTGGAGGTTGGGTTGAAAGTGAAACACGTGGGCTGTGAAGCTCCAAGCCACGACAGAGTGGGTCTTGTGGGTTGAGTTGACAAAATGCTCCTTGATTCCCTTTCACTGGGTCAACTCGCAGAACCGCTCTGACCCTATTTCAGCGCCAAGTCCGTGGCCCTCCAGTGACTCTCCGATTAAGATTGATAAGCTTGTTACTCCAAATGGTTGTGGTTGTGGGATGTCAACCCCAGGACATCACTGCACGCGTCTGTTAGGGCCCAACCACCTTCATCTGCTTCAGGGCAGGGCCCAACCACCTTCATCTGCTTCATCAATGACCTTCATAGAGTCAGAGAGCATCATGGAAATCCTGTTAATCCTGGCTAAATTGGAGAAGCTAGGACTTCAAAATGGGGTAAAAGCTTCAGGGTTGCTGGGAGATTTGGTCTATTTGGAGTTGCCCTCTGCAGAGCTGGGACAAGCTGCGAAGAGGTGCCAGAGTGTCTGGAGCTTAAATACAATTTGCAAGCAAAGAATGAGATCATCTGCAAACCCTGTCAATTAGGTGCAAAATGCATAGAATGGATTGGATGGCTGCAAACCAGACACACACCTTGTAAATAATTGTAAATAATGTTGCAGAGTTTGACTTTGCTGAGTGTTGATTGGATTAGGTATTGAGCCTTGTCTGGGTTTCCTGTAGATCAGGGTAAATGTTTCTAAGTTGGCTTCCTTGCGAAGTCCGGTTTGAATACAATGTATTGAGCTGCTGTATTATTGGGTTAGGGAAATGTCTGTTATGTATGGGGTTAATCGATATCTGTAATTGGGTTATTAAGAGATCACCTCAATGTGGTTTGGCCCCTCAGGGTCCCGGGACATATGAAAGTCCGCTACCACGAGGTCCAGGGTCGATCTTCTGGGAGAGCACTTGGGACTGCGCGAACTTCTGGAGTGTCTCTGTCTGAGCGAGGCCTAGAGGGCATGAACAGGCAGATACAAGGATCGAGCCCGCGGTGGGATAGGTACAGTAGTTGAACTTTTGTAATGCGCTTTTGTTAAAATAAAATTTTGTTGTTTCAAGTGCTTAATTCAGTGTTTTTATGAAACTAGACTAAGGGGAAGCTTAGAAACAAGCAATTTACAACCCTTGTGTCCATGTTGACCAACTGGCATTCAGGACTAGATCCATTTTTTTGAATTTGGCCGATATCCGTGATAAAACTTTCCTCCCCACATACGTACCTGCCCAACTGTCCCAAGGAGCGAGGTGGGGATGTTTGCCGATGATTGCCCAATGTTCAGTTGCATCCGTAACTCCTCAACAAGTGAAGTAGTCCATGCAACATGTCACAAGATGTGTGGATGCTGGTTCTCAACGAAGATAGACACAAAGTGCTGGAATAACTCGGCGGGTCAGGCAGCATCTCCAAAGAGACGGAATAGGTAATGTTTTGTGTCAAGACCCTTCTTCAGTCCTGGATGACATTTGGGCAATGGGCTGCTAAATGGCAAGTAATATCCATGTCACAAAACAGAGAGAATTGAACCACAGGCCAGCCACATCAATGCAGCCACTGATGTGCTGTCAGAGACTGAGAGAGTAAAGACAATGTGGTTTGCACGTACTACCAGTGGGCTCCAGTGGTGGAGGGGAAAAATGAACAGAGTATAATCATGCAGGTTGCATTGATCTGGCATTGACCAGCGCAGCAAACCCCACCCCATTGAACATGTAGAGACATAGAAACTAGGAGCAGGAACAGGCCATTCAGCCCTTCAACCTGCACTGCAATCATCATTGATAATGTAAATCAAAAACATGTTCCCTCTCTGCCCTCACTCTTCATGTTATTCTACTTCCTGCTTGAGATTAGTCCATCTTTTGACTTTAGAGATACAGCGCAAAAACAGGCCCTTGGGCCCAGGGAGCCGCACTGACCAGCGACCCCCGCATGCTAACACTATCCTACACCCATTTGGGACAATTTTACCATGTTTACAGTAGCCAATTAACCTACAAACCTGTACATCTTTGGAGTGTGGGAGGAAGCCGGAGCAGCCAGAGAAAACTCACGCGGCCACGGGGAGAACGTACATACTCCGCACAGACAGCACCTGTAGTCAGGATCGAACCTGGGTCTCCGGCATTTCATTGCCTGCAATGGCAAAGAATTCCACAGGGTCACCCACCACTGAGTTAAAACATTTCTTCTCATCTCACATGTCTTACCCTACACGTTGAGGCTGTGCCCCTTGGTCCACACCCCACCCTAACATGGGGAACATCCTCCCTCCATCCAGTTTGGGATTCTGCATCTTTCTGACATTCCTCCTCATTCTTCTAAACTCCAGTGAATGCCAGTCCAGTCAACCCAATCTCTTCATGTGGCAATCCCACTATCTTCAGGAGATAGTATCCTCCGATTTTTCCCTCCCATTCTCATCTCTATCTTTTAGACTGATGAGGAGTTCCGGCCAGAAATGTCATCTGTTTCGTTTCTCCAGAGATGCTGCCTGACCCGCTAAGTTACTCCAGCATTTTGAGCCAATCATCAGTATAAATCAACATCTGCAGTTCCTTCCTATACATCTTTAGGAGACAGTTTGCTGAACCTTTGCCTCAATCGCTCTATAGTAAATAATCCAACTACAGCCTACCTCACCTGCCCCTATGGCTCATGCCAACAAGCCCAAGTAACACCCTGATAAATCTCTTCTGCACCCTTTCCAACATAACGACATCCTTTCTATAGCTGGGTGACCAAAATTGCACATAGTTGTCCAAATGTGGTCTCACCAAAGACTCGTGCAGCTGCATTATAATGTGCCAACTTTTGTACTTACTGTAATACCCTTCCCAATGAAGGCCAACATGAAAAAGGCCTTCGGCACCACAGTATTCACCTGACTTGTCCCTTTCAGGATACTCTACCTGTACTTCCAACTCTCTCTGTCTCCAGTGCTCTACCATTTACCGTGTAAGACCTACCTTTGTTTTTTGACTTCCTACAGAGTAACACCTCACACTTGCCAGAGTTAAATTCCATTTGCCATTCCTTGGTGCACCTTCCCAACTAATGTTGACCCTGTTAGAAACTGAAATATCCTTCCTCCCTGTCCAGTGTACTATACCACCAATTTTGGTGTCATCTGCAAAAGTCCGAACAATGTTCACAATATTGTCATCCAAATCATTCACGTAGATGACAAACTCCAGCAGACCCAACGCAAACTCCTCCAGCACTCCACTGGTCACAGGCCCACAATCAGAAAAAAAACCCCGTATCCATGACAACTTGTGATAGGCTAACTAAAAGCACAAATAGATGAGCTAGTTTGATCTGATAAACATTACAGAAACATTGTTGTAAAGGGAACAAAACTGGGCAAATAATATTCAGGAATATTTGACTTTTGGAAAGGACAGGCTGGAAGGAAGCACTGTTAATAAGATATGAAGTATGGCAGGTGGGACTACTGTAGCTGGGACATGTTGGCCGGTGTGAGCAAGTTGGGCCAAAGGGCCTGTTTCCACGCTGTATGAGAGATGATCTAGGCTTAGAAGATGTTGAATTCATTTGAAGATATGGAGGTTTCAAAAACTACAGAGGGAAGAAGGCATTGGTAGGAGAAGTCTTTAGACACCCAGTAGCCACACAGTAGACAACAGTAGCCACACTGTGGTTACTGATCACTACCCCTCACCTCGAAAATGCTTCATTTATTCCCACTCTCTGTTTCCTGTCTGTCAACCAAATTTCAAGCCACATCAGTGTGTTGTTCCCATGTGTTATAATTTTGCACACTAACATTTTAAGTGGACTTTATCAAAATGCTATCAAAAACCCAAATCCACCACAAGCGCATGTTCTCTTTATCCATTTAACAATTACATTCTCAAAAAACTCCAGTAAATTTCCTTTCATAAATTCATCTTGACTTTCATTCATTCTCTCTATTTGTTATTTAGAAAAATAGGTGCAGGAGTAGGCCATTCGGCCCTTCCAGCCTGCACCGCCATTCAATATGATAATGGCTGATCATCCAACTCATTATCCCGTACCTGCCTTCTCTCCATATCGCCGATCCCTTTAGCCACAAGTGCCACATCTAACGCCCTCTTAAATATAGCCAATGAACTGGCCTCAACTACCTTCAGTGGCAGAGAATTCCAGAGACTCACCACTCTCTGTGTAAAGAAATTTGTTCATTTTCCTGGGCCTGTGTGTGGCATAGGTTACCATAGGTCACCAAACTCTGCTGGCAGTGACTCACTTCCTGAACCTGTTGATCTCTATCTCTCTTTCTTTCTCTCTCTCTCTCTCTCGCTCTCTCTCTCTCTCTCTCTTCCCCATCTTTCTCTCTTTCTCGCCTCTCTCCCTCTCTCCTCCAATCCCTCTCTCTCTCACTCCATGTGTGTGTCTCTCTCTTTCTCTTTCTCTTTTCTGTCTCTCTCTATCTCTCTCTTCCCACCCTTCTCTCCCTCTCGTTCTTTCTACCTCTTTGTAGCTCTCCCTCCCTCTCTCCCTCCATCTCTCCGTCTCTCCCCCTCCCTCTCTCTCCCGCACCACCTATCTCTGTCTCTCCCTCCCCCCACCTCCCACTGTGTCTGTCCCCCACCCATACCCATCCACCCCCGCCTCTCACCTCTCCCTGTCTCCCTGTCTCTGAGAACTCTGAGAAACACACGTGCATCTTATTTTTGTTGTTTGAGGGCCAGAGTAAGTGTGGGCAAGGTACTTCCTGTAATTTCTGGGTGTTACTGGTAAATCCAATGTTTAATTCCCTTTCTCAGCTGGCCTCGATGGTGAGTCACCTGGAACCACAGTGAGGGTGTGTCCCACATGGCTGTTAGATAGTCATCAGGGCCTGATGCAACTGAATTGCTTCAGAGGGCAGTTAAGAAGAATATGGAAGATTTTTTTTCCCTAAACGATACTTAGCGGGCTTTGTCAATAATCCAATTGTGTCAAGATGGTAATTGCTGACGACAGTTTATTTTAAATGTTGTATTACCTAATGTTTTTAAATTTGCCAGCTGCTGTGATGGTGTTTGGAACTCTTGTCTCTGAGTCACCGGCCTAGTCCTTGGGTTTGACCGATAGTAGTTTAACCGCCATGGTATCGTTCTCTTACTGGGTCCAACCAAGATGTTGCAACAGCTCCTTGAGTTCATCTCCAGAAATAACCTCCGATATTTTGTTTAATTTCCTTTCCATTTAATAACTAACGATGGATAATCTTCCGTCTGCAAGTGTGCAGAGTGGAGGGCAGCCAGCAAGAACCTGAATGAAAAGACCCAAGTGGAAGCTACTTCACCATGAAGTGTTAGTGCTTCATGTGTGGAGCAGGTTTCATTAGGAGAAACTCTTCACATCCTGGGTTGCTAAGGGCAACATGGAGTTGCGGTTGCTGTTACTCAAGTAATGGAAGTGAGTGTTGTGAAGTTTTCTTTTTCGAATTGAGGAACCGTCTGCCGCAGAAGGCAGTGGAGGCCAATTCCATGGATGTTTTCAAGAGAGGGTTAGATTTAGCTTTTGGGGTAAAGAAATCGAGGGATATGGGGAAAAAGCCGGAACAGGATACTGATTTTGGATGATCAGCCATGATTATATTGACTAGGGATCAAAGGGCCAAATGTCCTGCTGCACCTATTTTCTATGTTTCTATGTTCACAACTAGTGCACTAATCCCTGTAGTCTCTGAGACTCTCACTGCACAACCATGTTCTTCCACACAGTCAGACTTTGGAGTGTGATCATCAAACGCTTAGGCTGGGCCTTGGAGCATAGGCTGGGGGTTGGAGCATAGGCTGGGGGTTGGAGCATAGGCTGGGGCTTGGAGCATAGGCTGGGGCTTGGAGCATAGGCTGGGGCTTGGAGCATGGGCTGGGGCTTGGAGCATAGGCTGGGGGTTGGAGCATAGGCTGGGGCTTGGAGCATAGGCTGGGGCTTGGAGCATAGGCTGGGGCTTGGAGCATGGGCTGGGGCTTGGAGCATAGGCTGTGGACTTGGATCATAGCAACTTTGGAGCATAGGAGGCTGAGGAGTGACCTTACTGCAGTGTATCACTGAAGGGGCATGGATAAAACGAACGCTCAGTCCTTTTTCAAGCACAGATGATGCAAAAGCTAGGATTAAGATGACAGGGGAGATATTTAAGATGAAACTTAGGGACACCTTTTTCACCCAGAGAGTAGTCCATATCTGGAGCCAGCTGCCAAATGAAGTAGAGGTATTGCTGGGCTTTCTTGGCCATAGCTTTGCTGTGGTTGACAAATTCTTGATTCGGAGGGGTGTCAGGGGATATGGGGTGAAGGCAGGAGAATGGGGTTGAGAGGGAATGGCGGAGGAGACTTGATGGGCCGAGTGGCCTAATTCTGCTCCTAGAACCTGTGAACTTATGAACACTCCTCCCTCCCTTCGCACCTGCACCAACTGATCACCCGACCCCACCCGAGACAGGAGGGAGTCATTGAGTGGGGACAGGAGGCCTGAATCCGGGACCTCCTACAATGCTACAACCAACCAAACCACCAAGGGAGTCATAATGTAGCGAATGAGTTACTGCTGCTGTCAGTTTTAAGCAGCTGATTTATCGGGCAGGAGAATGCTCTTCCTTCCAGAGGAAGCTGAGAATCGGAGCCGGATAGCTTTGAAAGATGCCTTGAATGCAGAGTGCAATAGGAACCACTCGCATTAAATTATAAAGACCTGCCCTACAGCCTGGCTGAATGTATTTTAGATATTAACTATCAGATTTTATGAATTGAGTCCATTACATCTGTTACCCATGCAGTGACTGTGGATACATTAGCAATTAATGTCACACATCCTTGGCCATAAAACCAATATGTTTCTGATTTAATGCCAGGCCAACTTACGGAGGGAGCGCAGTGCTCGTTCTTTAGCTCCGAGCTGTGCGGAGAGCAAAGGGCATCCATCACTCGGGCTAATAACGTTCTTGGTCCCGCGAGTTAGCACTGACCCCCCGCCCCCCCATAGATAATGTTCGCGGGGGGGGGAATAGAAGGAGAGAGGGGGTGGATGAGTGGGTGCTCTCCAGGTCACGTCTGCCACAGCCTGAAGCCTGCTCCAGCTCTCTGTGGCATCACTCTATTATGTGGCAGACCGGCAGACAGGTTCCACGGAGGAGAAACAAATTGCTTAATAAATCAGGGCCGTAGGGCAGAGAGTGCACCGTGTGTTATTTGGTTGATGCAGAGTTTCATAGAAGCAGATTCACATTAAAATATACCGTTGAGGAACATCTGTCTTGGTTTCTCTACTGAGAAACTAAATAAGTCACACAATATGAAATGGTAAGCTGGAGATCACCACAGTTTTCATATTGATTCATTTTTCTATCAGTGTTGACAATGGCATATTTTATTATTTCGTTCTCAGTTTTGATTACACCTCAGCTCGCGGGCAACATGCGTTACGGGCCTGGCCCACGAGGGCGATTTTTTTCGGCGACTGTCATAGTCGTAGAAGATCGCCAAAAAAACGGCGACTGGGTCCCCCTACGACAATGTCTACAACAACCTACGTCCTAGACAACGTCAAGCTACGAACAACCGGCGACCATTAGGACGTCCACCTACAACAAGCTACGTCCGCCCGCGACAAGCTACGACAAGGTAAGACAATTCAGTCGCCGGGACCGGTCGGCGTAGATAGTCGCCAGTGGAATTTACCACACCGGCGACAACCTACGTCAGGAGAAGTCAAGGTACGCTCATATACGTCAAACCCACTGCCGCCGAACAATTTTCAACATGTTGAAAATTTTGCGGCGACCAGAAAGATGCTACGTCTCTTTGCACGACTGAGGAGACTACTCACGCCCACACAGACGCCACGCCGGCGACCACTGGCAAACACGTGGGGAAAGCCAAGACTCCTGTGGTCGCTTCAAAAATCACCCAAGTGGGACAGGCCCATTACTCTCTGTTAACCTTGGATTTATGTTAATCCTGGGAATGCAATCAAAGCCTGGGACAATTATTGCATGCGATCAAATCCCCAACTAACCCCACTCCCAACCAAAGTCTGCTAGAATTTCAACTCGGGCAGCACGGTGGTGCAGCGGTAAAGTTGCGGCCTCACAGCGCCAGAGACCCGGGTCCACGGTTGCTGTCTGTACGGAGTTTGTACATTCTCCACGTGACCCACGTGGGTTTTCCCCGGGTGCTCTGGTTTCCTCCCACACTCCAAAGATGTGCAGGCTGTAGGTCAATTGGCTTCTGTAAATTGTAATTGTCCCAAGTGTCCAGGATAGTGTTAGTGTACGGGGATCGCTGGTCAGTGTGGACTCGGTGTACCAAAGTGCCTGTTCCCGTGCAATATCTCTAAACTGAACTAAACTAAACTAAACTCACCTAATGTGAACTTTAAATGATTGAGGGCGCATCCGTGGCACAACTGGTAGAGCTACTCTCACGGAGGCGGGGGGCAGAGATCCGGGTTCGATCCTGATCTCGGGTGCTGTCTGTGTGGAGTTTGCACCTTCTCCCTGTGACAGCGTGCGTTTCCACCCGGCGCTCCGGTCTCCTCCCATTTCCCAAACACATGTGGGACTGTAGGCTAATTACCCCTAGTGTGTAGGGGGTGGATGCAAACGTGGGATAACACAGAACTAGTGTGAATGGGTGATCGATGGTTAACGTGGACTCCATGGTCAGCTGGGCCCAGTAGAGCCTGTTTCAATGCTGCATTTCTCAATCAATTGTCACAATTAACAAAGCACCCTTATATTGGGAGCTGGTTATTATCTTAATGACACTCGCTGTTAGTTAACAGGGTGTGTACTGGAGAACATTCCAACGTTGCTGTTAACTTGCTCATGAAATAACCACCAACCGGCCATCAAAACACAGCCACTGTTGTCATGAAGGGTGACCAATACTTAGCAACCTCACTACTAGTGAAGAGGTAGAGGAAGAAAATAACCTGTTTCAGTGATGTTAGTTGAGGGACAAACTATTGACACTCTGAAGATAGACACAAAATGTAGAGAAGGAATGGGTGAAGTTTCGGGTCGAGACCATTCTTCAGTGGTCTCGACCAGAAACGTCACCCATTCCTTCGCTCCAAAGATGCTGCCTGTTCCACAGAGTTACTCTGGCATTTTGAGTCTATCTTTGGTGTAAACCAGCAACTGAAGCTCCTTCCTGCACATATTAACACTCTGCTATTTGTCTGGTTCTCTTCAATTAAAGGAGATTTTTTTAACGTCCAGCTGTAAATGAGATCTCACTTGGTTTAACACCCCCAGCAATGCGGGGTCCACTCAGTGACTGCACTGGGGTGCAAGCATAGATGAGCTCAAACAGCACAACACGGATTTTGATTGCTTGACCGGAGAAAGATGGCATCATCAGGCTGAAGCCTATCGACCATTTCACGGGCACCACAACATCCTCATAGAAACATAGAAACATAGAAAATAGGTACAGGAGTAGGCCACTTGGCCCTTCGAGCCTGCACCGCCATTCAATATGATCACGGCTGATCATCCAACGCAGGTCAGAGAACTCAGGTGCTCGGATCAGTAGGCATTGCCTGCTGCCCACACCAGTGTGCCACGCAATGGAATTAATTCCAGTTTTGAGACACACCAACTATAATAGCTTGGTAGACACAAATGCTGGAGAAACTCAGCGGGCGAGGCAGCATCTATGGAGCGAAGGAGTAGGCGACGTTTCCAGTCAAGACCCTTCGTCAGACGGATCTCTCCATAGATTCCTTCTTCAGACAGATTCGCTCCATAGATGCTGCCTCACCCGCCGAGTTTCTCCAGCATTTCTGTCTACCTTCGATTTTCCAGCATCTGCAGTTCCTTCCAAACAATAATAGCTTAACCACTGTCAAACTGAAACCTCAAGAGATGCGCAAATCAATGGCTTCTAGTCCGCACCCTCTTAAGATCATTAATTGAGGAAGGTTTTAAATTCAATACCATCAAAGTAAAAAAAAAGCCTATTAAATTACTGGAATTCTGAAGATTAAAATGCCCTGTCATTAGAGAGATGAATTAGCAACATCAATTAATAAGCTTGATGACTTGTTCAGTACATGAGAGTTAATGAGTAGCTTTGCATCCCAGCTCATATTTAATGGGGAACCGAGCCTTGATGTAAATTAGAAGGTTTGAATATTGTCAACAAATAAATTCCTCAGTACTTTCTTCTGGAGAGCAGGTGCACAGAACACAAAGTGAAATTGGGAAACCCATCGAGGAAGATCTCAAGACGTCCTGGGTAGATGGATGGATAACAGCCAAGGTTCAGGCAGGATGGGATATGTATTGGGAGACAAAGTCACGAATCCCTGGTTTGGGGGGCGGGGGAGGGGTTGGATGAGGGGGTGAGGATAACCTAGGGAGTTGGGTGAGAGATAGGTGGAGGTGGGCTGGATAGAGGGTGGGTGTAAATGGCATTGGGTGGGAGATAGGGAGAGATGACCTGAGGGGTGGATGGGTGGGAGATGGCTGGGGGATGGGTGAGGACCACCAGGGTGAGGGGTGGGTTGGGGTGGCCTGAGGGCTTTTAGGTGCTGCAGAAGAAGTTGGCTTGAGGAAGCGCTGGTAGATGTACGAATATCAAATATAAAGGAACATGCTCAGTTTTACCTATCGGCAGTTTGGCAGGTCTTTGTTCCTACATGGAAATAGATGGCCAGGATCTGAATCCTGGCACACCATCACCTCACAGTGCAGTGGGAGCACCTTCACCAGAGGGAGTGCAGCCGTTCAAGGAGGCATCTCACCATATCTCCCTCGAGGGAACGATTGCCCAAATCCCCCAAAAATGAAAAACAAAAACCGGTTCTGCACAAAGCCACGATTTCATTGCCACCGTTCCCGATGCCAGCATTACATTCCAATATATTTAATTACAATAATTTTCAATTTTCCAGCTGCCCTGTTTTAGATTCTAGTTTGGTTTCTCAGATCAAAAGCGCAATCTGGTAGATAACTCACCGCAATGCCACATACTGTAAATACCATACCTACGGTGTGTACACACGCAATCCCTGACCCATTATCCCACACAGTCTGAGAGGCTTCGTGCCAAACTCATCAGGAGCCCGGGTGTATGGAGCGTGCTACCTCTCTCTGCTGAAGAATGAAGAAGGTTTGGGCAGGAAGGAACTGCAGATGCTGGTTTACACCAAAGATACACAAAACATGCTGCCGTAACTCAGCGGGACAGGCAGCATCTCTGGAGAGAAGGAATGGGTGACGTTTCAGGTCCAGACCCTTCTTCAGACTGAGAGTCAGGGAAGAGGGAAACTAGAGATACGGAAGGGTACAAAGAGAATGTAAGGTGTGAAAATGACAGATCAAAGCAGATGATTATCAAGGAAATGTAGAATGGTCTGAAGAAGGGTCTCGACCCGAAACGTCGCCTATCTCCTTCGCTCCTTAGATGTTGCTGCACCCGCTGAGTTTCTCCAGCTTTTTGTGTAACCCTAGAATGGTTCATTGTTGGCTGAGGGAAAGCTGACAATGAATGAGGTATACAAACAGTATCATTCATCAGGAAGACAGTGAAACTAGTGGGAGGTTTGCTGGAACATTGTGTGGGGATGGTCTGACTCCAAACTCCAGCCCAGGGGGACCTTGCTGGGTGTGGAATCAGGAATCCCATGCCAGCTCGGGTCAGTGCTCCAGACTCATCATTGAAGGGACGTGGGCTTCATAGGTAAAGCCAGCATTTCATCGCCCATACCTAGTTGCTCCTGAAAAGGTAGCGAGTGGTGAGCTGCCTTCTTGAAGCACCACTGTCCTTGAAGTGTGTGTATATATATCCACAAGAGCAAAGGGCCAGGGTTATCACCTTGCAATCAGGAACATTAATATCCAAAGGATTTTGACCTGACATCGGTGAACATATATATATATATTTCCAAGACAGTGTGTGGCTTGGAGGACAGCTTGTTGGTGGTGGAGATGATGCATTTGCTGCCCTTGTCCCTCTTGTTCTTCTTGCTGGTAGCGGGTGGTAGGTTTGGAAGGTGCCCAGATGGGATTGCGTTTGTCCCACATAATAACATTGGAGGAGAAGTTTTTGTGTTGGCTGGGCTGGGGTCAGGCTGGGACCAGGTCAGGTCTTATTATTTATTCTCTTTGTACCAGATCAGATTACTGGCTTCTATAAATCAATGATTCGACGTTACGGTATTGTCACATGCCCCAGGCACAGTGAAATCCTTTGTTTTTGCACACAATCTGGTTAGAATCAAACAGCAGACTCCACCCAGCAGTACACAAAGAGTCGCCACGCATCTGGCACCGACAATGCTTCCAGTGTTCTTGGTTCAGTCTTATCTCCTCGCTGCGGTGAACCAAGGCGACTACCGCAAGCGGGCCCAGGCAGCTTGCCGGGTCCCTGTTGGTCCTCCGCAGACATCCACCGGGCCCCTCTTCATTCTGGCAGCCCCTCCCCCTGCTGGGCCCCTCTTGGCTCTCGGTGGCCTGTGCCCCGCTCATCTCCCTGGTGCATCCCAGGAGGTTCGGATGGAAGTCAGAAGTCCTTTGCCATGGTTATCACCTTGCAATCAGGAACATTAATATCCAACTTCCCAAAGTGCTTGCATGGTGCTCAGCACCAGTTATCCTAATCAACTGAAGCTGCAGATTCAGTAAGGAGGATTTGTCCAACAGCTGCTGAAGTAATCTGGCTCCCATATGTACAGTTGGTTACGTTCCATTGAGCCAATTATCAGAGAGCATAATGGAGACACTGCCCTTTGTCTCCTCATCAAGACAACATGGGTTACATTCCCTCACTTCAGTGAATAACCTCTTGGACATTGTGCTGAGTTAGAAGGCTAGTGCATGCACCGAACTGGGACTTCATTGTTCCAAGTTTGTAAGGAGATCAAATAAGAATTGTGGACCATTGTTGAGACCCGGTGATTGAGTAGATTGAGGCCCGGAGGCACAGCGGTAGAGTTGCTGCTCCAGAGACCCGGGTTTGGTCCTGGCTATAGGTGCTGTGTGTACAGAGCTTGCACATCCTCCCTGTGACCGCGTGGGTTTTCTCCGGGTGCTCCGGTTTCCACCCACATTCCAAAGATGTGCAGGTCTGTAGGTTAGCGGACATCTATACAACAATTGTCCCCAGTGTGTAGGATAGGACTAGTGCACAGGTGATTGCAGGTCAGCATGGAGCCGGTGAGCAGAAGGACCTGTTTCCACTCTGTATCTGTAGTACAGTGGTTGTGGCATGGTGGTACAGTGGTAGAGTTGCTGCCTTAAGTGCCTGTCCTACCAGCATCCGACTCCATGCGATGAGCGCGATCAAACCAGAAGCGGGGGCCACGCGGAGGTCGGGTGATCCCCTGTACAGGGCCGTTCACAACAGCATGCGCCTGCATGCGGCAAGTGCGATAAACCGGCAGCGAGGGCCGCGCGGAGGTCGGGTGAGTGGCGCAACGCGGCGCAAAGTGAGGCGAACTTGGAGCGAAGTCTTAAGGTAAGTTCACCAGGACAGAGAGGCGCACACACAGAGGGCCACGGAGCCACACACATAGAGGGTCACGGAGGCACCTACAGAGAGGGTCACGGAGGCACGACGTCGAGACGGTGTGTAATGCGTCGAGGCGACTGCGAGCCGACAAGCCGTTGCCGCGCGGAATTTTTGAACATAGTCAGTTTTTCGGAGCCCCGCGCGATGTCGGGACGAACTCCGCACAATTCCGCACGGCTCCGGCGATCGAAGTGGGAGCGGCCCCGCGACGCCGGACGGCTCAAGCGACCACGTTAGGTCGCGCTCATCGCATAGAGTTGCATGCTGGTAGGACAGGCCCTTTACAGCGCTTTCAGCACCAGAGACACGGGTTCGATCCCGACCAGGGGTGCTGTCTGAAAGGAGTTTGTATGTTCTCCCCGTGACCGCGTGGGTTTTCTATGAGATTTTCAGTTTCCTCCCACACTCCAAAGACGTATAGGTTTGTAGGTTAGTTGGCTTGATGTAAAAAAAAAATGGCCCTAGTGTTAATGTGCGGGGATCGCTGGTTGGCGCGGACTCGGTGGGCCGAAGGGCCTGTTTCCGCACTGTATCTATAAATGAAACTAAAACGAAACTAAACTGAACCAAAGACCTCCTCATCATCATTGAGACAGTATAGAAGTCTCCGCCATACATTCAGATCATGCCAAATTTCCTGGTTCCTCGTGTGTTTTTTAAATAATATTTGATCTTTGATTGAAAGTAATTCCTGGGCCACATTGTGCGAGAGAGCGGAGATATGAGAACTGAGAGCAGTAAGGAATAGGTTAATGTTACCTAACTGATGTTAATTTGGTCTGTCTGTGCAATCGGTCAAAGTAACCCCACCAAGTAACATTAACTGAATTGCCGATGGATAAACAGTGGGTGGCCAGAAAATAATTGAACTTGTAACTTCAAGGCACCTGCAATTTATGATCCCAAAATCTCAGAGGCCACATCCCTCTCTCTATTCATTTCCATTTCCCCCTGTTCCTTATTGGTAATCTTACACAGCCCAGTAGGTAGCAATCAATCTACCGCAATGGTCCACAAATCTCCTCATTGGATGTACTCAGGTGCACAGTGTTAATCCCGACAACAGCAACAAGGTGGAGCAGATGGATTGCTTCCTCTCTACCTCGAGGCTGTGTCTCTGTGCATAACCCACTCTGAGAGTTTACTGACAAACCAGGTTTGTGATGATACCATTAAATGTGGATGACTTTTTAAAAAGATAATATTTTTGGAGTATGTGGGCATTGTGGACAAGTCCGACAGGCAATGCCGTGCTCTGTTGCCATTGAGAATCTGGTGATGTCTCTCCATGTGGTGAATTGTGCAGGAAGGAACTGCAGATGCTGGTTTACACCGAAGATAGACACAAATGCTGGAGTAACTCAGCGGGACAGGCAGCATCTCTGGAGAGAAGGAATGGGTCAAGAATGTTTTATTGTCATATGTCCCAGACAGAACATTGAAATTCTTACTTGCTGTAGCACAACAGAATATGGAATCATAATAAATAATATAACGAATACTCTGGAAAAAAACCCAAACCATAACAGTGCAATAATAATATTAATAGTCTATTGTTGTTCACAGCTTAAGAGGTTGTAGTGTTTAATAGCCTGATGGCAGTAGGGAAGCAGCTGTTCCTGAACCTGGATGTTACAGTTCTCAGGCTCCTGTACCTTTTGGGTCAAGACCCTTCTTCAGACTGAAGAAACGTCACCCATCCCTTCTGTCCAGAGATGCTGCCTGTCCCGCTGAGTTGCTCCAAGTGATGAATTCCTGAGTTTAGACCCAGCGACGGACTGGGGTTACGTTTCCAAGTCCGTATGTTGTGTTCATCGGAAAGGAGCATGCCAATGAAGCGTCTTCTACACTTGTCGTTCTGCTACAGTTGGGTGGTGACCAGGAGATGCCATAAGAAACTTTGTAGGGTATGTCATGCGCAGCATATCTCTTTCATAACCAATACTAAATAATAGAAAATGCTGAAAATGTTCAGGCCAGGCTGTTGTGGAAGGAGAAACCGGGTTACTCTTTTAGATGTGGGACCCTTCATTTGGGCTAATTGTCGCGGCGTTTAATAACAAACCATCACCCAGTCCAGATCAGTTCTTCTCATGGGCTCTAAACTGTGCAAAAACAGAGACCAAAGAGAGTGCAGTTGCTGGAATTCAAAGCAACCAATCTGCTGGAGGAACTCAGTGGGTCGAGCAGCATCTCTGGTAAAAAAGGATCGGTGACATTTTGGGTTGGGACCTATCCACATACGTCTTTGAATCACAACCTGTTGGTTAACGTCCAACCCTGAGCCGTAAAATTAAAGGGAAAAGAAAATAAGTGAATCACATTTAAATCTTCTTCACAGGTCCAGTTAACTTTATGGCTGAATCGTGTGAATCAGCCACTGGGAAGCTCAAAGTAAGATGATCCTCAGCAATGAAATGAACCCATACGAGGTCACAGTTCAGTTGTTTAAATCCCGGTGCAAATATTCTCTGTCATGGGGGAACTGTCCCTTGTTTGCTGTCTGATCAAAGGGGAGGGAAGATTAAGGGAGACGTTTCAATGGATATAATATGTTGGGGGAGGGGGGGGGGGGGTTAGGAGCAGTCGATGTGCTTTCCTTCAGGCTTTTAATGCAACAGTCACAGGGTCTGAAGCATGTTAAACGTGTGTGATGTCCATCCTTGGTTCACAGTTGTAGAGTCAACCTCTACTGCTGCTACATTAGAGAGAGAGCTAGATAGGACGCTTAAAAATAGCAGAGTCAGGGGATATGGGGAGAAGGCAGGAACGGGGTACTGATTGGCGATGATCACATTGAATGGCGATGCTGGCTTGAAGGGCCGAATGGCCTTCTCCTGCACCTATTGTTTATTGTCTACTGTCTAATCAAGAAGTATTCTAGAACTAAGTATTCAAGTATTCAAGAACTAATCAAAGCCTATGTCTCTGGGCCGAATGGCCTAGACCTGCACTTATTGTCTATTGTCTATTGTCTATTGCTACTAGTTGGGCCTGTTTTCATTCACAGATTTAATACTGTTACCTTGAAACATTGACTGGGATTTTGCATTTCATGGATATGACCACCTTGACTGAAATCATATATATATATATATTTTTTGATAATCTCCCTATCTTTTGAGAAAAACCTGTTAGAGTCATGGAGTCACACCACACGGAAACAGGCCCTTCGGTCCACTGTGTCCATGCTATCATTTACCTGTGGGTACTCTACCCACTTGGTCCAATGTTTTCCATGCGTTTGGTGATTCAAGTTCTCAACTGGATACTTCTTAGGGTTAACAACTCTCAACAACCACCCTCTCCGACAGTACATTGGAGATGTCAATTAACCTCTGGGTAAAATAGTTATTTCTTAAACTCCCTCTGAATGTCTTGCCCCCTTATCCTACACTGTGTCCCTAACTGTAGATACCTTTCCAATGAGAAAAGTTTCTTGCTCTCGAACTTGCCTAAGTCCCTCATAATATTGTCTACCATATCCCCTTTTAGCCTCCAATGCTCTAAAGAAACTAAGTCCAGTCTATCCAGTTTCTTCTCACAACCAAAATGTCCCATCCTGGACAACATCCTGGAGAATTTCCTTGGCACCCTCTCCACATCCTCACAGCAGTGTGGTGACCAAAACTGCACACAACATTTCAACCGTGTCCTAATCAATGTTAGAAAAAGGTGTATTATAACGTCCCAGCTCTTACATTCTAAGGCCTGGCTAGTGACGTAAGTATCCTGTAGGCCTTAACCACCATCTTATCAACGTGTGTTGCTGCTTTCAGGGATCCTAGTGCTTGTATATTGAGGTCCTTTCTGTTCTTCAATACATCCTGGGGTTCTATCACTTACAGTGTTCGACCCTTATCAGTCCTCTCAAGGTTCACGTCTCACACGTATCAGGATTGAGTTACATCTCCCATTGTTCTGGCATTTTAGCAACTTTCTCTAGTGAGTTTGCCTGGCCATGGTACTTTGCAGGAGTTGTAGAGTATTGACTCTTACAGCAGAGAAACAGGTGAATCTGCTCCACACGGATCAGACCCCCACTGACCACTCATTCCCCATCCCATCTCCCACCGCTTGACCCCTTGCCTTTCACGGCTAGAAGACAATGGTTCAAATGCTCATCTAGATACTTATCAACTGTCCTTGTCTTTCTGCTAGAGTTGGGTGGTGACCAGGTGATGCCAAAAGAATCCCTGGAGGGTATGTCATGCCCAGCATATCGCTTTCATACCTATCACTTAGGGCGATCACGGTGGCCCAGCGGTAGAGTTGCTACCTTACAGCGAATGCAGTGCCGGAGACCCGGGTTCGATCCCGACTACGGAGTTTGAACGTTCTCCCCGTGACCCGCGTGGGTTTTCTCTGAGATCTTCGGTTTCCTCCCACAATCCAAAGACCTACAGGTTTGTAGGTTAATTGGCTTGGTAAATGTAGAAAATTGTCCCTAGTGGGTGTAGGATAGTGTTAATGGTCGGCACAGACCCAGTGGGCCTGTTTCCGTGCTGTATCTCTAAATTAAACTAAACTAAACCGCTGGCAGCCACTCTATTTCCACCAAGCTCAGGCAATGCTTTCCAGCTACTCCACATTCTCCGGGTGAAAATCCCCTTCAGGTCCCCTCTAAATTTCTTACCCCTTACCCTAAATCCAATTGAATCTACTGTTGATACATGGCAAGGTTCCCTGAAGTCGACCCTTTATATATGTCCCCAAGTTGCAGTCCTGTGCCCGCTACCTCTGTGTTCTACTGCCCGCTACTTCCTGATGAGGGCTAGGTGTGAAGAAATAAACCGTCCACATGGAATGATCCATTTTCCTTTCCTGTAACTGCGTTTACAATTGTGTTCATGCTTCCTGGGAATTGTTCTTCATTTACCATTTCTCGTGTGATTTTGAGCAGGTCTATCTCCACCGTTCTTTGAATCAGGCCTAAATATTTGTTGACTAAATCTGAGCCCCAACTGCGATCAATAGAATTTGCACACATGGGGCTATAAGGGATGTGCCATCCACAAGGGCCCTGGAGAAGGAGGTGGTGAGCTGCCTACTTCAACCACTGCAGCCCTTCCGATGAAGGTGTTCCCGATTTAGACCCAGCAGTGAAGATAGAAGAGTGATATATTTGCACGTCAGGGTAATGTGCAACCTGGTGAGTGCAGAAAAGAGGTGGTTTAACAAAGCCTTTCTTGTCATTGAACAACAAGGGGAAATGTTTCTTCTCCCTCCCTGCTGGGTGCAATCATTGACAACCCTCTGTACAAAGCCTGCAGGTGACACAAAGCGCTGAGCATTGAGTCAATCGATAGACATTGAATGTACTGGCATTTTGTAGTCTTTGTGACAGGTTTAGGATTAATTCCACAATCATTGAATGCTCCAGCCTGCACGAACTCCAATGGTGTAAAGGTCTTATATCTCAAAGCGGCCACAGAGCATGTTGAAAGGTATTGTTTACTTTTACAAAAAAGACCAAAGTGACAATCATTTGATTAAGGGCTCACACTGAGAAGACCGCCTTGGGTAACTCTATTCTCTTACCTCACGTACAGGTCGTTCTGCTACAGGTTTAGAGGGATACAGGCAGGTGGGACTAGTAGATGAGGCATTTTGGTCGGCCACGGTAAGTTAGGCCGAAGTGCCTGTTTCTCTGCTGTCTGACTCTATTGACATGATAGTTGTGTTCCTAAAAAACCTTGCGTTATAGAAAATCGTGTTATAGATACAACAATACCTCTGCAACAACAACTTGCATTTATAGAGCACCTTTAGTTGAATCAAAACGATCAAAGGCAAAATGGGGACCTGGTTGCCATGGGAACCGGTGACCAGATATTTAGATAGTGACATAGGTCCTATCGGAGAGCATTAAAGGGGGCTGTGGTTGTTCAGGGAGAGATTGGCAGCAGTGCTGGCGCAGAAAGCTGAGGATGTTACTACTGCCAGTGGGGCCACAGAGAGTAAGAGGGAAGGACCAGCCAGGAGCAGAAAGTGCTCCGTGCAATAAAGGCCCAAAGATCAAACAAAGACACAAAAAGCTGGAGTAACTCAGCGGGACGGGCAGCATCTCTGGAGAAAAGGAACGTTTTGGGCCAAGACCCTACTTCGGACTCTAAGAAGGGTCTCGACCCGAAACACCACCCATTCCTTCTCTCCAGAGATGCTGCCTGCCCCGCTGAGTTACTCCAGCTTTTTGTGTCTATCTTCGGTTTAAAACAGCGTCTGCAGTTCCTTTCTGCCCAAAAATCAAACAGCAGACCGAGCAGCATCTGTGAAGGAAGTGGAATAGCCAACATTTCAGGTCAATCCAAAACTTTGCCAATTCCTTCCCCACCCAACCCCACACATGCTGATCAACCCCTGGCAGGTGCAGTAGCTGGCAAGAGCATGGTGGGTTGAAGGGCCGGTCATTAGTGATAGGAGCAGAATTAGGCCATTCGGCCCATCATGTCTACTGCCATTCTATCAGTGCTGATCTATCACTCCCTCCTAATCAAGAATTATTCTAGAACTATGTATTCAAGTATTCAAGAAGTAATCAAAGCCTGTGTATCTGGTCCACAACTCTATGACTGTGATAAATACCAGAAACATCAGTCCTCACAGCTGCTGACCTTAATTTTAGTTTAGTTTAGAGATACAGCACGGAAACAGGCCCTTCGGCCCACCGAGTCCACACCGACTAGCGATCCCCGCACATTAACACTACCCTACACACACTGGGGACAGTTTTTGCACTATAGGAAGCCAATTAACCCACAAACCTGTACATCTTTGGGGTGTGGGAGAAAACCAAAGATCTCGGCGAAAACCCATGTGGTCACGGGGAGAACGTACAAACTCCATAATGACAGCACCCGTAGTCGGGATCGAACCTGAGTCTCGGGCATTGCAAGCGTTGTTCGGCAGCAACTCAACCGCTGCGCTACCTTGCCACCCCACAAAGGTGGTTATCTGATGACATTCCTTTTTGAACCACACCAGCTGGATAATTAGTGGGTCTATTCTGACGCTACTGCTAGTATAACTCCCCCAACACTGCGGTTGGCAGTGTGTGCATCACAGGCTGAGGCAGAATAGGGTTGGGATTCTTTTCATTATCTAACCAGACATAAGCCGTTAATTGACATCAGTTATCACAATCCTTTACTGATTGAGCAAGCAGTGACACTGACCGGAACACCCGCACATAATGCAACAGAATGACCAATTTATCCCTTGTATGAACTCTTTCATCCAGTCCGCTCCGAATGAAATGTCAGTGAGCAAATTAAATGAAAGATGTTGGTCGAGAAATACTATTTCATTGTGAAATATTTTTATGTGCAACAAGATGGAAATTTACCAGCAAATTACTACAAGATGAGATTGAGTGCTTAGGTTATAAGTAAGTAAGGAAGTTTATTGGCCAAGTATTCACATACAAGGAATTTGCCTTGGTGCTCCGCCCACAAGTAACAACATGACATACGGTGACAGTTACGAATGACTCCGAAAACACTAAATACATGGACATTGCTACCATTGAATTACGCAGGGCGCGGATGCAGGGTCTCTGCCCAAAATGCCAATTTGTTTCTCCCCCCCCCCAAACCCCACCCCAGATGCAGTTCGACCTGCTGAGTTCCTCCAGCAGTTTGGTTTAAAGAAACAGCGTGGAATCAAGCCCCTTGGACCACTAGGTCAGTGCCGACCAACGCCAACGATCCCCGACTCGCACTATCCTACACATAGTAGGAACAATTCACAATTATACCAAGCCAATTAGCCTACAAACCAGGAATGTCGGAGGAAACCAGAGATCCCGGAAAGAAAACCCTCGCAAGTCACAGGGAGAACGTACTGTACAAGCTCTGTACAGACAGCACCCGAAGCCAGGATCGAACCTGGGTCTCTGACACTGCAAGGCAGCAACTTTACCTCTGTGCCACTATGTCAACCTGCAGTTTGTTTTGTTTTTTTGCGCACAGATGTTAGCATCTGCAATTTCTTGTCTGGCATTTAATTGTCCATTTCTAACAGGTCCCTTAACTGTGAAATTGGCAGAGCCATTTCAGAGGACAGTTAGCAGTGGTATATTGGGAGCACATGGGCTGGAGATTGGTGGACTGGGTGTCAAATATCAGAGCAGTGGGATCACCACATTAGCGATGATGTGTTGTGATCTTCAGTGTGCAAGATGCCACAATGCATGGGACCCTCTGGGCACAACATGGGTTTAAATATCCCTGGCAGAAAATCATTCTGCACATATGAAGCCTGTGGAAATCACGGATACACATCCTAATTCAGGCCTTAATTTTGGAAAGAGTTAGTTTAGATTGGTTTCGAGATACAACGTGGAAACAGGCCCTTCCGCCTACCTAGTGCATGCCAACCAGAGATCAAAATGTGCAGGAAGACACTGCAGATGCTGGTTTAAACCAACCAGCGATCATCCGTGTAGTTCGATCCTACAACAACTTTTCTGCTGTGCCACTGTGCCGCCCTTTGGGTCCTATCTTACCGCGTCATGGACAGGGTGGTTAACACAGAATGCGTTTGGCATGCTTGCCTTCATTGGGAACAGTATTGAGGTCATCATGTTGGGACATCATAATGCAGTTTGCCAGGTCGTTAGTGAAACCACACTCGGATGACTGTGTACAGTTCAGGTCGCCCAGTTATTGGAAAGATGTCATGAAGGATCTCCCCAAATAATACTGGAGTTGAATCCAATACATCTGCAGAATTTGATCACCTTTATCCCAAGGTTTTGGCCATCGTGTTAGTGGATGCACTGGTTATGCCTTTCCAAAATTCCGCAGATTGTACTTTCTCCCTGTGGGTTTTCTCCCGTCTCCCATCACAGATCGAATCCCTCGACCCAGGAATGTATTTACAATGTATTTCACAACTGAAGCCAACGCATGGAGTGTCTGAGATGCGCAGTCATTCCTGGAATGTATCATTCCGCCCAATAGTGGATGTGAGTACAGCACGGAGTGAAGGTTGTGTAACACCCAGTCATGGGACTGAGTGAACCAACGTCTGAGTCATGAAGGGAAATAACCCGCAGCCATTAGTATGGAGCAATTAGTATTAATTGTTCCTCTGCAGGATGTCGGCACCAGGAGCCCAACCGGCCTGACCATGGCAAGATGGCGGTGAACCAGTACAATCTAATGCTACCTCCCACATGCTCCACATGGTGCTGCACCATTCTGATGTGGAAGATAGTTTAGTTTTAGTTTAGAGATGCAGTGTGGACACAGGCCCTTCGGTGCCGACCCCCGCTCACTATCCCACACCCACTCTGGACAATTTACTATCATACCAAGCCAAACAACCTACAAATCTGTATCTCTTTGGAGAGTGGAAGGAAACCGGAGATCCCGGAGAAAACCCACGCAGGTCACGGGGAGATCATACAAACTCCACACAGACAGCATCCTTAGTCAGGACCAAACCCAGGTCTCTGGCACTGTTAGGCAGCAACTATACTGCTGCGTCAATGTGCGGGACAAAAAATGCTGGAGTAACTCAGCGGGTCAGGCAGCATCTCTGGAGAAAAGGAATAGGTGACGTTTTGGATCGGAACTCTTCCTCAGACTCACCTATGCTGCCTGTTCCGCTGAGTTACTCCAGCATTTTGTGCCTATCTTCTGTATCAACCTGCATCTGCAGTTCCTTCCTACACCATTCTGATGTGTGTGGGCACAACTCTGGCCACGGCAGCAGGAAGGGGAGATGGGGCTCACTGGTGGAACTTGATACACGCAAAAGTCTTTCTGCTCCTCGATCCTCCAGCTTTCTTCAAATGGGAAATCACATTTGAATTATAGCAAATAAATGTTTTGTGGTGTTATACAGTATGGAAGGAGGCCTTTAGGCCCACCTGGTTTACACTGACAATCAAGCACCCCTTTGCTTTAATCCTAAATTAATCCCATTCTATTTTCCCTACATTCCCATCAACATCCATCCTGGATTCTACCACTCACCTACACTCTCAGTTACACCTACACTCAACTTACAACAGATAATTAACCTACCATCCGTACGTCTTTGGGATGTGGGTTGGAAACCAGAAGAACATGCAAACTCCACACAGACAGCATCCAAGGTTAGGGTTGATCGGGCAAGGTTTCTCCCCGTTTTACCACTGTGCCACTCTCTAGAGGATGCCAATTCACCCACTGAGCCTGTGCGGGCTCCTGACAGAACACTTCTGCCAACCCCATTCCCCATACCTCTACAAATGATTCTCTCTCTGTTCCTATCCCACTCCCTCCCGAGCCTAGATTCCACCATCCCGCAAGGCGAGATTTCAAAACAGAACACTTTCCAGACTGGGCCAGAATTAACTACTGTAGGTCGGGAGAGAAGTGAACCAAAGTCAGTCAGGATACTGCATAGTTTCCTCATCACTTGGAATCAGCTCCCAGGTCTTGGACTGATCATTACAGATAACATCTCCCCTCCGTTTACCCAACCCAGACTATCAAAGCATCCATGGAATTAAGTGCAAGCTGATGATTGAAGCTGGCAGTGACTAAGCTAAGAGTGAGCAGAAATTGGATTAACATGAACCGCTGGATAATGACTATTCTTAGTCAGGCCTGGCGTCTACACCCAGTCACCTCATTGGCACATGGGCAAAAATGTGTTTTGCTAAAAAGCACGGGCTAAAAGAAACAACAGAGCAGTTGCAACTCTTTGTTAGTTGGGGTGGAGTGTCAGCTGCTCTCAAATATTCCTCTTATTACGGGGTGGAAACAGTCATAGCTTTCTGTTCTGCTAAGAAAATAGTAATTATGAAAATGTTCTTGGGCTGTAAGAAAAGCACATTTCTGGAATAAGAGTTAAAAAAAAACCACAGTTGGTGTCTGAAACTTACTATGGACCAGGGTCTGTGGAAATGAAAAATAAGAATGTTTGCACTGTATGAATTTTCACTCCAACCACAGATACAATGAACCTGTTACGTGTGTCCAGGTTTCATAAGTGTCATAGAGTCACGGAGATACACTGCGTGGAAACAGCCCATTTGACCCAATTTGCCCACACCAACCAACATGCCACATCTACGCTAGTACCACCTGTCTGTGTTTGGCCCATATCCCTCTAATGGGCCCGTCCCACTTACGCAACTTTTTCGGTGACTGCCGGCACCCGTCACAGGTTGTTGCAGATCGCTGAAAGTTTTCAACATGTCAAAAATCCAGCAGCGACCAGAACAAGGTAAGACTCTTTGGGTGACTACTCACGACCATACAGGCTTCACCCCGCGACGTGTCACCTTAATGGTCGTGAGTAGTCTCCTCAGTTGCCCAAACAGTCGTAGCATCTTTCTGGTCGCCGCTGAATTTTCAACATGTTGAAAATTTTCGCCGACCTGCGGAAAAACAAATCGCCGACTATGACGGGTGCCGGAAGTCGCCTGAAAAAGTTGCGTAAGTGGGACAGGCTCGTAAATCTGTCCTATCCATGTACCTGTCTAAATGTTTCGTAAACGTTGCGATAGTACCTGCTAGAAACTCCATATTAGTCATTTGCCTCAATGCTGTTGTATCGTGATCACCTTATCGTTCCTCTCAATCCCATCAAAGTCCTGGCATGTGATTCCACAGTCTTGGCCACATGAGGATACATATCTGGGCAGTGAGGCAGGGTCACTGCATCATAGAATGTACAACAGCTCAGGAACAGGCCCCATGGCCCTCAATGTCTGTGCCGAACATGATGCCAAGTTAGACAAAAGTGCTGGAGAAACTCAGCGGGTGAGGCAGCATCTATGGAGCGAAGGAAATAGGCAACGTCTCTGGTCGAAACCCTTCTTCGGTCTGAAGAAGGGTTTCAACCCGAAATGTTGCCTATTTCCTTCGCTCCATAGATGCTGCCTCACCCGCTGAGTTTCTCCAGCATTTTGGTCTACCTTCGATTTTCCAGCATCTGCAGTTCCTTCTTAAACATGAAGCAATTGATGTCCTCTACCTGCACATGTTGATTCCTCTGCCCATTGGTGAGCTTCGTGGGTGGTCTGGTCTGTGTCCCAGCATCACACCATACAACATTTGTCAATTTCAGTTTTCACCCATTAATTTGTAGGAAAGACTTTGGTTCACATTGTCCTTCTAAATGTGAAGAAATGCTTCCTGACGTCAGACCTAATTTTAGGAATGTGACTGTTTGGATTCTCATCCAAAAGAGTACATTCTGTCACATCCATCACTATCCAAAGTGTCAGGCTTTGATCAGCCATCCTTGTAACCCATGGCATCACGTTATGAAATCCGTTCTGTCAACTTAATCAGATGAACTGTGGTGTCACCTTGTTCAGTCAATGCTGTGATTCCCCTGGGAAGTGATGTGGAGAAGGGGATGCCATTCATTGTGGTCATTGCTTTAATATAGGGCAGGTTCGACTTCCCCGACCGTGGAGAAGAAAGAGGGAGAGTTTGGACTTTATTATCTTCCATCACAGTGAGGAATGTGGGGAACCACTGTGGTGGATGTTTATGTTATCGTTTATTTTATGCTGTTGTGTGTCTCTGCTGTTCACTTCGTGTGTCCGTATGGTAACTCGAATCTCATTGTACCTTATGGTACCCGTGACAATAAGCCTTGAGATTAAAGTGAGGCTTTGATCTAATGTCTCGTCAAGCGAAGGCACCTCCAGCAATGGCCCCGCTGCTTGGCAGCACTAGCAAGCTGCCAACATCAGCAACATCCCAGAGGCATGGCGACAGGCCTGGGTGGCTGTGCTCCTGCCTACTAATGTCACGTTGCTGATTGCTCTGATGTGCTGCTTCTTGCAAGTCCCGTACGTTGTTCTTCATCTGCTGTCCATCTGTCTCAATGCATCAAACTTCATCCAGCACAGTCCTCAACCTCACCTCTCCCCCGCCCCCCCCCCCTTGCCCCTCCCCCTGCCCCCCCCCTCCCCTTCCCCCCCTCCTTGCCCTCCCCCTCCCTCTCCCCACTCTCTCTCTGCTTATTGTTATCTTCTCTCTTTATGTTCTCTCCCTCTCTCTCCCTTTATTTGTCCATCTATCTCCCTCTCTCTGTGCTTCCCTTTACCTGTCTCTGATTCTCTCTAGGGTCTGTCTCTCTCTCTGTCTCTCTCTTTATTTCGCTCGTCCATCTCACTGTCACTCTCTCACTTTCACTACCTCTATTGCTCTCTCTTTCTCTCTTTCTTTCTTTATCTCCCTCTTTTCTGTTGCCCTTTCCCATTCCTCTCACTCTCATGCCCGTCCACACCCCCCCTCTGCCATTATCTCTCCCTCCCTCTCCTTCAATCTTTCCTTGTCTCTCTGCCTATCTCTCCCCCCCCCCCCCCCCCCACCCCCCACATGTCCCTGCAGTTCTCGGCCTTTGTACCCCTGCCGCCCCCACCCACCCACCCACCCCCCCCCCCCGTGCTGCTGTCCCCCACGCAGGCTCTGTAAACCTGATGGCACAATGAGGGATCTATGGCCAGCAACATCCTTCAGGTCAGTGCACAATCTGGCTCCTTGCTCGCCCATTGTGAATAATCTTACACCAGTGTTGATCACAGTAACCAGCCAAATGGATCAGAATCAGATGAGTTTTGCAGAAAATGTCTCTGGCCCTTGTTTCAGACAGAAAGTCGTGCATTTATCAGTGAATCACAGTAGAGTCACACAGCACAGAAACATATCCCGTTCGGCCCAGTGTGTGCATGTTGACCATCAAGTGCCCAACGATATAATCTGAAGAAGGGTCTTGACCCAAAACGTCACCTATTCCTTTATCTCCAGAGATGCTGCCTGACCCGTTGAGTTACCACACCTTTTTGTGTCTATCTTCAGTTTAAGACGGCATCTGCAGTTGCTTCCTACACATCTATACGAATCCCACTGACCAGCAGTTGGTCTGCCACCTTCTGTACCTTGGTGATTCCAGGGCTCGTGTCCATACTTTACACGAGTCCCTGTCACCACCGCCCCATCAGGCAAAGTGGCTCAGATTCCAACCACCTCTGGGTGAAAAAAATAGCTTTCTGTAACTCCAATAACCGTAGGATTTCCCAAAGATTTGCTGAGCCATGGAAGGAATTATAGAGGGCGTGGACTGCTGTGATGAAGGGATTGCAGCAGCCACTTTGTGCACTGGCAGCTTCCACACACAGCAACGTGGCACTGACCAGGTTATCCATGATGCGTTAGGTTCTTTTGTCAACCATCTTCATTCTGTGCCGTCCAGATTTTGTACTCGTCACCATTGGGAAGAGTTTCTCGTTGACCATCCTTGTGTGTTGGACCCATTTCATATCAGTCCGGTCGTGTTCAAAGACTCTCCATTACCTGGAGGGGCGGGGATCATGACAGAAGCCTCCTCGTGGCCACCCCCGGAAACGAGGATGGGTCGGGCGACCAATTCTGTCAACATGTTGGATGACGACAGAAGCCAACAGCGTCTGACACACGAGCGAACGAGCCTGGAGGGCTGGCACAGCTGGAAGAGCTTCTTCCTTTCAGCGCCTGCGGCCCGGGTTCGATCCTCACCTTGGGTGCTGTCTGGGTGGAGTTTGCAAGTTCTCCCTGTGACCACGTCTGAAAATGACCAGACTAAGATGGTGGGTGCTGTGGGTTTGTAGGTGAATTGTCTTTGGCAAATTGTACCCAGTGTGTGGGGAGTGGGTGAGAAAATGGGTTAACTAGTGTGAATGAATGATCAATGGGCAACGTAGACTCAGCTGGAGGTCTTGTTTCCATGATATTCCTCTAAATGAAACGTTCTCAATCTATTTTATCTTTCCTTGGACTTTTTGGACCTGTTTTTCTCCATTTTAATGTTACCTCTCATCCTGGGACAAATTAATTTGAAGCTCTGCTCCTCACACCTTCTTTCTTATGTCTTTCCTCTTAATCATTAGGTTCACACAGAATCACACAGAAACATATAAAATTATAAAAGGACTGGACAAGCTAGATGCAGGAAAAATGTTCCCAATGTTGGGCGAGTCCAGAACCAGGGGCCACTGTCTTAGAATAAAGGGGAGGTCATTTAAGACTGGGGTGAGAAAAAACTTTTTCACCCAGAGAGTTGTGAATTTGTGGAATTCCCTGCCACAGAGGGCAGTGAAGGCCAAATTACTGGATGGATTTAGGAGAGAGTTAGATAGAGCTCTAGGGGTTAGTGGAATCAAGGGATATGGGGAGAAGGCAGGCACGGGTTATTGATTGGGGACGATCAGCCACGATCGCAATGAATGGCGGTGCTGGCTTGAAGGGCCAAATGGCCTCCTCCAGCACCTATTTTCTATGTTTCTATGTTCCATGAATGAAAAGAGGCCCTTCGGCCCACCGTGTCCGCACCAACCCTCAACCATCTATTTGTACTAATCCTACACGGATTCCATTTTATTCTCCTGACATCCAGATTCTATCACCCACCTACATAGTCATAGAGTCATATGGAATGGAAACAGGCCCTTCGTTCCAACATGCCTATGTTGACCAAGATGCCCCATCTACATTTGCCCCACCTGCCTGCATTTGGCACATATCCCTCTAAACCTCACCTATCTGTGAACCTACACCGGGGTGAACATGTGAACTCTGTGCACAGGGTACCCGAGGTCAGAATAGAACACGGGTCTCTGTTGCTGAGAGGCAGCAGCTCTACTAGCTGCACCACTGTGTTGATAAGTGAAGCTGAACTGTGCTATTGATGTGTGGACCTCAAGGACATGACTTCAAGATGCTGGTACTATCGCAACGTTTACGAAACATCCAGGCAGGTACATGGATAGGGTAGGTTTAGAGGGATATGGGCCAAAAACAGGCAGTTGGGATTAGTTTAGATGGGGCATGTTGGTCGGCAAGGTCAAGTTGGGCCAAAGGGCCCATTGCCACGCTGTATGACTCTATGTATCGGCAAGACCAAGCACAGGCTTGGCGATCCCATTCCCACACGGACCTTTCTGTCCTGGGCCTCCTCCATTGTCAGCGTGAGTCCCAGCGCAAATTGGAGGAACAGCACCTTGTATTTCGCTGAGGCAGCTTATACCCCCGCGGTATGAACATTGACTTCTCTAACTTGCTTTCCTTCTCTCTCCATCCCTCCCCCCCCTTCCTAGTTCCCCGACAAGTCTAACTGTCCTCCTGATTCAATTTTTATCTCTGTATGCTTCGTTGTCACCTTCCCCTAGATAACAATGATCGAGTCAACATTTTCCTTGAACTCCGTCCCCTTCGATGTCCCGTGTTCACACCTCACCCTTCCATATCTCTGTGTTTCCCACTCCCCTGACTCTCATACTGAACCCAAAACGTCACTCATTCCTTCTACCCAGAGATACTGCCTGACCTGCTGAGTTACTCCAGCATTTTGTGTCTATCTTCAACCTAATAATGTGATCAGATTGTGATTATGTTGATGTCTGTGGGAGCTAGCCAGTTACAGTAGGTGCCTTGAAAACACCATTTAACATTACCCCAGATGTGAGATTTTGTGCTCAGGATTTTGGAGTGAAACTTGACCTCACAAGCTTCCGACTCAGAGGCCAGAGAGCTGAGCACCGTGACGCAGTTAAACCCCCAGTAAAGATCGATTCCTATAAGTAGTTAATGACTCCATTAAAGTGATGGACCATGTCGCAGCCAGGGTGGGAGGAATAGCCCAGTGCAAGCCCGTTTCTCAATCAGGAAATTCCAATCGGCCTCGCTAACTGGTCATTAAAGAATCGGTGGGGGCCACGGGGAACCCAGCCGGGAGAGGCAGGGTGTGCGGAAGGGGAGGGGAATGCGGTGGGTGGGAGGAAGGAGGGGAAGGGGAGGGGGGACTGCTGCCAGGAGCGGTGGCAGGCAGGAGATAGGAGGGATGGGTAAATTTTTGTAACTTTGTCGACGCCAGAGAAATCGCGTCCTGCCGAGGTGAGGTCTGCGATATGGGTCCACCGGGTTGTATACCAAACACAGCGTTCTGTATTAAAGCAAATGTATTTTACTCTACACATGACAATATCATTGAATCATTGCATTTCTAAACCTGAGTCTGAAGAAGTGACCTGATCCAAAACATTACCTATCCATGTTCTCCAGAGGTGCTGCCTGACCCGCTGAATTACTCCAGGACTTTGTGTCATTTTTTAGCGAAACCTACGCATTTGAAGAAAGATAACGCCCCCCTCAACGCATGTGAGTTGAAGAAATGTTTTGCTAAACTAAGACCTGCAGCTCACACACTGCTTGACCTGGCATCATTCCTGCCTCTTTGCTGGGTCCAGATACCAGAAGCCAACCCAATGATATGTGGGAGTAGCTTCATTAGAGGGGAGCAGCACTTCAAGAAGGCAGCTCACCAAAATCTCCTCCAGGCCAATAAATGCTGCCTTGGCCAGTGACGCCCTCAAAGGACAAAGGTTCAATGGTTCCTTCATTGTCACGTGTACCGAGTAGAGTGAAATACGTTTGTTGCAAGCAGCTCAGCAAGACCAGCCCCGTACATAACTCAACCACCCCAGTTACTACAGTATGCACAGAACTAGCCCACTAAATCCATATGCAGGAGGTGCCACTTTGGTGGGGTAGGCCATTTGGGACTAGATGAGGAAAAACGTTTTCACCCAGAGAGTTGCGAATCTGTGGAATTCTCTGCCACAGAAGGAAGTGGAGGCCAATTCAGCGTGCTGCCTGTACGGAGTTTGTACGTTCCCCGCGTGACCGCGTGGGTTTTCCCCGGGCGCTCCGGTTTCCTCCCACGCTCCAAAGGCATACAGGTTTGGAGGTTAAATAGCTTGGTAAGATTGTAAAATGTTCCTGGTGTGTGCAGGATAGTGTCAGTTTGTGAGGATAGCTGGTTGGCGTGGACTCGGTGGGTCTAAGGGCCTATTTCTGCGCTGTATCTCCAAACTAAACTACAATACTCAGCAGGTCAGGCCACACGTGTTGGAAAAGGAAAAGAGTGTAAGTTTCAGGTTGGGAACCCCTAACCAGTGCTGATGAAGGAAGGGTCTCCGACTTGAAATGTTGACTCTTTTTCTTGTGAATGCAACCTGTGCAAAGGAGATATTTGCAAATGATAGATGGAGAAGATGCTGTAAAAGACGCTGCCTCGTGGGCTGTTTATCTTCACGTCAAGAAACTGTCACACTTCTTCCTTACTTTTGAAAAATAAAAATGATTTTGAAATCCTTTCCGTTTTTATCTCGGACAAGTTTGGAACTGGTTTGTCGAATTTGCAGCTTGGGTTGTAAACAGAATCAATGACAGATGTATTGTAAAATTCATCGTTGTGTGAGGCTGCAGATACTGCAAAGGACCCGGTTCCCACTGTTTCTCTGGGGTTGTACGTGTCTCTGGGCTTTGCCTCTCCTTGTCTCCGGAACCTCCTTCATGCACACAGCTTCAGAGACCATAGCTTCATTTTCACTCGCTCCATTGTTCCACTGCTTGCATCCCTGTATCTCACTCGTTGCCACCTCTTCCCCAGCCTACAATGGACCATTATGGGCTCCACAATTCCTTGGTCATCTGTTACTGGTTTATTCTGGCCATTTCCTATCTCCAGTTCCCCCCCCACCTACCTTCAGCCTGAAGAAGGGTTCTGACCCGAAATGTCACCCATCTTTTTGCTCCAAAGATGCTGAGTTGAGTTTATTATCATGCGTACCACAATGCAATGCTTTTGTTGCGTGCTAACCAGTCAATGGAAAGACAATACATGATTACAATCGAGCCATCCTGACCCGCTGTGTTACTCCAGCACTTTGTGTCTATCTTCTGTATAAACCAGCATCTGCAGTTCCTTCCTACACACTCCATGTTAACTCCCATTTTGTTTCTTCAAGAGTGGGTGGCCCTACCATTAATTGCCTTATCCGCCAGCCCCAACACCCCCTGGCTAAACCTCGCTGCCTCTCCCTACGTTTTGGAGAACCTCCTTCGAATTGATCTCTTCGACTGAGGATGCCCCAAGAAGGGTGAACGGCAACTAAGAAAAAAACAGTTTCCTGGGAAAGCTTGTTTGCGTAGGGAATGAAGAACATGTGAAGTGGGTGAGTTACAACACAGAAGCATTTAGCGTAACCGAGATGAACAAGAAAGGACAGAGACATGGTGTTGGATTAAGGTTGGACCATAAAGCCAGAAGCCACCCGATGCCAACATCCTAATCAGATGCTAACAATGCTTTTCAACGTTGCCTTGTTTGCTTAATTCAGGTCACAACACATCACCATCACCACAATAAGTGAACCTACTTGTTTCATATTCGATTTACCTATAAAAACTAGAAATCTATTTGCTGCGGTCCATGCAGCAGCTACAAGAATCCCAACGAGCGGCGGAAAGTCAATTGTGCAGTGGAGGTGAAAATGTGCTTTCAGGTATCTTGCCGAGATGGTGATGTGTGGTCGTGGGGAATCAAGGCCAGTGTGTGTGTGTGTGTGTGGCAGGAATGTGAAATAGTCAGCAATACCACACTACGTCTTGCACCTTCAGAAGCAGAAATGGGGACAAACTAGATGAAAAAGGCCAGAATAAAACGTGCCAACATATCTGAGTAAAATTGAAATGCACTGAATGCCTTAAATAGAAAATTAAATGGACTCTTCAAAGAACAGGTTGTAGACATTGCACAATAATAGAACATAGATGATAGAACATAGAACAGTAAAGGTCTGTCACACTCCCGCCCACAATGTCTGTGCCAAACGTAATGCCAAGTTGATCTCCTCTGCCGTATCATCCATATCCCTCCATCCCAGCATTTCCATGTACCGATCCAAAAGCACTTTAAATGCCTCTACTATATCTGTACTATATAAATGCCTCTACTATACTAAACACTTGGCCAGCACATCTCCTTTAAACTTTCCCCCTCTGACCTTAAAACTATGTCCTCTAGCCTTGACATTTCCACCCTGGGGAAAAGGTTTTGACTGTCTACCCCATCTATGCCAATATTTTAAATAGTTGTGTGCAGAAAATGGAAAGTATGTAACTAACTGCAAAATCCCCATAAAAAGTATCTGTGGCCTGTGAAACCGGGTTTAATCAAGCTTGGCTTCACCTCCACGATGCATCTGACATTCGTTCTAACTTACAGTGGCTTTTTGGGACCTGATGCTGGCAACCCGTTGCCATCCAGTAAAGTGGAACAGGGCAGGAATAGCAACTGGATCTTGTAGAGTGGAAGTCAGGAGCAGCCCAGTTAAGCCCCTGTCCCACTGTACGAGGTAATTCAAGTGTTCTCCCGAGTTTTCCCCTGATTCAAACTCAGAGAATGTCCATAGCGGGTCTGTAGGAGTTCGTGGATGTCCCGTCGCGGCTTGTACGAGTAACGGTAGGTACGCGGGAAATCCGGTAAACTCGTGACATTTTTTCAACACTGTGAAAAATGTCCATGAGTAAAAAAATACTCGTGATGAAAAAAATGGTTACTTTTTACTCGTACGTGCCGCTACGACACATCCACGAACTCCTACGGACCCGCTACGGATATCCTCCGAGTTCGAATCAGGGGAAAACTCGGGAGAACTCTTGAATTACCTCGTACAGAGGGACAGGGGCTTTACCCTCGAGGGTTCCTCACTGTCATAGTGCCGATCCACTGTTATTAAATGTATATTGAGAGGTATTATGCAGTCCAGGCACCGTTGAGCATGGACAGGTTCAACTGAGGCCTTCTCCAGGAGTACCTGGGCATGGACAAACAGATGGAAGGGGTGCAGGCACCAATACAAAATTGTCATTTACATATATCTATTTTTATATATATATATAAATGATCTATGTGTACATGTGAGTATGTGTGTACTGAACTTTTTGTTTCCCCTCTCGTTTATTATATTGTCTACAGTGTACTGTGTCTACATATTCTGTTGTGCTGCTGCAAGTAAGAATTCCATTGTTCTATCTGTAGCAATGTTACAAAATTTTGAGATTTAAAAAATCAAGTCTGCAATTTATCCCATCAGATAAAGCATAAAAAGAAGTTTAATTTGACACCTAATTTACTTTCATATCTTCAGTATTAAGAAAGTTATGACCATTTTCATACTCGGAAATTAGCATCTTGTTCCCCATTGCCTTTCAATTGACTTAACTCAAAAGCTGTGATCTAGAACCGTTAAAAGCCCATAACTTTCTTAAAAATTAAGAGAACTTAATGAAATTTTCAGTTATTATAGATTGAAGCATTCTGAAACAAATATGAAACAATCTTACTTGGATGACCTGAAATTAAAGCATATAATTAGTTAGTTATCTAATTGTAGCTAATTACAGAATTCAATAAACATCTATCCATTTCTTAAGAAAAGATAAACTTTTTTTTAATTGCCTAAGTGTCCAAATAACATTCACACAATAATCCACAATATAACATAATTTTTAAATCTCATTTTCATGAATTTCTAGGCCAAATGGAATGAATTTAGTGTTTAATGCCTGTAAATTAAGGGCCATTTCAATCAACTAGCGAGTGGGTTTTAGTGGAATGCGGTGGATCGGAACGTTGCGGTTTGCTGTGAAGTCGGTATGAAAAATACAGCCGGTTCATACATTTTTTTGGACCCCATTTCACAACATGAAAATATTATTAAAACCTCCATAAAAACCAACTTTTAATATAAAAATAAACTGTACCTTTTTTCTCCCCTACGCAAAATCCTTCCCGTTATCGGGGCTCACAGCTTTTGAAGGTGGTTTTTAAATTACTCTAGTTAATAAATAATCTAGCGTAATTTAAAAATACCTTCATGAATGAAATGTCGGAGCGATTTTTCTTCCGCAACGAAATCGCCCGACAGTGATCGATTTGCCCAGTCTGAAGAAAAACGGCACTTTAAGCCCGCCCCCCTCTGAACGGCGCCAAAGTCACGCACACGGGGAGCGGCAGAACTGCAGCGCTGCTCAAGGTAAGTTTTGTAACATACCTACTATCTGGCATATGACAATAAAACATTCTTGACTAGTTTAGTTTGGTTCAGTTTAGTTTAGTATCTGTTAGTTTAGTTTAGTTTAGAGATACAGTGCGGAGACGTGCCCCGAGGACCACCCGCTCTGCTCCAACCAGCGATCCCCGCACACAAGCACTGCCCAACACACCAGGGACAATTACTTTACAGACGTCAATTAACCTGTACATCTTTGGAGTGTGGGAGGAAACTGGAGCACCCGGGGAAAACCAACGCAGGTCACAGGGAGAACGTACAAACTCTGTACTGAGAGCACCCATAGTCAGTATTGAACCCAGGTCTCTGGCGCTGTAAGGCAGCAACTCTACCGCTGTGCCACCGTGCTTCCCTCACGTCCTGCTGGCTTGTTGGAAGAGACAGAGGGTGGGAGTGTAATATTGTGAATTAGTTTCCTGTCCTGTTTGAAGGGACTGCAATTGGATGATATTCTCCAGGCTTTCGGGGGCTAAGAGGCGAGGTGTGTTTGACAGTGCAGATGCGGAGAATATGCGTTCTTTGTCAGAGTGCCTAAGGCAGGAGGTTGAGGTCTGAGGATAAGGGGTTAGTGATTCAGGACTGAGCTGCCGAATAGCCCCATAACTTATTGTTAAACTTTGGTATTCACTTCTTCCCTGAGGGGCAGTCATTCTGAGCATATGAAGCTGAGCTCGACAGATAGTTCAGTTTAGTTATTGTCACGCGTACCGAGGTACAGTTTGGGACTTTAGATCTTTGGACAGACCAGGATGAGGTCAGGTGAGGCTCAGGTGGGAATGTGAGAAATGGCCACATCACCAAATGTAATCCATGTACCATTGGTCCTCAAAGTCCACAACTACGTCCTTCAATGTCCCCGATTCTCTCCCCTTCTTCCTCCTTCACAATGCTTCTGGAAGCCATCTCCCTGAACCAACAGTGCTCGCCCACTCTAACATTTCCTCATCTTTAATCAGGTCTTTCCTTATTTGATAACACTCCTGTGAAGTTAAATATATTCTATGCTATCCAACAAATAATCCAGCATCCTTGGCACCTAGGTGGTGTTGGCCCAGCAGATTTCCAGACTGTTGTTAATACCTTAACACGCATTTAATTCGCTTTTTATGGGACACTACATGGCAGTAACTAGATTTTCCAGTGAACCTTGGTGAGTTTCAAAGGAGCGCAGGAACCAGGGCTCGGGTGAGTTTAAAGAGAACGCAGGAAACGGGGCCCTGGTGAATTTAGAGTGAGCGCGGGGAACGGATCCAGTAAGCCTGGTGCCAAACCATCAGCATTCCCAAACCATCAGGTAGCTGCTCACTGGAGTTTAGTGGAAACGCAAGCGGCCGACATTATAACAACCAAAGGTTGATGTCCATGGGAGGAAACCAGCAAGGATTTGTCAAGGAAAGGAAGAAGGGTCTCGACCCGAAACATCGCCTACCTCCTTCGCTCCTTAGATGCTGCTGCACCCGCTGAGTTTCTCCAGCTTTTTGTGTAACCAAGGATTTGTCAAGGACAGGATGCAGAGAAGCCAGCACCCAGAACAGGGCAGTGAGAACCTTTACAACTGGGTGCGGCACGGTGGCGCAGCCGGTAGAGTTGCTGCCTTACAGCGGCAGAGACCCAGGTTCGATCCTGACTCAGGGTGCTGTCTGTACGGAGTTTGTACGTTCTCCCCGTGACCACATGGGTTTTCTCCGGGTGCTCTGTTTTCCTCCCACACTCCAAAGACGTACAGGTTTGTAGGTTGTTAAGTTGTAAAATTGTCCCTGGTGTGCGTAGGTGATGGGGTGCATGGGGTGATTGCAGGTCGGCACGGTCTCGGTGGGCCTGTTTCCACACTGTATCTTGAAAGTCTGAAGGCTAAATTGCTTCCACAAACAGAGATCTGAATCAGATGTTATTCCACTGAGTGTCTGCTGTATTTCCACATCTGAGGGGGTTGAGCTGAGGAGCCCCACGGTGACCTCCATGTCCCAACAGTTGGTGGATGCAGCTGGAGCCTCAACATGGTGGGACGTTAGCCCAGAGCCTGATAAAGATGCTGGTCCTTGTTCAGATGGGTGGGGTGGTGGGGTTGGGGTGGGTGGGTGTATATAGACTGATGCGGTCCAAACCTTTCTATGAGTTGGGAAAACCCAACTCCAGATGAGGGCATCGCTAAGTTTGGTTGATAAAATGTTGGGAGCTTTCACACCTGAGCTCCCACCCCCACACTGCCCTTCATGCATTGGATATCCGAAACAACCACTGCTATTGCACCTAACCCCACCATTCTTCCTAGCCGATCAGAAGGCGAGCAGACACGTAGTTACTGCCCTGGATACCCTTTGGTTGGCATTCCACCAACCTTCCCCTCCGCCCCTGCCCCGTCACCGTATTCTGCAATATTCTAACAGCAGAAGTAAGTAAATTGTATTTATATAGCACGTTTAAATCAACTTGCGTTGAAACCAAAATGCTTTACATAGAAGAAATAATTAGGTTTCCGTACATCAATAGAAAAAATAAAAAAATAAAAATGACGCAACACATTATAGAATTCAACATGAACGTCACCGAACAGCAGAATCAACATTTTCCACTGTGGGGAAAAGTACCAGAAGGTTCAGTCCTCTTCCTCTGTGATCACCCGAGGTCGGGGCCTATTTGTGGCCTCCGCAGCCAGTCCGATGCCATAGGCCCTCTTGCTGGGAAGATGGAACTCCGGCGTTGGGTGAACACTACTCACCAAGTATTGAAAGGAAATTGGAAATAACTAGTAACAACCTGCCTCTGAATGTCAGCAAGACAAAGGAGATAGTGATAAACTTCCGGAAGTGAAGCAGCACACATTCCCCAGTTTGCCTTGACTGAGCCGAAGTAGAGATGGGTGAAAGCTCCAAATTCCAAGGAGTAACTATCACCAACAGCTTGTCCTGGCCCACCCCTATTGAAATAATGGCCAAACGACTCTACTTCCTTACAAGACTTAAGAAGTTCAGCATGTCCCCAAAAACTCTCGCCAACTTCCACAGATGCGCCGTCGAAAGCATTTTATCGGGATGCTTCACAGCTTGGTTTGAGAACAACGGGACCATCCTACCACAACTAGAAAGCAGTCCCGAGCTGCTATCTACCTCATGGGACTTCCTTGGACGATCTTTGATTGGACTTTATCTTGCACTATACATTATTGGCGTAGTTCCCTTGATCACGTGTCTGTACACAGCGGGTGACTTGACTGTAATCATGTATCGTCTTTCCGCTGACTTAACACGCACCAAAAGCTCGTCATTGTACCTCGATGCACGTGACAATAAACTAAACTCAACGCGACTAATTCCAATTTAGGTCGCTGTTATTTTTCCCGGATTCTGGCCCCCACTGGTGTTCCGGAGATGAATCCACAGCCCCGGAGAGATGGCAACCCTAACAAGGTGCTTCCTAACAAAACACTTTATTCTGTTCAATCTCATTTAGGTGAGCTCCTGTGAGCCGGGAGCAGAGCCGTAAGCCAAACATTCGCCGCGCACGTTAACCTCCTCCATATTTAATTTCCGCAGGCACAGCCACATTCCCCCATTTGCTGCGAAGCAATCAGAAGGTTGTAAATATTGAAGAGTGACATTTTAAAATATTTATCGCCCCAGATTAATAGCAAACACAAATTTTAATATTTAATGAGGCAGATGTTTAAGGCTGGATTGAGCGAGGAGGGATGATTTGCTCGGTGTGTGGGTAGAGGGGGTGGTTTGGACGCGCACGGCAACATCTGGGAATTATCTCCAGATGTTAATAAATATTGAGTCGGGAGACGTGAATGCACTACTCGCGATTGGCTGTCATTGGTGGGCTGGAGAGGTCAAGGGTCGACAGTGCCGTCGCCAGGGAAACAGCGATCGGAAACTCTTGAATCATTGTGAGTGGATGGAGGCCACCAGGAACTGATTGCTGCAATGGTCATTCCTTCCCCACCTTCACCACCTGGATCCCGGGGCCTGGGAGGAGTACGTAGCTGGCTGCAGTACCACTCCTCACACTGACAACCCCACCACATGGCTCTGATGTTCTTTGCAAACCCATCACTTCTGAAGAAGGGTTTCGGCCAGAAACGTTGCCTATTTCCTTCGCTCGAAATGTTGCTGCACCCGCTGAGTTTCTCCAGCACTTTTGTCCACCATCACTTCTAAACGGTAGGATGTGGGCTGCACAGGGGCGCAGCGGGTAGATCTGTTGCCTCACACGCAGCAACAGAGACCCGGGTTCGATCCTGACCTCGGATGCTGACTGTGTGGAGTTTGCATGGGTGCCCTACAAATGCTCTGGTTTCCCCCCCAATTGTAAGATAATAGGCCTCTGTAAATCACTCCAAGTGTAGGGAATGGATGGGAATAGCAGAGCAATATGAAAGGGTGATCATTGCTCATTGTGGACTCGCTGGGCCGAAGGGTCTGTTTCCAATCTATTCCACCCCAGGGATTGTACAGTTGACGTCTTGACTAAAATGACAACCATTCGGGCACATGACTCTTGAAGCCCTCATTCTAGAAATTAATTGTAGGTATCTGACAATATTTGTGGACGTTTTCAAGATAGAGTTTAGTTCTTAGGGCTAACGGAATCAAGGGATTTGGGGAAAAAGCAGGAACGGGGTACTGATTTTGGATGATCAGCCATGATCATATTGAATGGCGGCGCTGGGTCGAGGGGCCGAATGGCCTCCTCCTGCACGTACTTTCTATGTTTCTCTGTTTCTGACAAGAGTGAAGCCTTTCTATGAACGTAGGCCCAATGCAGAATGCTGGAATAACTCATCTGGTCCGGCAGTTGAAGTTTGATCTTTATTTTATGAGGAGTTACGATGAGGGATTTCGTGAAGACCCAGCCAGCACGCATGCGCGACATTCTTCAAAGCAGCCGTGTGGAATCACAGAATTAAACAACAATGACTAATATAGTAAGATTGAAGAGACTCTAATTACCAGTTGACCTTATAGTAGAGGGCTGGGAGCGGATGGCACGAAATCCCTCATCGCAACTCAAACTGGTAAGTTCTTGTTTAATCTTACTATTTCATTTCGGAGTCACGTGAGTGAATTCATGAAGATTTCAAAGCTCTGTGATTACATGCCCTGGATCACGTCCATGCTCACACACTGCCACAATTCTGATGGAAGGAGTATGTTAACGTATTTCAGACTTGACAAGCTGAAAAAATAAAGTAGTATTTATTAACACAAATCAAAACCCCTCACTTGGGGATAAACGTTGCTCGGTGACCAGTACTTAACACTGTCTCCGCAAACGTAGCAGGAACGGCCACAGGTTTATTATAAAACCGCTGGAACGCAGCTTCGCTGGCCCAGCCCGCTGTAGCGAGGATATGGTCCATGGGAACCTCCATGGTCCTCGCCGCTGATGTGGATGCAGCCCTGGTAGAATGGGATTTAAAGATATTAGTATCAATACCTGCTGCATTCAATACCACCCTGAGCCACCTGGAGATCGTCTGCACCGTCACCCTGTGATGGGGTTTCTTATGGCTGATCAGCAGTCCTTTCTCCATTTTCCTGATGGTATGCGTCACTTATATATAGTGACGAATGTAGGTGGCTATGCAGAGCCTCACATCAACGAGGTATGCTGGAAATATTATTTGCAGCCCTGTAGACCCGGGTCTGTGCTGCTTGAGTAACTCATCAATAAAGAAGGTTACTCCCTACTCCGTAGGGTCTGAAGAAGGGTCTCAACCCGAAACGTCGCCTATCTCCTTCGCTCCTTAGATGCTGCTGCACCCGCTGAGTTTCTCCAGCTTTTTGTGTAACCCTCGATTCTCCAGCATCTGCAGTTCCTTCTTTAACAAGAAGGTTACTCCCTCAGGGGTTGAGACCATGTTATCCAATTTTATCTTTTGCAATGTCTGAACCCACTGAGCCAGTGTTAGCGCCATTAACATCACCATCTTCAGGGTGAGTTTATCCAACGGTAGTCCAATCATTGGCGACCAACTCCTGAGTAGGGTCAATACTACCCCTATGTCCCAGGTGATGTTGTATCGTGGTCGGGGAGGGTTCGAATTGAAGATACCCCTCATCAATTTGGACACAAGCTGGTGAGATCCTACTCCTATGCAAAGGTAGGATGATAGTGCTCTCCTGGCACTGTTGATGGCGCTGTAGCTGAGGCCCTCATCATGATGCAGCCCCGCGAGGAATTCCAGCACATGGGAAATCATGGCAGAGTCATACGTGATCTTAATCCAGCTGCAGTAGGCCTCCCATTTCCTGATTTGGGTGAGGTACTGTCGTCTAGTGGATTCTCTGCACGATGCTGCAATGGTGTCCATGGTCCTAGGTGTTAGTCCATATTGCAGGAGTGGCCTCTTCAGAACCTGCAGGCCAACAGGTTCAGATGACCATGACACGGATGGGATTCCCCTGTAATGGAGTTAGTCACCAAATCCGGGCACCTGTTAATAAGTGCCCATGGTTCTTTGATCATCTCAAGGACCACCGGATACCATGGTTGTGTAGGCCAGTCGGGTATTATTAAGATGCCTGTTGCAGAATCTGATTTTATTTTCTGCAACACCCAACTGATGAGGCAAAATGGAGGAAATGCATATAAAAACCATTTCCCCCAGTGCAGTGAGAAAGCGTCCATCGCTACTGCCCCAGGATCTGGTTCCCAAGATACATATGTTGGTATCTGATGGTTCAATCTGGACGCAAAAAGGTCGATATCTGGTGTCCCAAATTTGGCGATAATTTTAGCAAATATTTGGGGATTCAACATCCACTCAATGTTATCGTTGAACACTCGTGACCTGATGTCCGCCACTGTATTGAGCTTACCTGGAAAGTAGGTAGCTGATATCCAAATATTTCTTTCTATGCACCAGAGCCAGATTGAATTTGCCAATTCATCATAGGATATTGATTTGATACCACCCATATGATTTAAGTATGCCACCACAGTGGTGTTATCTATTTGAAGACGGACATGCGTATGACGTAAATTCATGCAATAGGCTTGTAGTCCGTGAAATGCTCCTAGCATCTCCAAATAGTTTATCCCTTGTGATAATAGAAGGGTAGATTCTTGTAAATCCCATCTACCGCCACAACTGGAAGGAGTGTCGGTAGCTCCCCAACCTTGGGCGCATACGTCGGCTTGAACCACGACTGACGGGTTCGGTACAATAATGGGATTGAATGAGTGTTGAATATTATCAATCCACCATTGTAGCTCAACTTTTGCCTTGATTGGCAGCTGCATAAGCCTGTCAAAATGTCCAGCATTTGTTTTTAATGCTGCAATTTTTGTCCTTTGCAAATTTTGATAGTGTAGAGGGCCAAATCGTGCAGCTGGAAATGTAGCTACTAATTTCCCAATTACCTTAGCAGCATGTCTGATTGTTGGTTTCCTGGCACAAACAAGGTTGTTACATGCTTCAATAACATCTATTACCTTGTTATCTGGGATAGTAACAATCATTTGATTGGTGTTTATTGTGAACCCCAGATAGTCCATGACCTGTGAAGGGTAGAACTTAGATTTGTCCAGATGGATGACAAACCTAATTTTTGAAACAATGTCTTAGTAGCTGTTACTGCTAAATTTGTTGATTCCATGGCCTTTCCTACAATCAAGATGTCGTCTAAATATGCCATGACAATATGGTTTTGTTTCCTCAGGGATGCCAATACTGGTTTTAATTTTTTTGTAAATAACCTAGGGGCTGTAGTAAGCCCATTAGGTAGGGCTCTATTCCGGTCTGGTATGTTGAGGTGGGGGAAGTTGATCATTTATGAATTCAATTTCATACCCCTGAATACTTTGTAAAATAAATGAGTCTGAAGTCATAGAGCTCCATGCATCCCAGAATAGACGTAACGTCCCACTGATTTGTGAGGTTAAACATGCAGCACTTGCATGAGAACCAGGCCCCCTTACTACCATGGTTACCGGCAGGGGCCTGACGTTCTGGGTTCTGGCGCTCCGTTGTGTTGCTGGATTATGGGGTTGGCGCATCTTCCATGCAGGTCGCTGTTGGCCCTGCCCTAAAAAAGGCTTTTGTTGTTGGGGTGTGGCCGGCGTGAAGGTCCTTGCTGGTCTTTCAGATGGCCCCTGAGGTCTTACATATGGCGTTTGTCTGCGCGCTGCCGGCCTGCTGGAGGGAGGCGGTTTCATCAAACAGACTGCCTTCGCCTCCTCGTCCAGGTCCTTGACCTGTTTAGGCACGTCCTCACTGAACAACTGTCTCGGTGGTGGCGTTGCAGATGCCTTGCACAACCCCGCGAATTTGGGGGTAAGAGTTGGCTTGATGGCGATTTTCCGGAAAGCGTTGATTTCGTATTGTGTGTTGCACAATAACGCCAGAGCATCTTCCTGCTCCTCCGTCATCTCCATACCGTCACCCGATCTGGCAAAGGCAGTAATCCCCGACGTTAGCAGTTTCAGGATCTTCTGTAATTTAAGTTCCTGTGCCCTTATTCCTGGACTGATGTTGCCCCAGATGGGCGTGTTGACTGTTGGTACATTCAGTGATATACAGTTGTTCTGGGCCTTGTACTTGTTCATAGCCTTGGTTAGGACCTGATCCTGCAGCTGGTGTGTGGTAAGGAAGTCAATACTAGCCGCTAGCTTGGGCTGCAACAGCTGTCCCGAGGGCTTGGGCTGGGTGAATTTGGAGACCACATTCTGCAGTCCCTCTTGTGTTGCAGGTCCCACCGCCAAACCTTCTTCCATGTCACCCAGCTGCTGATCCCTGGCACTCCCCACCGATGACGGGGACACGGTAGGTGGCCCAGTAGCATATCCCCTGGGGCTGGAGGACATCCGGTCCTGCTGCTGGAGATTCTGCTCTAGGAGTCGCTCCATCATGCGCTCCGTACGGGCCATGCGACCGCCGCCGTATCTGTGGACAACAGGTCGACTTCCTCAGGTTCTCCTGAACCACTGAGGCTTCTGCCATCGGCCCGCACCTCGTCGAGGTGATGTCTAGGGTGCCTAGGCAGGATGTTGCTGCCTGCCGCTCCAGCGGGGCTCTGCGACTCCTGTGTGGACATGCCGCTAGTCCGCGGTCTTCCGGACGGTGGCGGCCCGCCTGTCTGTAAAGACATCAGCGGTGAGGTGTCGGTTCCAGCCACCGAAGTGGGGTTCACCGATATCCGCGCGGGCTTGCCACCCGTCTTCCCCCGGGACAAAGGCGACATTCGGTCACGTCCAGCCGCTAACGCGGGGTGCGGTGACCGAGATGATATCCCACCGGCCCGCGATCTGGCAGGCTCCCCCGGTGGTGAGTCTGCACCAGCCACACCTGTGGGGCTTCCAGACTCAGGCCTCGGTCCCTCACCGGTCCGCGATCAGGCGCCTGCTCCGGAGGCAAGTCGACGCCGGCCGCTACAGCAGGGCTCTCCAACTTTCGTGCGGTCCTTCCCCTGGGCCGCACTCTGGTGACCTGTATAGTAGGGGAGACAGAACGTGCTGCTGAGCGGGTAACACGTTTACGCACCTTTTCCCCACTGTCCCTATGCTTAGGTGACAGTGGTAGGGAGTCAGGGTCTTGCCTACCCTGCTTCCGCGCGGTGCCCCTACCACTGAGCGGCTCCATGGACAGCCGTGGTGGAGAGTCGGGTCCTGGTTGAGTCGGGCTCCCCGACTTCCGCGTGCTTTTCCCGGCCCGACGAGCGGGTGCTGCCGTTGTAGCGGGCAGCTCCGGGGAATGCAGCCGCTGACCTGCGGCTGGAGGTATTTCTCGAACTCCTATCCATCGTCCCTGTGAACAAAAAAATTGATTCGCAGGAACCAACCAACTCAAGGTTAGTTCCTCTTACCTGAGCGGTCCTTTTTGAAGGGCTGGTGGTGGAGCGCATTCCCCCTCCAGCCATCGACTGCAACTGCCAGCGACGATATGTCACGCATGCGTGCTGGCGGGGTCTTCACGAAGTCACTCACGTGCCTCCGAAATGAAATTCCAGTTGTGACCCTTCTTCAGCCCCTCCACAGATTCTGCCTGACCCACTGACTTACTTCAGCACTTTGTGTTTTGCTCAAGATGTCAGCATCTGCAGTTTCTTGTGTCTTGTCTGAACGTGGTGACTGGGCCCGTGTCCGACACGCTGGTTTGCCGCCAAGATTCACCCATCAGTATTTATTGTGGAATTACTTTGTTAAAATGTGATTGATTGGTCGTTGCCAAGTAGCTCTTTGTGGGATCTTGCTGTGCATTGCGTGCTTCCTGTATTAAGCACAACTGTGTAGCCTGTGCGTGATGTGGGTGTCAATACTGGGGCATCAACAAGGTAGTCGAGATAAAGGGAACATATGTTGGGGTTGGGATTGCTCTATGAGCTGGCATTGACTCGATGGGCCGAATGCCCTTCTTGTTTAGTTTAGTTTAGAGATGCAGCCAACAACCTACAAACCTTCTGCTTTGTAAGGAAATTGGGGAACCCAACACAGCAGACATGACCTTCACCCACAGTGCCCGAAGTGCAAGAGAGCAGCACATTTCACTCTGCTTCCCAATAATGGGTTCAATTGACCCCAGAAGCAGACGACACCAGCCAGTCACTACCCTGAGCCTGAGGAAAAATATTTTGCACAATATCTCCCATAATTATTTTTTAAATTACCCAAGGAGTGTATGCATTGCTGGCAAATATCCCTCAAGCCCCTGAAGATTAGTTTAGAGAAACAACATGGAAACAGGCCCTTCGGCCCACCGAGTCCACACCAGCCAGCGATCCCCACACTCTAGCACTATCCTACACACAAACGACCATATCCAATTTATACCAAAGCCAATTAACTCACAAACCTGTATGCTTTTGAAACATAGAAAATAGGTGCAGGAGTAGGCCATTTGGCCCTTTGAGCCTGCACCGCCATTCAATATGATCATGGCTGATCATCCAACTCAGTATCCTGCACCTGCCTTCTCTCCATACCCCCTGGTCCCTTTAGCCACAAGGGCCACATCTAACTCCTTCTTAAATATAGCCAATGAACTGGCCTCAACTACCTTCTGTGGCAGAGAATTCCAGAGACCCACCACTCTCTGTGTGAAAAATGATTTCCTCAACTCAGTCCTAAAGGAATTCCCCCTTATCCTTAGACTGTGACCCCTTGTTCTGGACCTCCCCAACATCGGGAAGTGTGGGAGGAAACCGGTGCACCCGGAGAAAACCCATGCCGGTCACGGGGAGAAGGCACAAACTCCGTACGGACAGCACCCGTGGTCAGGATCGAACACGGGTCTCTGGTGCTGTAAAGCAGCAACTCTATTAACTGCTGCGCCACAGTTAATGGTTCTTTCCTCTCATCTCAGGCTGAAGTGGGTCTGGAGTTATATGCCAGCCAGACACAACAGATCTTTCTCTCTGAAGGGCATTACTGTACCAGTTGGGGTTTGAAAGATACCCCCCCATAAGCCACCAATGCAAATACTACTTTAAATGTGAGTGCTCACATTGAAATCCTCCCGTTGGAATGTTGGGTTGGGTTTGGATCTCTTGACCAGGGCTTTGGATGGTGGTCGACTGCTTTCACCCCAGTGCTGCTGCCTCCCTGGGCTTCTAGTCGACTGTTTTCTTGGAGCTTGTGTCCTGTGGTCATCCCACCAGGTGGCATGGAGATCCTGGAGGATGCTGACTACTGCAACGTATCCGCCTCTTGTTCCCTTCATCTCTCTCAGGATACTGCCGATCACTTACACACTAGAGGTAGGAGAGTTAACCCAGACACACTCATCTTTGTCGGGCTTGTCAGGGGCTATGGGGGAGAAGGCAGGAAAATGGGGATAGGAGGGAGAGGTGGATTCGCCATGATTGAATGTCAGCGTGGACTTGATGGGCCGAATGGCCTAATTCTGTTCCTATCTTATGAACTCATGAACTTTGGGATGTGGGAGGAAACCGGAGCACGCAAGGCAATCCCACGCGGACACGGGGAAAACATGCAAACACCACTCACACCGGAGAGTTTAAAGCACCAAGACTGGACAGGATCTCAGTGCTGAATGAGAAGCGTTTTCTGCAGCCCTGTCTGAACAGTAAACTGGACTGAGCGTTGGACTCGAGTGGGGATATTTGAGACAAATTGCTTCAATTGATTTTTCCATTGAGAAGAGTTTCCTCATCAGTGAACTATGTAGGGCTCCTAACACTGCCCTCGTGTGGCCATGTGTAGACTGACCGCTGTGTGGACAAACACTTGACTGAAAGGCAACGTCAGCCTGTCCTCCACAATGGGCTGCCAAGGTTTAGGTTAGGGAGGCACAGTGGTGTCGCAGTAGAGCTGCTGCCTTACAGCGCCCTGCAACCGACTGTTCCAGCTTCTACGGTCAGGCAAACGCCTCCGTTGCCATGCTGTGGGAACGGAGAGGATGAGAAGGAGCTTCTTCCCAGAGGCCATTCGGACTGTAAACTCCTATCTCACCAGGGACTAACTTTACTGACTTTACTGGACCACAATACCGCCCACTATATTGAATATGGAAAAGAACATGTGATTCTGTTCCATTCTGTTTGTAGTTTGTTGGTTGGTTGTTTGTTTGTTTTTTGCACCAAGTCCGCAGGCACTGCTACTTTTCATTTCACTGCACATCCCGTATGTGTACGTGACGAATAAACTTGACTTGACTTGAGTCCTGGGTTCGATCCTGACTACGGGTGCTGCCCGGATGGAGTGTGTACCTTCTCCCCGTGACCGCGTGCATTTTTTCCGGGTGCTCCGGTTTCCTCCCAAACTCCAAAGACGTACAGGTTTGTAGGTGAGTTGGCTTTGTTAAAATTGTAAATTGACCCTAGTGTGTAGGATCATTTTAGTGTACCGGTGATCACTGGTTGTCACCGACTTGGTAGGCCGAAAGGCCTGTCTCTGCAGCCTTTCAGCCCAACTTGTCCACACCGGCCAACATGTCCCACCTGTACTAGTCCCACCTGGGTAAAATCGAAGATAGACACAAAATGCTGGAGTTACGCAGCAGGACAGACTGTCACTCCAGCATTTTGTGTCTATCTTCGATTTTACCAGCATCTGCAGTTCTTTCTTACACATTTTGCCCAGAGAGGCTGCCTGTCCCGCTGAGTTACTCCAGCATTTTGTGTCTACCTTCGATTTTACCAGCATACTTACACACTAGCCCCACCTGCCTGCGTTTGGCCCATATCCCTCTAAACCTGCCCTATCATGTGCCTGTCAAAATGCTTCTTAAACGTTGCGATGGTGATCATAGAGCTCCACAGGAAGTCCCGCCTCAAAAATACATCTTATCTCCTCACAGACTCACACCACCCTGGCCACCCTCTCATCTCGCTGCTACCATCAGGAAGAAGGTACAGGAAGGAGCATGAGATCTTTGAGCTCCAACTATCAGACTTTTGAACCACATTGCACAACCCTAACCACAACCCATCCTCAGCAATGATCTACCACCGACTCTGGTTGCATTACGTACTCCGGTTTACACTGTTACAATCTAGTTACATAGTATTATAGATCATTTATTGCAATGTTGATTATAACATCTTTATTTGGTACATTGTTGCAGTAATGTGCCTGCAAAATTGCAACAAGTAAGAATTTTGTTGTTCCCCTTCCTGATGCTTATTTTAAATATTATTTAAATATGCATCATGCTTCCATTCCTGATGCATATCTAAGACAATTAAATATGACGCATTGACGCGCCTGTGTTTTTTCAAGGGTCGCAACATTTATTTTGTCGCCGCTGGATTTTGAAATGTTCGAAATCTTTTGGCGACACTGATATGATGCCGGCAGCCGCTGAAAAAATCGCCAAGTGGGACAGGGCCTTTAAGTCGAGGATTGAGTCACAAAGGTTCTATTCAAAGATAGACAACTCAGCAGGACAGGAGCATCTCTGGAGGGGGAATGGGTGGAGACTGAAGTCTGAAGGAGGGTCTCGACCCGAAACTTCACCCATTCCTCCCCTCCAGAGATACTGCCTGTCCCGCAGAGTTACTCCAGCGTTTTGTGTCTATCTTCAAGATTCAAGAGAATTTATTGTCATGTGTCCCTGCTAGGACAACAGAACATAGTAGGCATTGACTACAAGACAGATCAGTGTGTCCATGTACCATTATATAAATATACACACACATGAATAAATAAACTGATAAAATGCAAATAACAGATAATGGGCTATTAATGTTCAGAGTTTTTGCGGAGCCAAGTTTAATAGCCTGATGGCTGTGGGGAAGTAGCTATTCCTGAACCTGGTTGTTGCAGTCTTCAGGCTCCTGCACCTTCTACCTGAAGGTTTAAACCAGCATCTGCAGTTCTTTCCTGCACAAAGGGTTTGTTCATCTTCACACTGTATCTGCGAGTGTAGGTTGTGTGTCATTCTGATACGGGGAGAGTGAGGGCAGGGTCGCTGGGTTCAGTACGTCATGTATGAAGTATCTGGCGGTGTGTACACTCTGCGGCTCCAGGCAATGCACACCTGCTCAACCCAAACGCAGTACCTCAACGTGTCATTTTGAAATATTCACAGTGAGAACTCAAGCACATGAATGGAAGATCAGTCCGGTTTATTTTAAGATTCTGTGCAGTAAGAACGAAAGTTGAAGGAGTCGACAAGGCTTGGTAATTCAAAATAAATTCTCAAAAATGCTGAAAAGATTTAGCGGGTCAGGCAGCAGCTGAGGAAAGCGAAACAGTTAACATTTCAGGTCCAGCACCCATAAGACATAGGAGCAGAATTAGGCCATTCGGCCCGGCTCTGCCATTCAATCATGCCCAATCTATTTTTCCCTCTCAACCCCATTCTCCTGCCTTCTCCCCATGACCTTTGACACCATTACTAATCAAGAACCTATCAACCTCTCCTTTAAAAATACCCAATGACTTGGCCTCCACCACTGTCTGTAGCAATGAATTCCACGGATTCACCATCCGCTGACTAAAGAACTTCCTCCTTCACCATAGAATCATAGTCATAAAGTGTGGAAACAGGCCCTTCGGCCCAACTTGCCCAGACCAACCAACATGTCCCAGCTACACTAGTCCAATTTGCATAGTACCTGCCTCAACTACCACCTCCGGCAGCTCGTCACATAAACCCACCACCCTTTGTGTAAATTGTTGCCCCCTCACCTTAAACCCATGCCCTCTGGTTCACGATTCCCCTACTCTGGGCAAGAGGCTCTGAGTGTGGACCCGATCTATTCCTCCACCAGAACAGAACAGAACAGAGTGGCAAACTCGTTTCTTCTGCCTGATCTGTTGAATCTTTGCAGCATTTTCTGTTTTTATTTCAGATTTCCAGCATCTGTAGTTTTATTAATTTCATGATTGAGTAATTCCAGTCACCAGCCGACTGCTTTGCTACACATGACTGAGATTAAATTGAAGCAGCTGATTTAACCATCACCCACTCCTCGTATTCTCGTAAACGTACCCTGCTTATATTACAAGTTTCTGTTCCCTGCCCTCTCTAAATAGAGACTTTTCTGAGTAAATTGAAGTTGTTAGTTCTGCAATCGACTGCTTTGAGAACAGATATACTCCCCGCCCACTGCCTGATATAAAGTAGTCAACATTGACTGTTATTGTAAAGGTATTTATAGGCTGTCCCACTGAGAACCAAGTATAAGACGTGAATGTAGAAACAAGGAACTGCAGATGCTGGTTTACACAAAATGGCACAAAGTGCTGGAGTAACTCAGACCATGTTCTCCAGAGGTGCTGCCTAACCCCCCTGAGTTACTCCAGCACTTTGTGTCTAGATTAGCTTAGTTTTAGTTTAGAGGTACAGCATAGAATCAGGTCCTTCGATCCATTGAGTCCAAGCCGACCAGCGATGCCTGCACACTAACATTGTCCCCACACACTAGGGACAATTTGCAATTTTACCAAGCCGATTAACCTACAAACCCCATACGTCTTTGGAGTGTGGGCGGAAACCGGAGTACCTGGAGAAAACCCACGCAGGTCACGGAGAGAACATAGAAACTCCGTGCAGACAGCACCAGTAGTCAGGATCGAACCCGGGTGTCTGGTGCTGTAAGGCAGCAACTCTACCGCTGCACCACCAGGCCGCACTTTTATGAAATCTTGATCTTTTACTCACAGTACAGGATCAGACACTTGACTGGGTCAGTGCGGACAAGCATGATAGTAGTGGTGAGTAGTGGAAACATACAACCATAAACTTCTTAAGGGATTGGACAGGCTAGATGCAGGTAAAACGTTCCTGATGGTTGGGAGAGTCCAGAACCAGGGGTCACAGTTTAAGAATAAGGGGTAGGCCATTTAGGACTGAGATAAGCAAAACATTTTTAACAGAGCGTTGTGAATCTGTGGAATTCTCTGCCACAGAAGGCAGTGGAGGCCAATTTACTGGATTCACTAACAAGAAAGAGTTAGATTTCGCTCTTAGGGCTAATAGAATCAAGGGATATAGGGAGAAAGCAGGAGTGGGGTACTGATTTTGGATGAACAGCCATGATTGTATTGAATGGCGGTGCTGGCCCAAAGGGCCGAATGGCCTCCTCCTGCACCTATTTTCTATGCTTCTTTGAGATCCCATTTCCCTACACTATTTTTTAAAATGTTGATTGCCATTCCAACAGCATTGTCATTGTAGCTGTGGGGCAGTAACGCTGAGCGGCGTTGACTGCAGCTGACTCTCACCCCTCTCCTTCCTCATTTGCCCACCACCTTAACCCCCTGCCCTCCCTATCTCTGTGACTTTTCCAGCCCACTGCATGAACCAGCAACATTCCCACCTGTTTCGGATGAGTGGAGACCTGCATGTTAATTACCTTGCCACTTTCAAACACGTTTCCTACTAATTACGGGTGCTTATAGTCCTCTTAGCAGCTGGTGCTATTGTGTCATGATGCACCATCCACACTGCACTGTTATGTTCCAGTGTTTGCCTTTCAAAAGCCTAATTAACAGTTAGTTATTTTTCTCTCCCCCCCCCCCCCCCCCTCACATATGTTTGTGCTGTGATTGTGGAGATTACACACCCTGTGTGTAAGAGTCTCCTCCACAGCTACTAATCTCTAGAGCAACAACATCATTGACTGGAGAGGGCTTGTGCATAGAGTAGTGGAAACAAGATCCCCAGAGTCATTCAGGAGGGAGTTGGATGGTCAGATGTGAGCAGCGCTGAAAGCCCCTCGAGGATTTCAGGTAATTATCAAAAACAAAACAGAGGATGAGAATGTTTCTTACACAGCAGGTTGTTGTGATGGGGGAACACAATGCCTAGAGGTTACAATGGAAGCAAATTCAACAGGAACTTTTCTAAAGGTAGAAAGAAGGAACCGCAGGTGCCGGTGTACAAAAAAAGACACAAAGCGCTGGAGTAACGCGCAGGTCAGGCAACATATAACCATATAACAATTACAGCACGGAAACAGGCCATCTCGGCCCTTCAAGTCCGTGCCGAACTTTCTCCCTTAGTCCCACCTGCCTGCACTCATACCATAACCCTCCATACCCTTCTCATCCATATGCCTATCCAATTGATTTTTAAATGATGCCAACGAACCTGCCGCCACCACTTCCACTGGAAGCTCATTCCACACCGCTACCACTCTCTGAGTAAAGAAGTTCCCCCTCATGTTACCCCTAAACCTCTGTCCCTTAATTCTAAAGTCATGTCCTCTTGTTTGAATCTTCCCTATTCTCAAAGGGAAAAGCTTGTCCACATCAACTCTGTCTATCCCTCTCATCATTTTAAAGACCTCTATCAAGTTCCCCCTTAACCTTCTGCGCTCCAGAGAATAAAGACCTAACTTATTCAACCTATCTCTGTAACTTAGCTGTTGAAACCCAGGCAACATTCTAGTGAATCTCCTCTGCACCCTCTCTATTTTGTTGACATCCTTCATATAATTGGGCGACCAAAATTGTACACCATACTCCAGATTTGGTCTCACCAATGCCTTGTACAATTTTAACATTACATCCCAGCTTCTATACTCAATGCTCTGATTTATAAAGGCTAGCATACCAAAAGCTTTCTGTACCACCCTATCTATATGAGATTCCACCTTCAAGGAACTATGCACGGTTATTCCCAGATCCCTCCGTTCAACTGTATTCTTCAATTCCCTACCATTTACCATGTAAACATCTCAGATGGATATAGACAGGTGACGTTTTGGGTCGCGATCCCTTCTTCATACTGATGGGGAGGACATGGATTGGTAATGTTTCGGGTCCTGACCCTTCTTCAGGCTGATTACATTTTAAAACGTATGGGATACGGTCTTTGTAGAGTCCAGGGAGGAATCATGAAGCAAGAAATGGGCCCTTCAGCCCACTATGTCCGTGCCGACCTTTCTGTCCATCCACACTAATCTAATTTGCACCTGCTCCCGATGATCCCATGGGCTTCCCCGGGTAGTCTGGTTATGTCAAGTAGTCGTGGCTTTACTTTAAGAGGTAAGAGATTCAGAGGGGATATGAGGAGGACCTTCTTCACCCAGAGAGTGGCAAACACTTGGAATGCGCTGTATGAAAGAGTAGTTGAAGCTGAGTTCTATACATGGCAACAGGCCCTTCAGCCCAACTTGCCCATGCTGACCAAGATACCCCTTCTACATTCATCCCACCTTCCCGCGTTTGGGTTGCCGACAGCATTCAAGAAATGTCTAAACAAGGAACCGCAGATGCTGGTATACAAAAAAAAAGACACAAAAGTGCTGGAGTAATTCAGTTGGTCAGGCAGCATCTCTGGAGAGAAGGAATGGGTGATGTTTCGGGTCAGGACCCTGCTTCAGCAATTCCTTCCTAAGCATCTCTGAGAAACATGGTTAGGTGACGATTTGGGTCTGGACCCTTCTTCAGGCTGATTGCATTTTAAAAGGTATTGGATATGGGCTTTGCAGGGTTATGGGCTTAGTTGGGAAATATGAAATGGCCCTTCGGTCCACTATGTCCATGCTAACATTCTTTTGTCTTGAATCGCCAAGGCCCAGCGGGGCTAAGGACCACCTGCTGGGTGATGGGGTGAACACGGCAGGGTGTCCACTGGTCAGTATGGATAAGTTGGGCTGAATGGCCGGTTTCCATGCTGTACGATTCTATGATTACTGATGATTTCATTCAAAGAATGCGGAGCCACTAGTCATCACATCTTGGATGGATTTGGGTGATGGAAGGGAACAGGGAGTTCTTCGTGGAAAGTGAACGAGATGTGAAAAGCAATTATCGAGTTGGCGGGTGGTGTCAGATTGTGGTACCGACAGCTCCAGTCTGGGGACGGGAAGGGTGACGTCCACAAGCAACATGAAGAAAGTGTTGACAGTTGAAGCCAAGCAGATGGAGGGTCTGGGAGCACAATCTGTCCCCACTCCAGCTGCCAATACCTTGCCCTTTGGTGAACGTTAACAACGCATCTATATCGATCCAGCCCTCACTCAGTTTACCTCCCAGATTCTTGGAACAAGTGGAGGATGCCTCTGGGGGAGCAACCAGACTCGGTCTGAAGGCTGCGGTTTAGAGTTTCAGCTCAAGGAACACTTTGATATGTTCATCCACGGAGCCCGAGTGTCACTAACGAGTCCAGGCTTTACTGCACAAATCTGCAACTTGCCTCTGAACGTAATGGCATGCAGGGCTGTTTGAGAGCGGTTACATGGGTAGATGAAGTGGCATCTCGGCCAGGCAGGGTAAGGATGGCAGATTTCCCTCCCTGAGGAACATTCATGAACCTGTTGGGCTTTTCATAACAATCCAGTAGTTTCATAGTCATCATCACACACAAGGTTTCATAACGTCATATATATAATCCTTTGGGTGGCATGGTGGTGCAGCGGTAGAGATGCTGCCATACAGCACCAGAGACCCACCCGAGGTTTCATCCTGACTACGGGTGCTGTCTGTATGGAGTTTGTACGTTCTCTCCATGACCTGCGTGGGTTTTCTCCAGGGGCTCCGGTCTCCTCCCACACTCCAGAGACGTACAGGTTTGTAGGTTATTTGGCTTTGGTCAAATTGTAAATTGTCTTTAGTGGGTAGGATAGTGCTAGTATACAAGCTATTTGGCTTGTACTCGCTAGAATTTAGAAGACTGAGGGGGATTTTATAGAAATTACAAAATTCTTAAGGGGTTGGATAGGCTAGATGCAGGAACATTGTTCCCGATGTTGGGGAGGTCCAGGACAAGGGGTCACAGTCTAAGGATAAGGGGGAATTCCTTTAGGACCGAGATGAGGAAATCATTTTTCACACAGAGAGTGGTGAGTCTCTGGAATTCCCTGCCACAGAAGGTAGTTGAGGCCAATTCATTGGCTATATTTAAGAGGGAGTTAGATGTGGCCCTTGTGGCTAAAGGGATCAGTGGGTATGGAGAGAAGGAAGGTACAGGATACTGAGTTGGATGATCAGCCATGATCATATTGAATGGCGGTGCAGGCTCGAAGGGCCGAATGGCCTACTCCTGCACCTATTTTCTATTTTTCTATGTTTCTATACGGGGTGATCGCTGGTTGGCGCGGACTCAGTGGGTCGGAGGGCCCTCTATGTTATCTCAACTAAACTAAACGTATAGAGATGCGATGCAGAAAGTCTGTACCAATCTTCAATCATCCACTTACACTAATTCCACATTAATTCCCTTTTTTAAAAAAAAATCCTCTCCACAGTCCCATCAACTATTCCGAGATTCTACCGCTCACCCTCACGCTAAAGGCAGTTTCAGCGGCCAATTGCCAACCAGAAAACTCAACACAACAGCACTCGAGGTCAGGATTGAACCTGGATTCCTGGTTCTGTGAAGCAGCAAGTTACTAACTACCTGATTTGTTTAGCTACTTGAATTTAAGACGCCAAGGAACTCTGGTGGATTTGAACTCCTGTCTTCATAGTTCTTAGCTCCCAGTGTGAGCCCTACATGTACCTTCTGTGCGATGATAGGCCAGTATTGAGGGCGTGCCACCAAGCCAGAGCTGAAACATTAATCCAAGGCTCAGTCAACTCCCAATCCCATGACCTGGCCAGAGAGAGGTGTGCTGAAATGTAGCTTAATGTTGGAAGTCCTTCGGCAACACTGAGGGACTCATGACCAGACTGTTCTGGCAACATTGCAACTTCAAAAAGACAATACAGACATTAAATGGTGTATTTCTAAAGGGTTTGCAGAAACAAGAGGGTGATTATGTGCATACATTTCAGGAGGCGTGAGGATTTAGTGAGAGCATGATTAGTAAAGCATAAGGATGTCCTGGGATTGATAAATATTGACTGAGGGCACATGGAGTGCTATGGCAGGGAGGTAATATTCAACATTAATCAAACATAAAACAATGTTTAGGCTACAACCCCAGGTACTGCACCCACCTCTGGCCACCGTACTCTGGACACTTCACTGTGTAATTTCAGCCTGAAGAAGGGTTTCGGCCCGAAACGTTGCCTATTTCCTTCACTCCTTAGATGCTGCCTCACCCGCTGAGTTTCTCCAGCATTTTTGTCTACCTTCACTGTTCATAATGCGAGGTTTGGGAAGCACAGCAGCCAATTTGCATCCGGCAAAGTTCCCCAAAAAAAACAATAACATAAACATCCAGATAATCTGGTCAAAAATGAACTTGGTTTCAGATCATCAATCGGCTCAGACCTATATTTTAAATGCTATGTTTTGCTCAAGATTCCAGCAACTGCAGTTCCTTGTAGTTCACAGTTCCAGTCTTGATCTTTTTCCTCTTTCTCCTGTTTTTTTTCCCAGTTTGTCGGTGTTCCCTCTGGTTTACGCCTCCCCCTTGCTGATTCACTGGCTCTCACAGTCAGTGCCAGGTGGCCAATCCTTTACCCTCTCACAACCATTCTCTCTCCATCCCTCCTCCATTTAGTTTAGCTTAGAGATGCAGCGTGGAAACAGTTCACCAGCGATCACCCGTACACTAGTTCTACCCGACACACTAGGGACTATTTACAGTAGCCAATTTACCAACAAACCTGCACGTCTTTTCGGAGGTGGGAAGGAAACCAGAGCACCTGGAGGAAACCCACGCTGTCACAGGGAGAACGTAGACACTCCATACAGGCAGCAGTCACAGTCAGGACGGAACCCAGGTCGCTGGCGCTGTAAGGCAGCAACTCTATCGCTGCACCACTGTGCTGCCCGATATTTCTCAACCTGAAACTTATGCGGTCTCTGACTTTGTCTGGTGCTGATGAAGGGCTGCTGAGCTGAAATGTTAACTCTGTTTCTGTCTCTCTACTTGCCTGACCTGCCGAGCATTTCCACCACGTTCTCTTTTACTTCAGGCCTGATCGTCGCGTGTGGCTATTCATCCACTCGCTGGCCAAGCCCAGCATTTATTGTGCAGGAATCCACCACCCTCCCGGGCCAGTGAATCACATTCCATGTTTTTGGTGCCACACACACATCTCCAGAGATAAGCAGGTCGGTGGGTTAATTGGCACTGAAGAAAAATGCCCCAACCATATGTTCATCAGCTCATACGTTATGGGAGAAAAATTAGGCCATTCGGCCCATCGGGTCCACTCTACCATTCAATCGTGGTTGATCTATCTTTCCCTCTCCTGCCTTCTCCCCATAACCCCTGACATGGCTACACGATAGAAATCTTGGGGGCAGTTGATAGGGATGTCGGGGGAAATCTAATGGGATGAGTAAGATTAATGTAAATGTTCAGACCAAATCTGATGGGCTGCACAACTTGATTCCAACGTCCAAGGAGTTATGATACAGATCTGGTTCATTAGTGGGACGGGCTCGCGGGAATAGTAACCTCATTACAGGGCGGAAGCAAGGCAAATATTGGACCAGTTGGGATATGCCTCTTCCTCGTATGCTCTCCCTCTCTGCCCTCCACAATTCCATGATTCCTGGGGGAGGGAGAGAGCCATCAGCTCATCTTTCCCCGGCCAGCTCGTTACATGAGTGAGCCGTGTTGCTCCTCTCTTGTCGATGGAGTGAGAGTTTTTCACTCCCGCTTCATATCACCATATAACGTATAACAATTACAGCACGGAAACAGGCCCTCTCGGCCCTTCCAGTCCATGCCGACCATTTATTTTCCCCGATGGGAAATTCTCTCATGCTGCTGATGGGAAAGAAACAATCCCAGAGAGTTTGAGCCCATCAAAGTGGGATCGCCGTTGTAACAATGCTGGTGCCACTAGGAGACCATTCGAAGCACTGAGGGTTGTCAACAGGGCTTGGTGTAAGGTCCTCTCCACCAGCACTGCAAGCAGCAATCTGTTCAAGTCGGCTTGTTTGGCTGCATGCTACCCTACGGAGAGACACGGGATAAGTGTCTCCCGCCCCTTCCTGTCCAACTGGCCGGCAGGCATGGGGCTGGGCGCTTGACTCCTGCCCCCAACTCTATAATGTCATGAGAACTGCAGATGCTGGAAATCTGAAATAGAAGCAGAAAATGCCAGAAATACTCAAAGAGGCTTGAGACAAGTTTGAGGAACAACCGCCTCCTTCCTCTTTGAGGAACAAGACCTCATCTGCCCTCTCGGCACATTGCAGTCTCTAGAGTCAGTACTGAATTCCACACCGTCAGCTAACTTGCCGTCTCTTGGCACTAATCGCCTACCTGCATCACGCTTGCCTCCTCTTTCCGTTTCTGCCATTTTTTTCTCTTTTTTTTCCATACAAAATGCTTTTATTCAGAACAAACAAAAATACAAAGTGGTAACATGATCAAAGAATGCCTATATTGGCAGTTTACAAACAAAGTTATCAAATTAAAATATTGACATTTTTATCAACAATACATTCGACCTCCCGCGGCGACCAGCGTTCACGGGCGGCCTCCAGAGTCCCCGTGGACACCGCGTGTGTGTTCCCTCTCCAGGCACAGGCAGGCACGGGGGACATAACCCCGGAAAAGGGGCAGGCAGCCGACCGCTGTGGGGCCGCGAATGGCCAGCGAATCTTGGCCAGGCCCAGGATCAGACCGACAGGGAGACCCCCCCCCCCTCCCGACCCCCCCCCCCTCCATTTCTTCCTCTGGGAGTGGAGGTGGTGCCCAGTCTGACCTGTTGGCCGTCAGCTCCTGGTCTGCATCTCGCAGGCCCTGCATTCTTTTGTCATGTGGGGCCGTACAGCATGAGTCGTGTTCATGACAAGAATGGTGGGAACTTCTCAGAAGGTCTGTCGCTTCCACCTTTGTGCGATGGCTGTCATGGAATCAGTCGGGGAAAGGGTAATGTTTTGGTGAAAGGACCGTGACCAGTTACCACGGTAGACCCCGGACGCTGCAGACCAAGAGGCTGGAGTTGAGGAGCACCAAGGCAAATTCCTTGTATGTGAATACTTGGCCAATAAACTTATTAATTAATTAATTTATTTATTTATTCATTCATTAATTCATTCATTAGTATCACATTTAACTCACCTTCTCACTTCCGCACTGACCTTAATGTCCTGGGCCGCCCCCACTGTCAGAGCGAGGCCAAATGCAAATTGGAGGAACAGCACCTCATATTAGGCTTGGGCAGCTCACACCCCAGCGGTACGAACATTGACTTCTCTATCGCCAACTAGCATCCCCTCTCTCTCCGTCCCTCCCCCACCCATTGTCGGCCTGTTGAGTTCCAACTCATTATCACCTATTCCACAGCCAACAATGGATCATTGTGGGCTCCACATTTCCTTGATTGTCATTGCTTTCTGCACATGTCCCAGTCATTTGTCCTTAATACCGTCTAAATCTCTTGTTCCACTTTTCCCTGGTTCTCAGTCTAAAGAAGGGTCTTGACCCGAAATGTCACCTATTCCTTCTCTCCAGAGATGCTGCCTGACCCGCTGAGTTACTCCAGCATTTTGTGTGTGTATCCCTTCTCTGGCTGGGCGGGTGGTGAGCTCTTTGAATGCTACAGACGGCTGGGGAGGCCAGGTCTTTGGGTATTTCTAATGCGGAGATTGACAAGTGCTTGATTAGCGTGTCAAAGGCTACGGGGGGGGGGGGGGGGGGGGGGGGAGAGAAGGCAGGAGAATGGGGTTGAGAGGAAAAAATAGATCGGCCATGATTGAATGGTGGGGTGGACTCGATGGGTCGAATAACCTAATTTGGCTCCAATGACTTAAGAAATGATGAATGTTGTTTGAGCTGAGTTGAGTGCTTCCTGTTTTTATTGGGTACAGTTCTAGTTAGTGATTGTGTTGGATAACCTCCCATTGCCAAAAGCCCCTCCCTACTGAACACTCTTATCATGTAGGAAGGAACTGCAGCCGCTGGTTTAAACTGGAGATAGACACAAAAATCTGGAGTAACTCAGCGAGTCAGACAGCATCTCTGGAGAAAAGGAATGGGTGACATTTCGGGTTGAGACCCTTCTTCCTACACATTTCGTCTGCTCCACTGCAAAATCTCCTCAATGTATGCCCACTTTGAAGAAGTTCTCCTCTTCTCTCCGATGAGGAAGGGTCTCGACCCGAAACGTCACCTATTTGTTTTCTCCAGAGATGCTGCCTGTCCCGCTGAGTCACTCCAGCTTTTTGTGTCAGTCTTCACTCTGATGTTAACCAGCTCCAACGTTAGTATATCTAATGAAACAAAAGGTCCCAAAAAATGTTTCACACACACACACACACCCAGTCACTCTCACTCTCACACACACTCACACTCACACTCACACTCACACTCTCACACTCACACTCTCACTCTCACTCACTCTCACACTCTCACACACTCACTCACTCTCACACTCTCACACTCTCACACTCTCACACTCTCACACTCACTCGCACACTCACTCTCACTCTCACTCTCACTCTCACTCTCACTCTCACTCTCACTCACACTCACTCTCACTCTCACACTCACACTGACACTCTCACTCTCACTCTCACTCTCACTCTCACTCTCACTCTCACTCTCACTCTCACACTCACTCTCTCACACTCACACTCTTGTTTTAAATAAATGGCCTGAGGTGCTTATGACAATGGCCAGGGTAATTAATCTTTAATTCCCATGGACTCGCAAACAGTTCTCTCTCTCTCTCTCTCTCTCTCTCTCTCTCTCTCTCCAGCTAATGTAATCCATGCCCTGGCAAAGACAGGTCTTGTGTTCAAATGGCCCTTTGATGCTGCATGATCTGATTGTTCCACCACTAATTAGCTTAATTTCTCCCACACAAGAATAACGTTGCATATCTGGGTTGCTTGGTGCCAGCGCCCATGGAGATGAGACTTGGGGGGGGCGGGGCCGGAGAACATGGTGAGAGAGGAGCCTCACTTCCTTGCAATTGGACCCATTCATTCTGTCTGCATTGATTACTGCCAAGAAAGACTATTCCAAGGCCTTGGACACCATCCAATCTCCTCTGTCAAACACTAGACTTAATTGTTTGTTGGAATGCTTTCTTTTTGAACTGTTAACCCAAAAACATGAAAGCAGTCTTATAAGTTTCAAATTATGCACCCTTTGTTTCTTAATTATATTCATTCTGCAAAAAAGGAATCGTTTCATCCCACCATTTGATCTCCCTGTCGCGAGAGAAAGTGAATCTTTAAAGTAGACAGGAGTAAAGTGACTGATTTATAGGAGCCATTTAGTCCAAGCATAAGAAATCAGGAGTAGGACAAAGCCTTTGTTCCCTCAGTGCTGTTGCCTTCAAAGGTTTCCTTTCTGTTCTGTTTTATTTTTTGTTTTTCTTTTCTCCAGGACAGCTGAGTTTCCCCAGCTAAAACTTATGCTGCAACAATGCTCCCTTAGGATCATCTCACGCCCATCATTTGAAAGTTCTCTGGGTCAATGCAATAAAAGGCAGTCTGGCATTCTTACAGTCTCCCAATGTCCCAGGGCGTTTACAGGCAAAGAGCTTTGCTGAACAGTGCTCACTGTGGAAATATAGGAGTCATTGCTGACAATGTGTGTGTGTGTGTGTGCACTGATGCCACTGACACTAAGTGAAGAATAAATATTGGCCATGGCCTCGAGGAGAACACCACTGTTCCTCCTCAAACAGTACGTTTCACGGGATCTTTCGCTGACACCTCCAATAGAGCTGTTAGTTCACCACCCAGTCAAAAGGCAACAGCTTTGACAGTGTCGCACTCTGATAGTGGGCGGCACGGTGGCGCAACGGTAGAGTCGCTGCCTCACTGCGCCAGGGACCTGGGTTCGATCCTCACTACCGGTGCTGTCTGTGCAGAGTTTGCACGTTCTCCCTGTGACCGCGTGGACCTTCTCCCTGTGCTCCGGTTTCCTCCCACATTCCAAAGTCGTGCAGGTTTTTAGGTTAATTGGCTCCTGCAAATTGCCTCTAGTGGGTAGGATGCAAAAGTGGGATAACAGACCTAGAGTACGAGTGATCGGTGGTTTGTATGGACTCGGTGGGCCAAAGGGCTTGTTTCCGTGCTGTATCTCTAAATAATAATTTAAAAATCCCCCCCAGTATTCTGCTGGACTTCTTATCTAGATATTAGCACTCAGATCTCTGAAGTGAGACTTGAAACCATGGCCTTTTGATATTTAGGAAGTTGCCTGACCTAGCTAACACTTACAGACAGAGCAAGTTCAGCTTCTGAGCCCTGGCAACACTTTGGTTCACCCCCCCTGCACCTTCCTCATGGTAATGTCCTCCACCAGAGTCTCCCACCAGGAGTTAGCCCCGATTCCCCAACTGTGTTCCAGTCGCTGAGTTGAGGATCCTGCTGTTGCAAGGTCGAGATCAGTAAGCTGCTGAGTTTTTCTCTGATCCACCACACTCGGAGAGTTTTAAACGTGAGGTTCTTGCAAACTAAGTGCACAGAGGCACCTGCAGCGCACTGCTGGCACGCAGCTCAGTTACTGGCAGAGATATTATCAGCTTGGTGGCTGTCGCACAACATGTGTTATCTGAAGATCTTTGTCTATTCTCAGGTCCATATGTGACGTGCCCTCTTCAGAGTGTGAGGTTCTGAAAATGGCAGAGGCTCCGAGCCCACAATTGCATTTCTCCAAAGCTGCAGGGTGTTTAGATTTGAAATCCATTTGGGAATCTTCTGAACATTGGAAGATGCTGCTTCTGCTTGCAACCAACTGTATGTGTGTGTGTGTTAGTGTGTGTTAGAGGCCTTCTTGTCTCCCCCTCTTCCGCAGGCCGCACTCCACACTGAGGCAATGTTCTGAAGGGGCAAAATAAAATAAAATCCACCAGGCTTTGACTGATCACAAAAAACCTCAGACTGAATCCTGATCTTAGCAGGGAGGCACAGTAGCGTAGCTGGCAATACTCCTGCCACACAGTGCAAGAGACCAGGGTTCAATCCTGACCTCGGAGGCGTCACAGAGCAGCTGACTGATGTAAGTACACCACGATTATGCTAAGCGTTGAAATACATTGGTTAGGCTGCACTTGAACTCCTGGGTGCAAGTCCAGTTCCATATTTTAAGAAAGCTTTGATCACAAAAAAAGACTGAGCAAAGCAAACTGTTTCAATAAACTATTAGAACAATTTCACGAATATTGATTGATAGTTTGAAACTGCTGAACTACACAACTGGTGAAATGTGGACTTCACATGAGGAATAACATTGCAAACGCCCTCTCAGAAGAGAACGAAACAAAATATAGGAAAAGTGATAGCCCAGCAAAATACCCGGTTCTCCTTGTCACTGCGTGGGGTTCCACTGAACGCTCCCGTTTGGTCCCACATCCCAAACAGGTTTGCATGGTTGGCTGCTGTAAGTAGTCCCTAATGTAGTAGGTGAGCGATAGAACTTGGGGGGGAGTTGATAGTAATGTGCAGGGAATAAAGTGGACAAGGGTTGGGGTCATTGGCTGCTTGATGGTTTGTGCAGAGTTTCAGTTTTTGGGCCAGGTGGCCTGTTTCTATGCAGTGTGGTTCTATGACATCCAATGGGACAACCAGCTGGGTGGTTACAGTTCAGAATCGAGCAGCTGGTAGAGCTGCTGCCTCACAGCACCAGAGACCCAGGTTCAATCCTGACCTCGGGTGCTGATTGTGCAGAGTTTGCACGTTCCCCTTGTGACCATGTGGGTTTCCTCCAGGTGCTCGGGTTTCCTCCCACATTCCAAAGACGTGCGGGATTGCAGGTTGGCCAGTGTAAATTACTCCCAGTGTGTATGATAACACAGAACTAGTGTGAAAAGCAGACCGATCGTCAGCGTGGAATTAGCGGGCCAAAGGGCCTCTTTCAATGATGTATCTCGCAACTAAACTAAATTAAACTAGACAGTGGAAGAAAACTGCCCACTGCAAATATCACATTGTGGGAACTAAGTTCCCTCCATCTTTGTCCTTCTTTCACCCAAACTGCCCAGTAACAGGTTGCGAGAGATTCCGGGCAGTACAGCACTCTCGGTCATGAAGGCAAAGAGATTGATCTGACATGGGGAAGGGGGTATTGAACTTGCTATCTTCTCACCGTAAGGCAAGGAGGAGCACGGTGAGGGGATGTGAAATCAAGCACCTGATGTTCCCCCTCCACCCAGGTGGGCATTGCCTGTCAGAGTACTAGAGATCCCTTGGTTCCAGACAGCTACTAACAGAGACCTTGTAACACTGCCTCCGAATTACACCAACTCATTTGTACTCTAGCAAGGGATTATTTTATTTTTTTCCTTAATGCAATTCTGTTGTCAAATAATTAATCTTAGTCCCATGGAGGTTGTCAAACGCAAATCAAGACAGCCGCTAATTTTTCACCGGGTGGTTCTGTGACAAGCTGCCAGATTGTAGTCATGTTCAAATATGTAACTGTGTGACAATTTGCTTCTGCATGTTTAAGGAGGCTGTTTCACAGCCAGTCAAATTTGCTTCAAGATGATTAGATATCTCTGCGTCTGATAGATACAAGGAACTGCTGATGCTGGTTTACAGAAAAAAGCACCCAAGTGCTGGAGTAACTCAGCAGGTCAGGCAGCATCTCTGGAGAACATGGATAGGTGACGTTTCTGGTTGGGTTGGAAGGTGTCTGAAGAAGAGTCCTGGCCCAAAATGTCGCCTATCCATATCTTCCAGAGAAGGCTGCCTGACCTGCTGAGTTACTCCAATATTTAGTACTTCTCTGCGGTGCTGGCTCGAAAGGCCGAATGGCCTCCTCCTGCACCTATTTTCGATGTTTCTGCAGTTGATACCAGTTCCAAAACCGAGACGGGTAATAATTCCCAATCGTTTTTTCTCCAGCTATAAAAAGTCTTACACTGAGGTGTGTTAGACAAGCCATGATGTGGTCTCTAATATCACTGCAGATTCTCTGCTCGTTCTATTCCACACTTTCATTCTGTCCCCCTTTGTCACACTGCCCATGTAATACTGGCCATGTGCCAGTTTACAATGAGGAGTCTCACTGCTCTCTGTCCCTGACCTCCTGCGCTCTTCATCTGATGTTGAAGGGAGACCTGATTGACGTATGTAAAAAATTATAAGAGGCATCGATAGGGTAGACAGTCAGAACGTTTCTTCCAGGGCGTGAATTTCAAAGACTAGAGGTGAGAGGAGACGTGTGGGACAAGTTGTGTTGATTTATTTATTCCTTTATTTAATATGCAATGAGTGGTGGGTGTGTTACATGCTGTCACAGGTGGTGGTGGAGGCTGATACGGTAGTGGCATATGCGAAGCTTTAAGCTAGGCACGTATAGGCAGGGAATGGAGGGATGCAGGACAGGGCACCACAGGAGATCCTTCGTCCCTGTGGCTATCAAACTGTACAACTACTCCCCCTTCTATCGTGGGGTAGAATGAGACTGACACCCCTCCCCTTCCGTTCCCCAATCTTTGCACATCCCCAATCCTTTCCACTCTTCACTTTAGTTTCACGTTTTGTGTATTTTGTGTGTTATGACTGTTGGCAGACCAATTTCCCTCCTGGGATAAATAAAGTTCTGTCGTATCGTATCGTATATGCAGGCAGACGAGATTAATTTTAATTTGACGTCAGGCGCGGCATAGACATTTGGATGGGGGTCTTTCCTGCGCAGTTTGTACTGCGCGATGTTCCGTAGCTCAATATAACGTCAGGGAATTGCATGTCACGTGAACTGGTGCGTTACAGTCTTCCAGATCACAACTCGGAGCTCAACAGCTTCAAATCAGTAGCTAACCATTCAGATGGAGATACCCGTCTCTCAGCTCTGGGGCCAGTTCTTAATCTGTGGCCACCTTCCCTCCACTTCTTTCCAACTCCCGATGTATCTCCTTGCAGAAGTCCAAGTTCTGTGATGGCCCCCCCACTAGTTGAAGATCTGGTCAACAGCAGTGACCCAAGCTTTGTGCATGAAAAGATACCCACTTGGTAGTGTTAGAACAAAGCAGAACGACTGATAAATAAATGATGAAGTGTATGCATTTATTTCAATCCGTTACGCCAAAATAAAATCAATGGAAGCCGAGACCAAGTTTTATAGCCTTTTAAGAGGAGAATTCTTGATTACTGAGTTGGTCCATTTACTGAACCTTGTCCGAATTGTTGGTGATGTACATTCTTTGTAACCTGCCATATGTGGAGACAGGGCTGCCGTCTGTCTGCTACAGTCACTGCTGGAGATGGGGCTGTGTGGCTCCATGCACCAACACATCCACAGAGCTTCTGGGGTCTATCGCCCAGCTGGGGTGGGCAACCTCCTCTAGTTCCCCAGTCCAGCCCATGGCGGCACGGTGGCGCAGCGGTAGAGTTGCTGCCTTACAGCGCCAGGTTCGATCCTGACTCCGGGCGCTATCTGTGCGTTTGTACGTTCTCCCCGTGACCGCGTGGGTTTTCCCCGGGTGCTCTGGTTTCCTCCCACATTCCAAACACATGCAGGTTTGTTGGGCTAATTAGCTTCAGTAAAATTGTAAATTGGCCCTCGTGTGTGTGTGTGTGTAGGATGGTATTAGTGTGCGGGGCGATCGCTGGTCGGCGCGGAGTCGGTGGGCCAAAGGGCCTGGTTTCGTGATGCATCTCTAAACTAAACTAAAGCTTCGCTCAGACCTTTGCCACAGAGATTTGTGCCCCAGGAACTAGTTCAAAACACCCACTTCCACCAGCAAGCAAATGCCACACTGAGATGGTATCTTTCAAATGGGATAAGTCGAGGACATGTTTGCTGTATTCTTTGGATGGAAGTGGCTCCACAGCCACTATTTCAAAAAGAGCTCATGGTTTGGCAGAGGTAACATTTATTTCTCAATCAAATCGTTGTTAAAAAAAGTACTCTGACCGTTATTTCAATGCTGTTAGAGGGGGCTTGCTGAGTGTGAACTGATTATCACTTTACATAGAGACGTACACACATGGAAACAGCCCCTTCAGCTCACCAAGTCCGCACTAAGCTTCAAACATTAATTTTACACTAATCACTTTTTGTTCTCCTCATCATCTCCCCCTGGATTCTACCACTTGCCTTTACACGGGGAACAGTTTACACGGGGCGCGGTTTACACTGGTCGGCCAATCTGCCGAAACTCATGTCTTTGGGAAGTGGGAGGAATTTAAAGGAGACCCACAGAATGACAGGGCCAAGGCCAGGATCAAGCCTGGGTCTGTGGGAACCGCGAGGCAGTAACTCCACGAGCTGCGCCACTCTTCCCGTACAACAACGGCGATGACACTTCAGTGAAAGTGCCACGTGAGCTGCAAGCTGCTTTGGAACGACTTGAAAGGCTACGACTACATAAACATGATATTCTTTCAGACCATCTTGTGACAACAATGAATACTGCCACATCATCACCGTAAAGAACACTGAACAAATAAGAAAGGGCAGTTTAGGGAAATCAGCTCTGCAACACGTAGTCAACGGACTCTGCAGTGTGATGAAAGGTCAATGACCCGAAACATTAACCGTTCTCTCCCCACAGTTGCTGCCTGACCTGCTGCGTGCTTGCCACATTTTCTATCTTTATTTCACATCTGCAATATGTAGCTTCTAGCAGAATCAGACTTGACTGGACTTTATCTTGCACTAAATGTTATGCCCTTTATCCTGTATCTGTACACTGAGGATGTAATCATGATTGTAATCTTGAAAAGTCCTGTTGATAGGATAGCATGCACCAACAAGCTTTACATAGAAACATAGAAAATAGGTGCAGGAGGAGGCCATTCGGCCCTTCGAGCCAGCACTGCCATTCGCTGTGATCATGGCTGATCGTCCCCAATCATTAACCCGTGCCTGCCATATTGTACCCGTGCCTACTATATATACATTGTACCTTAGTACACATGACAATAATAACCTCAACGGAACTAAGCAAGTCAGTAGATTGCTTTTGCCTCACAGGCGACCAATGCAGCCGGTGAGAAACAACTATAATTGTGCATTAAGTGTAACTGTTGGTGGTGGGTAATTATGTCGGGGTGGCAAAGTGATGAACGATACCTCATTCGTGCATCTGGTTTGAACAGTGCGTTGTGCGTTCCGTGGTCTATCGCTGATGGCACTGTCACACACGGCAGAGCCTTTGATTTGTACATCATGAATACATCTGCCGTGTCTGTGCACATGGCCAGACCTTCAAACAAGATGAAAACCAGCAAGCTGTAGTGTTGCAGCTCCTGCCAGCTGATACCTTGAGAGGAAACTGACACTGGTGCACTCCCCCTTCAGTGGATTTGGAGGGTTTTTCCAAAACATCATTGGCAGCATCTCTCCAGTCCCGTGAGGTACTTGCGATGTCTTCTCAGGTCCATGAGCTTTTCCAAAATCTATCAGAGCCTGGAAGGGAAGGTTAGAGAAGGGGATGGGTTCATAAGATCATGAGTTCTGGGAGCAGAATGAGGCCATTCAGCCAATCAAGTATACTCCACCATTCAATCATGGCTAATCTATCTCTCCCTCCCAACCCCATTCTCCTGCCTTCTCCCCGTAACCCCTGACATGTGTGTTGAGATGATTCCTTACCACATTCCAGAAGATCCTAGTTCTATTTATTAACTCTTCCTCCAATTGATACTCTTTCATATAAACCCCTCCCTTGTCCTACCTCCCCTTCAATGTATCTACACTACCCACGTTGACATTCCCTGTGGGATGGGTCCTACATTCTCACCACTCCCTGGATAAACACGTTTATTTTGAATCCCCCGCTGGATTTCTTGGCGACCATCTTCTACTGACAGCCTCTGACTGTGCTCTTCCTCACATTTAGTAACCCTGCATCCTCTCTGCACCCACTCCAACCTTTCATCGTGTTGGAGGAAAGGTTCCTTCTTTGGATGGATTTAAGAGAGAGTTGGATAGAGCTCTAGGGGCTAGTGGCATCAATGGGTATGAGGAGAAGGCAGGCACGGGTTATTGGTTGGGGACGATCAGCCATGATCGCATTGAATGGCGGTGCTGGCTTGAAGGGCCGAATGGCCTCCTCCTGCACCTATTTTCTATGTTTCTATTTTTCTATGTTTTTCCGAAGAGCAAAGCAACCCAACCTGTTCATCAGGGAGAAGGCTCACTCTTTGAAGATTACCAGGGAAGCCCAGAGCAATTGGTTAGAGTGGAGTTGCTTCACTCTTTGTCATCGCCGATGGTCACCTTAAGGATGCCTTTGAAAATCCAAGGTTCGGGGGATAGACAGCTGAGGTCAAGACCCTCGATGTCTATTAGGGATGCACAAGAGACCAGAATCATTGGGCTGCAGGGAGGCTTGTAGGTTGAGAAGCGCAATAGAAGAAACAGGAACCATTTGGGGCCCTCGATTATACTACAGCATTCAGTGAACAAGACTGATCTGATCTAGGCCTCAGGTTCACTGTACTGCTTTCTCCCCAAAACGTGACTCCCATTTAGTATAAAAATCCATCCTTCCTCAACTTTTATAATGGTGCAAAACGGAAAAGGCTGGCAGGATAATGTGGGTGCTTTGCAGACTGACAGAGGGGATGTCATGTTGGGGAAACAAGGAAATAGCAGAGTGATTAAACACATTTTGTTAATGGCTTTCACAGAGGTTGATGGTGGGGTTGTCTTAGGTGGAGAGATTAAACCAATACTTGAGTTTAGGAGAACAAGAGGCGATCTTATTGAAACATCTTCTGTTCTGGCTACATGGATGCAGGGATGGAACTTTTCCTGGTTGGAATATTTACAACTGTGCTTCACAAACTCAAAATAAGAGACCAGCCGATCATCGATTAAAAAAGAGTGACTAGGAACAGGATTAAGCGATCTGGCTCTTCCAGCTTGATCTGACTTTCATCACGATCTCGGCTGTTACTCTATCTCAGTGCAATTTCTCTGCATGTCCCCGACCCCCTTAATATCCAATGCAATCCCATCTCATCCCTCTACACTCTAGAGAATACAGTCACATATCAGCAGACAAACCTGCATCTCAGGAACCAGTCTAGTGAATCTTTACTGAACTCTCTCTGGAGCAACCATGTCCTTTCTTAGCTAAAGAGACTGGAAATGTGCGCAACATTCCATGTGCAATGCTACCAAGGTGATTGCTCTGTTAGCTTTCAGTGAGTTGTGTACAAGGACAGCCAGGATCATCTGATCATCAACATTATACAATTGGTTACCATTTGAAAAAAAAATACTCAGCAATTCTATTGTATGAAACAAAGTGCATTTTTTCCATATTATATTCAGCTGCCATCTTCTCACCCACTCACTATTGATTAAATCCTCTGGAAGCTTTATTGCATCATTCGCTCTACGCACAGTTATCAGCACGCTTACACACTTGATACATGGTCTTGTCTGTACGATTACGCCTTCACTGTGGTGCACCACCACTGATCGCCTGTTAATCTGAGAGCCCTTTAGTCCCGTTGTTTGCATCCTGTCTCATGGCCAATGCTCAGTCCTGCACATACAATATCCTCCAACTCCTTAGCCCACAGAAAAATATAGGATCAGGCCCTTTGCGCCGAACATGATGTCAGTTTAAATTAATCCCACCTGCCTGTATATCCCTCTATTACCTGCCTGTTTTTGCACCAGTCTAAATGCCTTTTGTTTTTTATTCGTTTCTACCACTTTTCCTGGCAGCACATTCCACCATCTATGCCTTGAATATCTCATTTAGACTTTCTCCCTATAAATAGGAAAGGTTTAGAGGGATATGGGCCATATGTGGGTAGGTGGGACTAGTGGAGATGGGGGCATCATGGCTGGCATGGTAAAGTTGGGCCAATGGGGCCGTTTGATGCTGATTGACTCGGAGTCTCACTGTTAAGCTATGTCCTCTAGTATTTGGCTGTTCAACCCAGGCAATAAAAAACTTTGACTGTCTATCCAATCTATGCCTCTTATAATTTTGTATCAGGTCTCCCTCCCTGCCTCCAAAGTTCCAGAGAAACCAACCTAAGTTTGTCCAACCTCACTTTATAGCTAATGCCTTCCAATCCAGGCAGCATTCTGTTCTGAAGAAGGGTTTTGGCCCGAAACGTTGCCAATTTCCTTCGCTCCATAAATGCTGCCTCACCCGCTGAGTTTCTCAAGCATTTTTGTCTACCTAGCATTCTGGTAGACACCTCTTTTGCAAAGCCTCCACATCCTTCCTGTAATGCAAACCAGAGCAGCACACAATGCTCCAAATCCCTTGTTCTCTAAACTTGTTGGCCAATTTCCTGGGTGAGACCTTATCAAAGTCTTGTGAAAATCTAAATACAACCGCATCCATTAGTTCCCCTTTATCTTTTCGATTCGTCACATCCTCAAAAATTAGCTATAGATTCCATCTTCAGCATGACAATAATAAGCCTAAACCTTGTCTCTCAAAATGATTCAAACGATTGCATCACCACAAGATCCCTTTCATGAAGGGAAGAGATGTGAAGAGGTTTCTTCACCCAAAGGGCAGTGAATCCTTGGAATTCTCTGCCAAGGAAGGTTGTTGAGGCTCAGTCAGCAAGTTTATGCAGGACAATTTGCTGGATTTTTGGATGCTACTACTAGTATACTCCAATCATGGAATCTGGAGGTAGTGCAGGAAAGTGGAGAATAATTGCAGACCATATTGAATAACAGTGCACACACAAAGGGTGAATGTCAAAGTCAAACAAACTTTATTGTCATTTAGAAATACATCGATATATGCAATTCCAAACGAAATTCCGTTGCATTTGGCTCCCTGTGCAACACGATAATTAACAGAAGGATAAACATGGATAAAATGGATAAAAAGGATAAATAGACAATGGTGGCAGCCCATTACATGGCATTCAGGAGTCTGATGGCTCGTGGGAAGAAGCTGTTGCAGAACCTTGATGTTCTGCTCCTTATGCTACGATATCTTTTGCCTGAGGGCAGCAGAGTCAACAGTTCGTGATGGAGATGTGTGGGGTCTTTTAAAATATTGCTGGCCTGAGACATGCAACGTTTGGTCAACTTCTGCCTTTATCTTCTACTCTTACGTTATAGTGAATATGTTGTAATCACTCAGCGTACTTAACTCTATAATTCTACCCTGCCCGCTCAGAGTTGTATGTACAACGGCATCAACTGCCCGGCTAGCCCAGTTGGTGGAGCATGGGACTCTTAATCCCAGGGTCTTGGATCCGAGCCCCTCGTTGCATGTCAGTTTGTGGGTGGCATGGTGGCACAGCGGTAGAGTTGCTGCCTGGCAGCGCCAGAGACCCGGGTTCGAATCTTGACTACGGGTGCTGTCTGAACGGAGTTTGTACATTCACCCTGTGACCTGCGCAAGTTTTCTCCAGGATTCAGTTTCCTCCCACCCTCCAAAGATATACAGATTTGAAGGCTAATTGGCCTGGCCTAGGCACGGACTCGGTGGGATGAAAGGCCTATTTCTGCACTGTATCTCTAAACTAAACTCAACTCAACTAAGTGCATCTCATACGATAAACCTGCCCTCCCAGGAATGATGTACAGCCGCTTCAAGAGATACGAACATGTTGAATGAGTGGATAAAAACATGGCAGGTGAATATACCGTGGACAATGTAGAGAAGTCCACTAATCCCAAACCTCATGAGAAGAAATGTTTTCACCCAGTGGGTAGTCAGTATCTGGAATGAGTTACCAGAGGAAACGAGAGAAGCAGATATAATTGCAATTTCCAGACGACTTTTGGAGAGATCTATGGATTGGAAGGGTTTAGAGAGTTAAAGGCCTGTCCCACGAGCATGCGACCTGCATGCGGCAAGCGCGACCAAACCGGAAGCGGGGGTCGCGCGGAGGTCGGGTGATCCCCGTAAGGGCTGGTCCCACCAGCATGCGCCTGCATGTGGCGAGCGCGACCAAACCGGAAGCGGGGGCCGTGCGGAGGTCGAGTGAGTGACGTGAAGTTCGAGCGAAGTCCGCGGTAAGTTTGTGCGTGACGTACGATGTCAAGACGCTGCGTACGACAATAATACTTTCTAATTTGTTTGCACAATGTAACTTCTGAAGCCATAAACAAAAACTGGAACATTTTGAAATATTTTTCCCCTATTTTGCTTTCATTTCTCTTTTTGTATCCATTTTCAAGGAAAGAGAAATAACTTAGATGCATCTTGCTCATTGACAATGCAATTTGTATGTACTTGTCAGACGTTCATATCTTTGCAGTCCAAAAGCATATCATTTACAAAGGCATGTTTTTCCACATCACAGTTCGAGAGAAGTCCGCGGGAAATTCGCGCGTGACGTACAACGTCGAGGCAGTGCGTAATGCGTCGAGGCGTCTGCGGACCGACAGGCCGTTGCCGCGCGGAATTTTTGAACACGGTCAGTTTTTCGGAGCCCTGCGCGATGTCGGGACCAGCCCCGCACAACTCCATACGGCTCCGGCGATCGAAGTGGGACCGGCCCCGCGAGGCCGTACGGCTCAAGCGACCACGTTAGGTCGCGCTTGCCACATGGAGTCGCATGCTGGTGGGACAGGCCCTTTATAGACCAAATGGGACTAGTCCAGTACGGCAACATAGTGGTATGGACAAGTGGGCCGAAGGCCTCGTTTCCATGCTGCATAGCTCCGTGACAACATCCCTCCCCATTTCAAGCTTAAATGAGTAATTATTTAACTTGGGATTCAAGATTCCATCTAGATGAAACGTCTTCACAGTGTCTATGCTGAGAAAGGGAGGGGCAAAGTCCACTGAGATTTGAAGAACAAGGTGGTATTTCATGGAATTCTAGAGCCATGTAAATGTTACAGAACAGAAGGCAGCCATTCGGCCCATTGCCAGGTCGTACTAGATAGAGCAAACCCACCACTTCTGCTCCCCCTACCCTTTTTTCATAGCATGGCAAATAATCTACGCTCAACTTACTTCTGAAGATACCCCTTGCAGGCATTGATGGTTCTGCTGCCTCACAGCTGCAGCAACCCAGGTTCAATCCTGAGTTTGGGTGCTGTCATGCGTACAATTTACTTCCTTCGACCGTGTGGGATTCCTCCAGTTTCCTCCGGCATCACAAAAGCTATGCAGATCGGAAGGTTAATTGGCCACTGTTAATTACTCTGAGTGCGGATGGCAGGAGAAGCAGGTGGACGTCATGTCACAGAGAAAATAAATAGAAACATAGAAACATAGAAATTAGGTGCAGGAATAGGCCATTCGGCCCTTCGAGCCCTCACCGCCATTCAATATGATCATGGCTGATCATCCAACTCAGTATCCCGTACCTGCCTTCTCTCCATACCCTCTGATCCCCTTAGCCACAAGGGCCACATCTAACTCCCTCTTAAATATATCCAATGAACTGGCCTCAACTACCCTCTGTGGCAGAGAATTCCAGAGACCCACCAGAGGATGGCATTGATGGGACAGTTCTGAGAACAGGGATAGACTCAATGGACTGAATGGCCTCAAGCTCCAACATAAGAGGAGCACAAAAGACTGCAGATGATGGAATCTGGAGCACAAATCAAAGCGTGGGCCTGTGGATGGAGATGGGCAGTCGGTGTTTTGGGTCGAGACCCTTCACCTGGACTAGAGGGATATGACCCTATTTTCACCACATTTACAGGCAATGAATTTCAAATTGTAACAGGATTCTTGTGTGAAAGCAAGTGCCCCTTATATCTTTCCCCCAATATTACGCCTGTGTCTGCTGCTGCTTGGGTCATCTGTTAATGGGAACAGTAGATCTCTGTGAATACACTCTGCGGCAAATTGGTTCACACAACCCAACCTCCCTTCTCCATTTATACCTCACGCTGCTTTGGCAAGGACAGCAGCATAATCAAGTACGAATCACACCTTGGCCACTCCCTCTTCTCCCCACTCCCATCGTGCAAGAAGTATAGAAGTGTGAAAACACGCACCTCCAGATTCAGGGACAGTTTCTTCCCAGACATTATCAGGCAACTGAATCATCCTACCAGAGAGCGGCGCTGAACTACTATCGACTTTTTTTCCCCACGAGTGGCAGCTCTACTCAATAACCAAAAATCTGTAGCCTCCTTTTTCTCAGGTATTTTATTTAGTGCACATGTTTAATCGATAATGTTTTATTATTAATGTTTAATGTTTTATGTTTCATTCTTGATTGTCACTGTATGTCATGTTGTCACTTGCCAGCGGAGCACCAAGGCAAATTCCTTGTATGTGAACATACTTGGCCAATAAACCTATTCACCTTTTTTTAATCCTTGATCGGACTCTGCTAGCTTTTACCTTGCACTGAGCGTTATTCTCTTATCATGTATCGATACACTGTAAATGGCTCGATTGTAATCACGAATTGTCTTTCTGTTGCAAAGCAACAAAAGCTTTTCACTGTACCTCTCTGCACACGTGAGAATAAATGAAACTGAACTGAACTGAGGATTTCTGCTTGAACTGTCGTTGCTCCAGCTGAGCTGTGAGCTCCATCCCTGGATTTCTCTCCGCCCGTCATGTTTCAGCCAAGCTGTTGCCAGTCAGTTTCAGTCCCACGTGGGATGTTTCCAGCGTTCTCAATTAACCGGCCAATGAAAACTAATCTTTCAGTAGCAAATGACCCTGACACTTCATGTAATATAAACAGTTGAAACGTATCCAATTAGGACTCGAACAGACATTGAACACTTTAAAAATAATTGTCAAACGCTTGAGATTTATACACTAAGGTCATAATTTATAGGATGGAACAGATCGCGACAAGATGCAAACAAAATAAGATATTTCTCTTTGTTTTACTTAAGAACGCACTTGTAGTGACAGAGGCGGTTGAACAATCTCAGGAGAAGGGGGAAGCGATTTACAGGAGCGAAGCAGACCGTTCGGCCCAAACAGAGCGCACTGGCTTTTCTCCTACTTCCTTTCCTCGTCTTGCTCGATAAATATAACCCTCCTCTCTTTTAGACTAGCCCTTCCTTAAATGCCCCGACCGCTCCCTCTGGGTGAAGAGGTGTCTCCTGAAATTCCTGCTGGATTTATTGGAGACCATCTGCCAACGATGGCCTCTGGTTCTGGATCCCCCACCCACCCTTCCGAGTGGAAGCTGCTCTTAAAGAACAAAACATATTTGTTGCAAATTATCCTGCCCACGCACCAAACGTGTTTTCTATATTTTCCGGTTTTATTTTGTCTCAATAAATATATTTTTTTCAAATAAAATAATTCCACGTTAATGTTACATAAAAGCTGGCACATGTTGGCTTCCTGCCATTGGCGTTGAGGAATAATTTATTTAGATTTGGATATTATGGAAGGGGCGGAGTACTTAAGTTACCAAAATATGTAAATATATAAATATTAAATTCGAAGAATAGATATCAACTTCAAAAAACAATTAACGTGGGAAAAATACCAGTTCACATCTTCATGTAGGCGAGTGTTTAAATTGGCTATACAGACTCCTTTTAAAAGACATCTTATGATTAACATTTGCTAAGTATGGACTGTCACCGGAGTTGATGGGATTTGAAGTGAAGTGATCATCCGTTTTTATTAATGTTTATTTATTTTTAATGTGGCTGCTTCGGCTTTCCTGCTTTTATCCCTCTTTTTTTTTCCACACAGATCCTTTTACCACATGGTACTGACAGATTGTTTGAGCTGCTCGGCAAAAGACATTCAAAACTAATTAAGCAGCATTCCAGTGGTTATTTGCAAGCTCCAGGTACAATCGAAGGCATTTGTCAGCGCTCCAGACCCCTCGTGGGTTTGATTGACAGCGCCGGGTGATCCCGCCCCCCCTCCCCCGTGTGATTGACAGTCGTCGGCCCCGTGGACCAATCGCGTCCGAGATGGCGCTCGGGGCAGCGGCGATTGGCTGGTGGCGTCCACCAATGGCGTTGCCCGCTCTGCCAGCCCATCCTGACCCCACGTGGGGTTCCCAGCTCGCCCATTGGCTGGCCGGCCCGCCCGGCGGAGCCTTGGTTACTTTCCACCCAAATATGGTCAGGCTCTAGCGGCAGCCTGGGAGGGAGGGGGGAGAGCGGAGCCGGAGTGCGGTGGGGAGGCGAAAGAGAAACAGACAAGAGAAGGGGGAAGCCGCGTGGAGTGGAGTGTCTCTGTGTGTGGTATTCTCGCTGTGATCGCCTGCATTTTGAAGCAACATCTTTCCCAGCCCTCGGATCGACAACAACAACAACAACAAAACACACAACGCTCGATAAATTGCAAATATCGGGAGAGCGAGGCGGAGAATCGACTCGCGGTGCTTGTCAAATGCAAACACCGCCGTGGTGCTGAACTTGGTCGAAGATTAGTGCAATTGTATTATTTTTTTTTTCCGGTGGTGGTGGTTGTTCTTGTTGTGGTGGTGGTGGTCCCGGTCCCTGTCGGGGGAGGAAGAGCCGGCTGCGATCCCTGGCAGAATGCGTGCGTGCCGCTGCTGCTGCCGCCGCCGCTGCTGCTTTGGAACCCGGAGACACTCGCCCTCGCTACTGAACGTTCCATTATAGAATCTCCCCGGGACCAGCCGACGTTCCAACCCGGTCTCCGGATTCCAAAGACCCCGGGTCAACGTTCCAAATTCCACCCGCGCCTTCCGAAGCGGACGCCACTTTGTTTATCTTTCATTTTGTTTTCTTTCTGCAGAGAGAGCAAAAAACTGAAGGGGAAAAAAAAGCTACTTTTCTTCCAATACGTGAGATCTTTTTTTTTTCCACCCTCCTTCTTATCACCACCACCACCACCACCTCCAACCCCCCTCCCGATATTATTCCACGGGTGTGTGAGGCCGACCGAGACTGTGATGATCTGCGAGCCGGAGTGTGTAACGCTGTCGGCCCCCCCTCATTTCTTGCCCGCACAAAGGGACTTGTAAAACCTCGCCTCCGCTGGAGAGGTCTTATTGCTTTGTTCTGTAGCACTGGGAGTGGTTCCGATCCTGAGCGGCGTGGCGGTGGACTTCTTTACAGCTGTATGTGTGTTGTTTTTGTGTTATCGCTGCATTTAGCCCACGACTCATCCACCTAGCGTATCCCTGGTCGGGGATACATTGTTCAAGAGATGTATCCACAAAGCAGGCACCCGGTAAGTGTGTTTCAATCTGTTGTGGCGACCGCAGCCTTGTTTTAACTTTGAATATAGTGAGTTTGTTGTTTCATGTTCAAAGCAGCGATGAGCCTGGGCTGCCGTAGGATTGCTGTCATTTACTAGCCGTGTGTGTGAGTGAGAGAGAGCGATGTGTTTGCGACCCTTCTGTTTTCAAATTCCGCTTGTGTTTCAGGCCCCGCATCAACCCTCTCAGCCGTTTAAATTCACCGTGGCCGAATCGTGCGACCGGATCAAAGAGGAGTTTCAGTTTTTGCAAGCACAGTATCACAGGTGGGGAAAGAGAGTGGGCGTCCGGCGCTGCTCTTATTCCGGATCAGAAGTTTGCGGGCGGATCGAACCCCTGGCACCAGACTCCCCCAGTTCGTCTGCCCCCGTTCACCTCCCCATGTCGGCCTTCCCGTTGCGTGTGCTCCCAGTCCATCAGATAATACGACTGTGTATTTAAAGTGATAATATTGAGCAATCAGCCATTAATTTGCCTTGTGTAGGCTAGTACATTCCATGTAAACAGCCTTTGAATTATTCAGGCTGTGTGATGTAAGCTCATTGTTTGGATAATGTGTTGACATAGTCTCGGTTCCCCGACCACCACCTCTCATCGGTAACTGCCACCTTTTCCATTCCTCTTTTCAGTTTAAAGATGGAATGCGATAAACTCGCGAACGAGAAAACGGAGATGCAGCGTCATTATGTGATGGTGAGTGCGTGTGTCTTCGCTATCGATGCTATTCCTAATAAACCGTATTCACATTGTTTCACTTCATTTAGCCCGTTGCTGTTTGGAGTCGATTAAAAATGGGGCATGACGCAGATATTGTCACACGCACCAACTCCTGTGAAGAATTTCTCCAGACTCTGAAACATTTTATACGCTAGCTGCCATTAAAAGTTAATGTACTTGTTTGTAAATGCATTAAGTTTCAATGTAGTGGCTAATAAGTTGATTTTCCTTGTGGTGGCTCTACTCTACCGGCTAAAAGGGTGCTAATATTCAGCACCCTTTTCTCTGTGGGTGGCTACCAGTATTTGGATTAATATTTCATAATTTCAGAGAGTAAACAGGTTGTGTATGCGGATGGGGAGTTGGGGATTGTCTTAGAAGGCGAGTTGGAAACCAGACAGCGAGAACACATTGAGGGCAAATGCGTAATCATATTTGAAGATGTATTGGGCAACATTATTGTTGGGTGACTTTATATTTAATTAAAAAAAGACACACAATGTACATTAATGCATCTGCTTTATATTTTCAGTATTACGAGATGTCTTATGGGCTGAACATTGAAATGCACAAGCAGGTAAGGATACAGTGGGGGGGGGAGATGAACCTGATTCTTTACTGCCGGGTGTTGGTGTTAAAACGTGCAAAGTCCAACAAATCCAAGTATTTTCGCAGGCTGGGGTGTGGAGGTTCTGCATGATGGTGGCAGGCACTACCGCGTCGTGCCACTAGTTGGCACTGCTGCCTCTGCCTTGAACTGCTGGCAGTGTCACTTCTCCTGCTCCCGTTCTAACATCTGCCAGTGTCCTGTTCCCAGATATCTGTGTTACTAATTAGAGGTAATGTGAAACTTGGGTAATCTAATGTCAGCAGCTTAAAGGGACAGGGCTCTTTTTGTTGTCTCCCACAAGCAGGCTTTTGAACGGATCTGCCCCACTCCTTCCCCGGCACAAAAGCTCAGGACCTCCTCCTGAGGTAAAAGGCATTTAAAATTAATGAGTGGCTGTTCCCCGAATAATAGGATAGATAAGTCTTTTTTTTTAAAGCAACGATTGTCATTGTCCCCCAAAAAGGAAAACGTATGTTTGTGCATGATGAATGTTTTAATAAAACGTGGTTTCAACGGCTGTGCCCGAGGAGGGCAGTTCAAGAGTGTTGGTAGGCGCAAAATGCTGGAGTAACTCAGCGGGACAGGCAGCATCTGTGGAGAGATGGAATGGGTGGCGTTTCGGGTCGAGACCCGTCTTCAAATTTTGAGGTTTGAAAGAACACTGAAAGAGCGTCTCGACCCATTATGTCTCTCCAGAGATGCTGCCTGTCCCGCTGAGTTACTCCAGCATTTTGTGTCAGTCTTCAGTTTAAACCCGCATCTGCAGCCCCTTCCTACGCCAGAGCGTTGGTGGGAGGACGGGAGGGCAGCAAGTAAATGTTGGCTGCAGAGTGACAGGGTAGAGATGTTGAGACAAATGTGCTTGGGCTTGCGCAGCCTCTGGTGAGGTTTCACAGGAGGATAATTAAATAGCATTCTCTGCCATTGGCCGGTTGTCTGTTGGCGTGCCGGGAGCACAGCCGACTGACTGGCTCGGCTGGCTGCTGCACCAAGCGGTGAAACAGACGACCACACTGGAGCTGTGGTGTAGACCAGACTGGACAGGGACAGCAGGTCTGTCCCTCTCAGCCCATTGTTGAGCCAGGCACGGTTTAATGGCCACACTGCAGTTCCACGGGCACCAACACTAGTTATTCAGTCCAGAATCACAGTGCCCTCCATAATGTTTGGGACAAAGACCCATCATTTATTTATTTACCTCTGTACTCCACAATTTGAGATTTGTAAAAGAAAAAAATCACATGTGATTAAATTGCACATTGTCAGATCTTAATAAAGTCCATTTTTATACGTTTTGGTTTCACCATGTAGAATTACAGCTGTGTTTATACATAGTCGTCCCCATTTCAGGGCACAATAATGTTTGGGACACAGCAGTGTCATGTAAATCAAGGTAGTCGTGTTTAGTATTTTGTTGCATGCATTGACTGCTGGAAGTCTGCGATTCATGGACATCACCAGTTGCTGGGTGTCTTCTCTGGTGATACTCTGCCAGGCCTGTATTGCAGCCATCTTTAGCTTATGCTTGTTTTGGGGGCTAGTCCCCTTCCGTTTTCTCTTCAGCATATAAAAGGCATGCTCAATTGGGTTCAGATCAGGCGATTGACTTGGCCACTCAAGAATTGACCCTTTTTTAGCTCTGAAAAACTCCTTTGTTGTTTCAGCAGTATGTTTAGGATCATTGTCTTGCTGTAGAATGAACCGCCGGCCAATGAGTTTTGAGGCATTTGTTTGATCTTGAGCAGATAGGATGTGTCGATACACTTCATAATTCATTATGCTACTACCATCAGCAGTTGCATCATCAATGATGGAAGTGAGCCAGTACCTTCAGCAGCCAAACATGCCCAGGCCATAACATCCCCACCACCGTGTTTCATGGATGAGGTGGTATGCTTTGGATCTTGGGCAGTTCCTTCTCTCCTCCATACTTTGCTCTTGCCATCATTCTGATAGAAGTTAATCTTCTCATTGTCCACAAGACCTTTTTTCAAGAACTGTGGTTGCTCTTTTAAGTACTTCTTGGCAAACTGACTGCTGGGGATTTTGGAGTTGTCAGACTGGATTGTTGGACCTTTGCTATATGTGACGCACACCCATCAAGAACAATTCCCTGTGTTTGCTGGGGCATGTTGCTCCAATTTACTGCAGAGCTGTGTCCAGGATGTATAGAGCCAACAGGGAGTGGGTGAGGAATGGTTCCAAGGTCAAGGAGCTGAAGAAATGGCAAATCCTAAGAAGCAATTCTATCCTTGGAAGGATTCGATGGCCTTTCTCTTTGCAATGCTGACAGCCTCGACTTGACCTGCTGTCGACAGTTTTGTGGCTGCGATCTGCGTGCTGCTCACCACAGCACAGCACAGAAACTCTAGGAGGGCTCTCCGTTTGTGTGGCCAAGGAAAAACTCTGCAGGTGCTGAGAATCTGCAATTGAGCAAACTCTGGAAGCACTCAGCGGGTCAGGCAGCATCTGTGGAGGGAGGAACAATGTTGGGCTTTTGGGTCACTGACCGTTCAAACATGTGTTTTTCTTTACTTCCATGGGTGCTGAATATTAGTATAGTTTCGAGACACAGTGTGGGAACAGGCCCTTCGGCCCACCAACTCCATGTCGACCATCGATCACCCGTTCTGTTATCCCACATTCCCATCCACTCCCTACACGCTAGCGGCAATATAGAGGCTGATTAACCGACAAATCCTTTGGGATATGGAAGGAAATCCACATGGTCAAATGGAGAATGTGCAAACTCCACACAGACAGACATACGAGGTCGGGTTTGAACCCAGGTCTCTGGCAATAAGAGGCAGCGGCTCCACCAGCTGTGATGCCCGTTCTTTTATCCTGGTGTTCATGTAGTGTTGCCTCAATGTCCCGCTGTTTACGTGTTGTACCAGTAAGGTGCTAATGATGTGAAGTTGTCATTGCACCACGGGAAGTCTGCAGCCACCGTGCACAGGAAGCTCCCGCAGATCAAAACACAGCAGCCATTTCATGGAGTTGTTTTCAGGTAGCGTGATACCCCTTGCAAACGGTGCTGTGGGCTTTTGCACAGTCCGCATTGTGTTCGGACAGCATATGGTGGCGTAGCTGCCAAACTGCTTGCATGGCCTGGGTTCAATCCACAACTCGGCAGCTGACTGTGTGAAGTTTGCACGTACTCCCTGTGACTGCATGGGTTTCCTGGGGGGGGGGGGGGGGTGCTCCAATTTCCCCCCACATCGCAGAAATGTGTGTGTGGGTATGTTAATTGGCCGTTGTAAATGCGCCTCGTGTTTTGGTGAGCAGTGGAGATTGGGGAGAGGTGCTGAGAATGCAGGGAGACGTAACTAGGTGCCAGCTGGTCGAGGGGCCTGTCTTGCTGTTGTGCGACTCTGACTGATCTTGCACCAAATGTTTAAGAAAGAACGGCAGATGTTGGAAAAATCGAAGGTAGACAAAAGTGCTGGAGGAACTGAGCGGGCGAGGCAGCTTCTATGGAGCGAAGAAATAGGTGACGTTTCGGGTCAAGACCCTTCTTCAGACTGATGAAGGATCTCGACCCGTAACATCGCCTATTTCTTCTCTCCGTAGATGCTGCCTCGCCCACCGAGTTCCTCCAGCATTTTTGTCTACCTGGCACTAAACGTTATTCTCTTTATCCTGTATCTCTACACTGTGGACGGATCGATTGTAATCATGTCTAGCCTTTCCGCTGACTGGTTAGCACGCGATAAATAGCTTTTTCGCTGTACCTTGATACACGTGACAAACTGAACCCAACACATGCAGACTTGGGCTTTAGTTGAACGTCAAGCTGCCTGGGTTTGGTACTTGGCCTGGTCTGACACTCGATCATTTCCACACTACGTTTGTCGTTCTGGGACTTAAACCCGTGACCTTCTTATTCATAGGTAGGAAGCTACAGCCGATGATTTCAAATTGTGGTACTCAATCGCATCTCCTGCCCCTTCTAGTCTTGCCGCCAGTGCTGCCTGACAGATGCAGAGTTGACCTTGTTCTCCCAGTCCCATTGAGCCTTGAATGTGTCGAGCTGTTTGGATAAAGTCGTGTCGAGTGGAGGGGTGGGTGGGCGATGGACTTGACAGTGCAGCTACATGGACCGTGCCTTCCGGCCAGTGGCCGCTCGCTGGGGCAGCGATGGTGTGTTGGGCAGAGTTTGAATGGTGCACGATGTGTGAGTGCAGCACAGCCACAGGTCCCAGGCTGAGCCACGACCTCCCTCCCCTTGTGGGTGGATGTAGGTCTATTGTGCCTTGATTATACCCTGTCCACCAGTCATCCCATGTCCCATATCAATGCAAAGGACCGAGCTATCGTGCAGCTGCATTTCACTGATCTAAGCTGCTGATTCGACTCGAGTGTTCATAAATGATTGGATCAGAATCAGGCCATTCGGCCCATCAAGTCTACTCCGCCATTCAATCATGGCTGATCTATCTTTCCCTCAACCCCATTCTCCTGCCTTCTCCCCGTAATCTCCGACACCCGTCTGATCAATAATCTATCTATCTCTACCTTAAAAATATGCATTGACTTGTCCAGTCACTTTTGTGTGTGTGACCGATTGATTGTAGAATATGTGACGTCTGCTTCAGTGCACATTCCCGGGAGGGGTCAGGGCGGTGGGGATCAGCTCTTGCCCTTCCCCTGGCTGAGGATTCCCCGGGCAGGGCCAGTGCTTCAGGAGCACTGTGAGGACACCTGCTTCTGTTGGAGTGCTTTCAGAATGGATAAATCCATTAAACTACTTTCCACAAACTCTTGTCCCAGTTCAAATTAAGGATGGATTGATCTGGTGTTGTATTGTGAATCGGGAAGCTGTGTTGGAGAATTGTTGTATGCCCGAGGTTTGATCCTGACTCTGGGCTCTGTCTGAGTGGAGTTTGCATGTTCTCCCGGTGGCCGTGCGGGTTTCCTCCGGGTGTTCTGATTTCCTCCCACATCCCAAAGGCGTTTGGGTTTGTAGCTTAATTGACTTCTGTAAGTTGTCCCTAGTGTGTGGGATAGAACTAGTGTACAGGAGATGTCTGGTGGGCCTGTATCCATGCTATATCTCTGATCTTCATAGTTGGTTATTGTATCTGCCACCACGGAGGCTGTGAAGCTTTGAACTGAGGTTTGAGATGAGCAGCTATTGAGTGAGGGGACGTGTCCCAAACTGGAAGGTTGTCTTGATGAACCTTGTGTCTTTGTGGGTTCAACCATGTTGACCATGTACGACCATGTAGACTGGCATCTTCATTGTAGCACCATTAGAGCCATGTCCATACTCGATCTTCAATGCAGTGCCTGCTCCCTCGTGGCCATGTCATGGTGTGAGTTGCAAGTGGAGGGCAGATTGGTGGTTGTAGTGCTGACCCAACCTCGGCTCAGGAAATGTGTGTCTTCCTCTCGAATCTGTGCCAGTTGTCCGCTTGTGTTTGAGTTGGTCACATTGGGGACCGAGCTCGACACGTCTGCCATGAGGGGGGTCGGCCCTTCACTGGCTGTCACACTTCAATGTAACACGCACCAAGGCTCGGAAGACGTTTTCCCAATTTCTTCCAATCTCTCTGCGGCCTCGCCCTTCTCAATCTGCGCTGCTCCGCAAGCGACGTGTGTGTGGTCGATCCTACTGGTGTAAACATTTCTATGATCTTGAGAAATGCCTTGGGATGTGTTGCAACGTAAGGGCTGGTTATATAAACTGACTGAAATTGGCATTCATTTTCTTTCCCACCCCGAGACGATTAGTGTCTCTGTTGTTCCGTGTTCATCCTTAAAAGTTTGGTCGAACTGCCATGGAGGGTTTAGTTGTGGAATCAGTTCACTGGAGCTGGTGAGAGACAGAATACGTGCGTTTGTCTACTCTAAGCGTTACAATGGGAGCCTTCTTCCTAAAGGCAAGGAAGCAATAATGCAACTTTAATGACTCTCTTGCCACTCTTGTGTCGGTTTTTACTGCAGGGAGTTGAAAGGTTTCCTTCTGCACATCAATCAAAGTTGTACAGTATTTTGACTCTTACAAGGGGCCCTCTTTGTAGCGATATCCTGCACTAGTGAGCAGAATAACAGAGCTAAACCAGCCTCCGTTCTGACTGCATCCTCCCCACCTCTGGCCGGCCTTGTTTATGCAGTGTGGCGTCACCATGGATACGGAAGGAGTGTCTCTGGTTGGTGCCGTGTGTAGCGACGTGAATGGTTTGTGTTGACGAGCATGCCCAGGCAGACGTGAATGCCCCGTCACTGTGTGCATCAGCACTCTGGGCTGGGCAATGGTGCAAGTGCCCCCTGGGCCAGGGAGGGGCCACAGACTTTGAACACGATGACTGTCCATTGGAACCTGGCCCAGAGCAGATACTGGGCAAGAACAATGTTGCTCTCAGCCTTCTGACGTGCCAAAGCCTACGGTCTTCCCAGTCTGTTTTAAAGTGCAGTCACCGACGTGTGCCGTTCAGCAATGCGGGAGCCAGTTTGTGCACAGCAACCTCCCAATGGTGCCCGTGCTGATCCAGTGATGACTGGGATCCCCACTGACTGAAGGACACGGTGGAAATGTCTCGGCCCGTCAACATTGGACTGCTGGAGCTGAGTGGACAGGTGGGATTTTATATCCACGTCCCCGTTCTGTGATGGTGCCCCCCGGTTACGCTGCACTTGCTCGGCACCGCACTCCCAGCTCAGCGGAGGATCTCGTCCCTGGTCTCTGGAGCTTTGAGATGCAGCCAGGAAACTGGCCCTTCGATCCGCCAAGTCCGCGTCGAGCATCGACCTCCCGTACACTGGCTGTAGGTTACCCCACTTCCGCATCCTAAGCACTGGGGAGCGTTTGCAGGAGCCCGTTAACCTTCAAACTTGCATGTCTTTGGAGTGCGGGAGGAAACCGGAGAGGCCGGCAGTCACGGGGAGAAGGCACAAACTCCACTCGGACAACACCCGTAGTTGGGATCAAACACTGGGTGTCTGGCGCTGTAAGGCAGCAGCTTACTGCTACACCACCATGTTGCCCTGAACTTGGAACTTGGAACCATGAAGGATGCAGCCAGTTGCTGCCAGGGCCCAATCTACCAGAAGTAATGTGAAGAGGAATGAACTGATGAAATTGGCTACTGCAGTAATCATTTTGGAGTGGGCTGCAGCTTTGTACATGTTGCACGCCCAGATTGCTTCTCGCAAAGTGATTTAATTAAACGCGAGTGTCGGGAGATGTGGCTGTCGGCTTTTTCCACAGAGAGATTTTGTCACCAACTGAGCTTATCAAGGGGAAGGTGTCATTTGGACTTGCGTTGACTTCATTTAAGAGTAAATCTTCAAATTCTGCTCTTGTGCTTCTGCCGAACCTCGGGCCGAGGAGCTTCCCTGCAGAGTTTGTCTTTTCCAAGGTGTTGCTGTGAAAGGTTGTGGATGTCGTGAGGGAGAGCTGGTTGCTAGGTGACCATTCCAAGAATGCTCCTGTGGACCTATAACACGGAAAAAGACCCTTCAGCTCAACTTGACCAAGATGCCCCATCTAAGCTGGTCTCATTTGGCCCGTATCTCTCCATCTTTCCTATGCATGAACCCGTCTAGGTGTCTTTTAAATGCTGTTATAGTATTTGCCGCAACTACCTCTTGCAGCGGGAGGGTTGGAAAGCATCGAGCTTTAGCTGCCGGCCCATGGGATATGATGCTGGGATATGCCCGGGATGTCAGGACTTTCATATGAGGAAAGACTGGATAGACTCGGCTTGTACTCGCTGGAATTTAGAAGATTGAGGGGGGATCTTATAGAAACTTACAAAATTCTTAAGGGGTTGGACAAGCTAGATGCTGGAAGATTATTCCCGATGTTGGGGGAGTCCAGAACAAGGGGTCACAGTCTAAGGATAAGGGGGAATTCCTTTAGGACCGAGATGAGGAAAACATTCTTTACACAGAGAGTGGTGAGTCTCTGGAATTCTCTGCCACAGAAGGTAGTTGAGGCCAGTTCATTGGCTATATTTAAGAGGGCGTTAGATGTGGCCCTTGTGGCTAAAGGGATCAGGGGGTATGGAGAGAAGGCAGGTATAGGATACTGAGTTGGATGATCAGCCATGATCACATTGAATGGTGGTGCAGGCTCGAAGGGCCGAATGGCCGACTCCTGCACCTATTTTTCTATGTTTCTATGCCGGGTGTGGTTCACTGGGTGGTTGTGATTTGCAGAGGGCTCTTGTGTGGAATTACTTGGTGATGGGATGTGAGCGGAGCTGGCAATGCTGTGGCTCATGAGTAATAATCTCCTCCTTCACCACCCCTTCAACGCCCCCTTCATGCTGTGGCAGAGCTCCGTGGCTCCTGACCCTTACTGGCCCCTCTTCTCCAGATGAGCCCCAGATGTTTGGGATCTGCCTGTTGTTTGGTGGCCCCATCTTCATTTTCCCTCTGATGCTGGGGAACATGGGATAGGTAACCTTTCCGGTTTGGACTCTTCTTCAGACTGATTGTGGTTGGGGGGGGTGGGGAGAGGGGGGTTGGTGTTTGGTGAGAAAGCTGCAAGAAAGCAGGGGCAAGACAAAGCCTGTTGAGTAATTGGTGATGACAGATGACCAACGTATTCAGTTATCACTTGCCAGGTTTTATTCAGCTCCCCAACGCCCCAACCACAGTCAGTCTGAAGAAAGTTCCCAACCCCAAACATCACCTCTCCGTGTTCTCCATCGATGCTGCCTAACCGGCTGAGTTACTCCGGCACTTTGTCCTTTGTCGGTGATCAATATTTGTAGTTCCCTGTATCTCCCACTTTATCACTGGTGTGTAAAGGTGTTGGCTCTCACTCCGTACATGGCAGACTCTTCCCCATCAGATGGTGCTCGTATCCTTTCAGCTGGCCCGGGTTTGAAGATGGGCAGGATATTTCCGTGGCAGGTTAAATGAGGCATGACGCGCTGTTATTTCCCAGTGCTGCAGACATGTGGATCTCAAATGTGGTGTTGGCCTCGGTGCTGTAGTGTGTGTGTGTGGTTGTTCAGGCTTTAGTGAAGCTCCTACTTGTGTCCCAGGCTTTGTGCTCCACCATGCTGGCAGCATGTGGAGGTGCCAGCGTTTTTGCAGAACGCCCTTCTCTCTGTGGCGGTCGGTTTAAATACCATGACGTCTGCATTTGGCGCAGCTGCACATCAGTCCAATTTTCCAGCTGAATGTATGGTGCTGGGTTGTTTATCGTGCGTGGTCTTCCAGAGGCGAGGAGAGGTCCACGTGACGCCTCTCAGCATGTTCGTTCACTTTACCCGGTGGACGGTATCTTTGAAGGGACATTAACGCAAACCCACATCTCAGCTACAGTTGCGACTTCTGTACTAAAATTTACTGCGATCACCCCTGCATGTAAACTGCAGCTGGAGCTTTTGGTGATTGTGCAGAGAGTGAGTTGACACGGCTGCAGAATGCACCGCACACTGCACCTGGGTGGGCTGTCAATGGCGTTCTTAAGTTTGCAAAGTCTCATATTTAAAAAATAATAACTTGAAGTCTTCCTCAAAGGATCCCCACCTGAAACGTCGCTTTTCTGTATTTTCCAGAGGCACTGCCTAACCCGCTGAGTCACGCCAGCATTTAGTCTTTTTATTTTGGTAAACCAGCATCCTCGTGGCTAGGTTTTATGTCAAGTTGTCCTTGACATTCTGAACGCTTGTATGTTTGAATTTCATAAAGATTCTGGACTATGAATCGACACTGCTTCCAGGAACTGGCGTGCTCCTTCTGAGAACAGTTGACTGTCTCTGATAAACACTTGCTCGTGATCTGACACAACGCCTTGCTTGCCACAGACCAGTGCAATACCACGGTGGTTATTGCACTCAACGAGTTCTGCTTTGTAGAGTTCCTCCACTCATCCAGTACCCGTTGACTCCCAGAATGGGCTGAGCACTGGCCCTGGGTAGAGGCAGCTCACTTAGAGTTTGTCTCCAAATTCAATTTACCCCGTGCAGCTTTTCCCTCCTTTTTCAAAGATTGACAGCAATGAAGATGCTTCCTTTTGTGGGGATGTCGGTGATGTTAAGCTTTCCCCTCCAGGAAGCTTGCCTCTTTAGGTGGCTGTTTAAGAAGGAACATCAGATGCTGGAAAATCGAAGGTAGACAAAAATGCTGGAGAAACTCAGCGGGTGAGATAGACAGATGCTGCCTCACCCGCTGAGTTTCTCCAGCATTTTTGTCTACCTTTAGGTGGCTTCCTTGTTCAGCAAGACTTTGACACGCTTTGCCCAGACCCTATTTGGGCGGAACGGTGGCACAGTTGCTGCCATCGCAGCGCCAGAGACCCGGCTACAGGTGCTGTCTGTACGGAGTTTGCACGTTCTCCCTGTGACTGCGCTGGTTTTCTCCGGGTGCTCCGATTTCCTCTCACGCCCCAAAGACGTACAGGTTTGTAAGTTAATTGGCTTTGGTTAAATTGTCCCTAGTGTGTAGGATAGTGTTAGTGTACGGGGTGGCATGGACTTGGTGGGCCGAAGGTCCTGTTGCCGTGCTGTACCTCATTGTAAAGCCTCATTGTCCAGTTCAACACACTGTGCTGGAGTATCAGGCTGTATCTCTGGAAAACATGGAACGGTGACACTTCGGGTCAGGACCCTTCTTCAGCCTGAGTTACTCCAGCGCTTTTTTTTCTCTTTTGTAGACCAGCATGTCTAGTTCCTTATTCCTACTCTAAAATAGACCTGCTGGAATAACTCAACGGGTCAGGCAGCATCTGTGGAGGGAATGGTGAGGCAAAGTTTTGGCCTCGGAAGGACTCTTCTTCAGACTGTTTGCTTGTGTGTTTTTGTTGTCCTGCCTAGTGCATGTTTCTGCTCCATCCATTTTGTGGTCACCTCGACCGGGCCCAGGTCCACAGACAGAAGTACGTCAACATGCAGAGCCTCTGTGCCAGCCACGCTTTGCTTTGTGGAGTTGGATGCTTTGTGGAGGCTGTCACGCGGCTGTGGTTGTGGTCGGCAGCTCCGTCTACAGCCAATCAACTTCTTATCTCTGCAGCCTGAAGGACCCCGGGTGTTCAGATGGCAGCGGTCAACAAACCCCCTCAGATGTGCCCCCATCACTCTTGTTCTCCATGTCCTTGCTACTCTGGTTTTCCGTTGAGGGAGTTAAGGGCCTGTCCCACTGTACCAGCTAATTCAAGAGTTCTCCCGAGTTTCCCCTGATTCTAACTCGGAGATTTACGGTAATAGCCGATCGTGGGTACTCGGGGCTCTCGTGGACATTTTTCAACATGTTGAAAAATCTTCACGAGCTTACCGCGTTTCCCGAGTACCTGCCGTTAGCGTTACGAGCCGCTAAGAGGCGTCCCGAGCTCCGACGTACCCGCTACGTACATTCTACGTACTTACCACGAGTTTGATTTTTTTCTTGAATTACCTCGTACAGTGGGACAGGCCCTTTAGATCGTGGAGTTGGTCCCCTCTAGATCTGTGGGTCTGATGGCACTAAACTTGGCATTTGCTCCTACATCATTTTACTTTCAATCGGAGGCTGGAGCTGATCAAGGGCCGTGTGGCCATGTCTGCTTCCATCCTCACGGCGACTGCTCTACACTTTCAACAGAATGACAACGTGCCCATGGATCCTCTATATCCCGTGTCCATTGTGAATCTGCCAGCCCTGTCCTTCCTCGTGTGTCCCGGCTGTTGCGTTCCATTGTCTTTTACGTGATCAAGACATACACGATGTGGTCCTGATATAGACAAACGGGATTGATGTAAATGGGTCAGCATGATGTGACAGACTAAGGCCACTTGTTCTTTAGGACTCTGATCTGTGCTAACTTTCCTATCTCCTGTAGTGTCCACACCTTCTAAGCTCACAGTTGGCTTGTGCACTTCACTGGGATCAGAGGGATGATGTGGGTCACGTGGATTGTGGTTGGCACAGACTGAATGGCCTGCTCCTGCGCTGTTCGGTTCTTCTCCTTCCACAGCCTGAAGAAGGGTTCCGACCTGATTCATTACCCATCCATTTTCTCCAGAGATGCCGCCTGACCCGCTGAGTCCCTCCAGCGCTTTGCGTTTTGCACTGCTCTGCCAAACCCTGCCCTGCCAACCGGAGCATTGGACACGCGATCGCAAGTTCGGCCGGAAGTATATGCCGAGGGGCTGGAAAGCGGAGATTAGGGAAGCACCGGGACATCCCCTGCTGATGGCACAATGGGTCACTGAGGAGTTTGAGGAATTTGGGGCCATTTCGGGAAGCTCCACTTTGCTGGGGATGACTCTGGAGCAGGTTGCCGAGATGAGTGCTGAGATTGTGGAACTGGCTAGGGAGAGGAAACCCAGTTTAAAACTCAACAGAGTGGACTAGAGAAGCAGCTGCAGCAAGCCAGAGCAAGCAGGAATAATGCATCGGGTGTCCTGCCTTCCCGACGGACCTACCCGTCTGGTTGAATCTGCCGGCGCTACTGTTGAGTGATCCTCTGCGCTTGGGAATTGGTTCGTTCCAAAGCTCCGGTGGGATTTGAGAGAGAGGCGAGCACATTGTTTTTCGTCAAATCCTGTGGATTGGAGGCAAAGTGAGCGGATGAGTAATGCAATGAGCAGAGCGGGCGTTGCAACCCTTGGTGAGGATGGCGAGCGGAGCTGCTTAATTGGCTCATGGTTGGGTTGCCGTTGCGGGTGGCAAGGAGCAGCTTGTCTCCCCCGTTCAACACCTGCCCTCTCAAGGTTTAATTCTTATTGTAATTCTTTTCCAGCTAGCTGCCGCGAAACTCCACAACAATTTGTGTTTTTTTTAATGCTGCTCGGGGAAGAAATACGGCCAGCGTGGAGATGTGGCGAATGTATTTGATAATATTCCATTAGAGCACATGGTGTTGGGGGTAGGGTATTGACATGGATAGAGAACTGGTTGGCAGACAGGAAGCAAAGAGTAGGAATTAACGGGTCCTTCTCAGAATGACTTATGAATGAGGCGAGAGTTGCAGAGATACGGGGTTTGTGAGTCTGGGCAGTGTTGGACTGAGAGAGATTTCCCATTTGTGAATGTCAGGACTGTATTTCCAGTAGCTCACCAGGGGTTTGCTTCACTCAGCAGTGTTTGTGTTGGGATGGAAAATACAATGTGTTTTGTCTTGGTCCCGAAACCCTCGCAGAACTATGTACAGAGCTTAGAGAGACACAAAGAGCTGGTCGAGATCCACTCTCGAAACGTCACACGTTCCTTCTCTCCAGAGATGCTGCCCGTCCTGCTGAATTACTCCAGCTTTTTCTGTCTATCTTTGGTTTCAGCCAGCATCTGCAGTTCCTTCTTACACAGTATGTATGGAGCTTTAGTGGTAGACGGTGCCTTCACTACTGCTCCAACGAGCGCGCGCTTCCCGTTCTGCTCCTGTAACCCGAATGAAGCAAACCTTTGTCACTGGCTTGCACCGTTGTCTGTTTTTGGAGAATTTTGGCAAAGCCCTGAAGGGGCAGTGGAGGCACATGTGTCAGTGGCATGTTGGTTAGAGTCTGGGGGACATATTCTGCGGAGGGCATCGAGGAGAGTTGGACTAAATAATTTGGACATGTCTGAAACTTTCAAGGAGGCATGCAGTCGTACCTTGTGGAACTGAGTGATGACCTTCAAGTGTGACCACATTGGCTCGCCTTCACAGCATGCACAACGACTGTTTGCTCCCATGAGTAGGGTCTGTACGCCCATATCCCGTCAAACCACGTCTCCTCATCGTGGATTGCTGATCGGATCCCGAGTGCCCCTCCATTTCCAATGGTCAACGTTTGAGCTGTGTGGGTGAGCAATCATGTATGAAGCTCGAACGGTGTGAAATGATTCTTGAATTCTCCGTTGGTGCTGTGTTGTGTGGAAGGTGCCACAGCCCATATTCCCCTCGGCGAGCTGCACTGGGCTAACAACATGACCAGATACAAGTGTTGCTTGGATCATTCCACCTCATCTCAACTGTCTAACAGTGGTAGTCCACACAAAGTGGTGGAGTAACTCGGCAGGTCAGGCAGCATCTCTTGAGAACATGGATAGGTGACGTTTTGGGTCGAGACCCTTCTTCAGACTGCATGACTGAAGCCTGATGAAGTTTCGACTTGAAACATCACCCATCCATGTTCACCAGAGATGCTGTCTGACCCGCTCAATTACTCCACCACTTTGTGTCCTATTGTGTATCGACCAGCATCTGCAGTTTCTACTGACTAACGAACAGTGGCGTTGGGTGTGGGGCTTTGACACTAGTGGAGTGAGTACACCAGCCCTGACTGTATGACATGGAACGAACAAGAGTGGGGGAGGGGGGCTGAACAGTCAGGCAGCACTTTGTTCATGGAACAGTCATAGGACCACTCGAGTAATTTGTTATTCACATGCTTGATGTTTTCAGTGTGAATGGATATCTTTATTGAGCAATTATGGCTGGGATTGAAAGTGCTTTTTATACATTAATTTGCGAAATATTGGCATCACTAGCAAAGCTAATTGCCCCTTGAACTGAGTTGCTTTATCATCGAATCAACCTCTGTTGAGAGAGTGGACATGTGAGGCTGGCGGCTTTGGGCTTGTTGGTCGTCTGAGAACTGGACGGGTGTTCAGACTGAATTATACTGAGTTATAATATACCCAATTATAAAAGGCCTGGATGGAGTTGGTGTGGAGATGATGTTTCCACTAGTGGGAGAATCTAGGACCAGAGGCCATAGCCTTGGAGTAAAGTGATGTACCTTTAGAAAAGAGATGAGGAGGAATTTCTTTAGGCAGAGGGTGGTGGGTTTGTGGAATTTATTGCCTCAGACGACTGAGGTGGAAGGATCGATGGATATTTTTAAGGTGGAGGGAGACACATTCTTGATTAGTAAAGGGCCTGTCCCACTTGGGAGTCATTTGCGCGTCACGCAGGTAGTGCGCGAGGATTTGGAGCGTCCCAAAATCCTGGGGCGCCGTGCGACACTGCATGCGTTGCCACGCGCCAACCAATTTTTAGGATGTCACGTAAATGATGCTCAAGTGGGACAGGCCCTTAAGGGTGTCAACGGTTATGGGGAGAATGGGGTTTGGGGGGGAAGATAGGTCAGCTCATGATTGAATGGTGGGGTAGACTTGATGGGCCGAATGGCCTAATTCTGTCTAACTCATGAACGTTTGACAATTCGGTGGCTCGCAGTCAAGGTTCCTGATGCTGGTTTTGAAATTCTGCTGTTTATGTAAATGGATTTAAATTCCTTTTGCGTCTATACTGGACTTTGAGTGTAAAACCTGCTGGATTCCCCCCTCGTAACTTCTTTCACACGTGCATCTCAAGGCGGAGGCTTCATCCTCCAGCGTCATCCCAGCAGTCGGGAGCTGTTCACGTGTGTGTGTGTGTGTGTGTCATGTGGGAGGCTGCAATGTCACCAAATGAAGATTCCTTCCCCCTCTCGCCCAGTCTCCCTGCTTTACCAGCCACAGTGCAAGAGCAGACAGCTTTGCGCTTGCTTCTGACAGATGATGGAGTGTGCACTTGAAATGATGCTGGGTCACTATACTCCTGGCCTGTGTTTCCATTCACTTAAGTGTGTGTGTGTGTGTGTTTCAAGATTGGACCCTTCAAGATTGGAAATGTTGGTCTTGGCCGTGAGGGTCCGTTGTCCTGGCGGTGACACTGGTTTGTAGTTGCAAGGGGCGGTGTGGTCGATGCTCTTCACTGCTGCCGCTCCGATCCACCAGCTTGACATTTGAAGTGGTGCCTGATCTTATTGAGCCCCCCGGCCCACACCGCCGACACCTCGGCCCAGACACGTCGACAAGCGAACTTCCCCGGTGCCAGTGAGAACGCACAAACTCCGTACAGACAGCACCCGTAGTCGGGATCAAACCCGGGTCTCTGGCGCTGTTAGGCAGCAAGTCTACCGCTGCACCACTCTGGGTAGTGGGATCCACTGGCTAGTCTGGATTGCCTGAAATGTACAACTTGTGCGATTTGATCCCAGGTCCCAGTCTGCTGCAGGTTTGTGGGGCTTGCTGGCAAGCTGCTCCTCCAGGATGTGTGTTCAGTGGCTGAACAGGCCGGTGGGTTGCCTGATTAAGCCTGTCCCCTGAAAGGCCTTGGAGTGAAGGGTAGGGTGGGGTGTGCTCCAGTACCTATTGAAGTGACTCTGCCTTGGTCAGACTTGTCTTTGTGGCGGGCGAAAGCCGAACTCCGAACGATAACAGCGACGGCCTAATCATTACAGATGTGCGGCGGCAAGATCTCCCTGAACGTATCGGGGCCCTTCAGTCTTGTTTCAATTAGAGTTTGAGTCATTGTGTTCACAGCATGGAAAATGTTTAGTTTAAAGAACTTGACACAATGCAGATGCTGGCCTTGGTGAAAACACCATTCATTGTTGCGTGGAGTTTTTTTCTCTGTGAGCAGTGACCAAGGTTTTGGTTTAGTTTTGTTCAGTCTCTGGCTGCGGCCAATTCTGGTCAATGTTGGCCTTTGCCAAGATGCTCTTCGGTGTTGGAGGGTGGGCTGCTGCCTTGAACGGCTGGTTTCCAGGAGATCCAGTGCAGGCGGAAGGCTTGTGTGGCTGCATTCTTGTCGTCCAGCAGCTCCTGTAATCCAAGCACTCGCCTGCTTTGGGACCTTGCTCCCTCAGTTTATCCGGCATCATCAACGAATACATGGACAGGACAGGTTTGGAGGGATGTTGGCCAAACTTAGGCAGGTGGAACTAATGTGGCTGGGACATGTTGGTCGGCGTGGGCAAGTTGGGCCAAAGGGTGAGATCCAGCACTCGTGACCAGGGCAGGCTGTGGGGTTGAGGGAGGGAGCCGCTGGCCCCATTACTAGCTGATTTATCTGTTGGCTGGCTGATGCACACTTTCCAAGGGGGAGGTGTTAATGGCATGAACAGTTGCCTATCGCTGATAAACCAGCCTGGTCTTGTACCTCCTGCACAGCTGAAATCTACACGGGTGTGTAGTTTGACAAGTTTAAAGGACGAAGCATGAATTTACAGAGCGTTTGAGTCTGAAATAGTATTTCTGCTCACCCTGGAGATGCATTCTACCTGTTTTGATACAATTTCCAGTTTATTTTGCTTTCCTAACAGTGCACACAGGAGGCAGCATCAGTTTTCCTCCTTTTACGCACCGACCCGGATTATCCAAGTGAGCTGCCCTTGTCCCCAAAATACAGGACGTCTTTTTAATTTAATCAGTTTTCTTGATTCGCTGCACTAAATCTGTCGATGGTTTTGGTAGAGACCCTGCTTCAGGCTCTTTCTAGGTACAGGAGCCTGAAGACTGCAATGGGCAGGTTCAGGAATGGCTACTTCCCCACAGCCATCAGGCTATTAAACTTGGCTCGGACAAAACTATGAACACTAATAGCCCATTATCTGTTTGTTTGCAAATTATCAAAATGTATATATATTTTTTAAAGGTGTATGGACACACTGATCTGTTCTGTAGTCAATGCCTACTATGTTCTGTTGTGCTGAATCAAAGCAAGAATGTCATTGTCCCATCAGGGACACATGACAATAAACTCCCTTCAACTTTTATCCCCACCGCCACCTCACTCTCTAGCAGTTTGTTTTTGGTTTACGATTCCAGCATCTACAAATTCTTGTGTTTAGTGGTACAGTTTGGAAATGAGTCCATTCAGCCCATCCAGTCCATGCTGTCCATTGATCTCCCGTTCACACTAATTTGGATAACAACTCTATCTCGGCCTGATATCTGGGGCCCTCCACAATGAACAGATTGGCTCATTTTGTCCTTTGTATCGCAAACATATTCAGATCTATTCCAGAGTTAGACTTTAGTCTTTCCAATACAGCGCGAGTCAGTCCGCTTGTCTTTGAATTAGTAGGTTGTGGATTTGAGACACTTCAGCTACTTTAGCTGAGAAATGTGTGCTGTTTCCGTTAGTGGGAGTGTCTGGGGCCCAGCCTCAATAAAATAGTGTACGTTTAGAAAGGAGACGAGGAGGTATTTCTTTAGTCAGAAGCTGGTGAATCTGTGGAATTAATTGCCACAGATGGGCCATGGAGGCCAAGTCAATGGATATTTGAGGCGGGGATTGACAGATTCTTGATTAGTAAAGGTGTCGAGGGTTATGGGGAGAAGGCAGGAGAATGGGGTTGAGGGAAAGATAGATCAGTCAAGATTGAATTCTGCTCCAATGTTTTATGAATTCATGGACACTCCAGTGCCATGGATTATATCCCTGTTGGGTGCCGCACTGTAGATACACCTGCCTGCCTGCCCGCCCAAAGCTCGATGTCTACGCTAATCCCAATTGCTTGTCCATATCCCTCCTAAACCTTTCCCCCTCTCCATGTGCCAGACCCAATGTCTTTTAAACGCTACTGTGCAACCTGCCTCAGTCATCCTTCTGGAAACTACTTCCATAGACCCTTCGCTGCCTCTGTGCGGAAGTCATGACCCTGAGATTCCCTTTAAATCTTATCACCCTCTCATCCTACGCCAATGGCCTCCAAATAGATTTGACCCAAAAAGATGCACCTGATTGTTATCACGTTGCTGTGATTTTGGGGAGCTTGCTACGTGCAAATAGTTGCTGGTTTTCCTACAGATCATCCGAGTCTGAACCTGGTGCTCTGTTACTGCAGAACCTTCACTGCCCTGAGATCATGGGAAAATATACAAGCAAGTCTTTGCCTGTAAATGTTTAATGGGGAATATCAGCTACAAGGGGAGGGTGGATGAACTTGCATTGTTCTCACTGGCACTCCGGAGGCTGAGGGGTGATCTGACAATCATCTTTGTAAATGATGAGAGGCATCGAGGCACCGTCTTCTTCCACGGTGGAAATGTCAAAGACTAGAGGGCATAGATGGAGGAATATTCTTCTACATCACTGAGTACCTAGAACATGCTGCCTAGCGAGGTGGGAGAGGCAGAAATGAGAAATGAACATTTAACAGACATCAAGTCAAGTCACCTTTATTTCTATAACCCATTTAAAAACCAACTCTCGTTGGCCAAAGTGCTTTACATTGGTGGAGGTACTAACGTTATACAACAGTGATTGATAGATTTAGTACACACATAAATACATACATATAACCCTCGCTCAGAGGACGGCAAGAAAGGCTTGAGAGTAAAGATGAGTTTTAAGTCTCGACTTAAAGGAGTCGATGGAGGGGGCGGTTCTGTTGAAGAGGGATGCAGTTCCACAGTCTAGGAGCTGCAACCGCAAGGGTGCGCTCACCCCTCAGCTTAATCAACGTTGCGGGGGAACCGTTTGTGTTAATAAATTAAAATTCTGAAAATGAGGAGAAGATTTTTATCAAATAACTTTTATTTTTACGAGGATGTTTTTGTAACCGGCTTCCGTCTCCGCACTAGTTATCCTACGGGAACTTTGGTGCGGAGACGGAAGCCGGTTACGGAAATGGGGCCGACATTTACTCATGAATCTGCCCGTGACCGTACTACGCCCTTTTTGTCGAGTGGACCATCTTGCTTGCTGTAGGATCTTTGGTACTGATTGGGGATGATCAGCCATGATCACATTGAATGGCGGTGCGGGCTCGAAGGGCCGAATGACCTACTCCTGCACCGATTGTCTACGTCTATGGGACAGGCAGCATGTCTAGAGAGAAGGAATGGGTGGTGTTTCGGATCGAGACCCTTCTTCGGACTGAAGGGTCTCAATCTGAGACGTCACCGTCTCTCCAGAGATGCTGCCTGTCCCGCTGCGTGTGGCTGGTGTCACAGATGGTGTCATTGTTCCCCATCCAACCCCCCCCCCCAAGGTTTGCAATGCTGTTTGCGGGGTATGTTGTGGATGGAGCAGAGGCTATATTCACAGCAGTTTGCCATGTAAAGATTGCATGTAGGTTTGTGACGAGAGGCAAGGAAGCAGGTGACTTGGCAATCATGTTGTAATGAAACTTTAATAGATGCCCCCATGAGCTGAAGTGTTCAGGTGTAGGCCTTTTGAAGCAAGTTGACGTATTACTCATGGCTTCCTGTGTGCAGGAGCCTGCAAGGTTGCTGGTGCTCTTTAGAACAGTGTGTTGCAATAGTTGCAGATTGTCAAGACTGATGTATTTGTAAACTGACATGCCGTGATCCGGATGAAGTTGGTCGCCCTCCCCCCCCACCCCCCGGAGATAACGGTTTAACATGGCCTCTTTATTATGCGCCCTGTAATTTGCTTACATGACAATGTGTGCCGTTAATTGGACAGCCTGGAGAATTGCATGTTTAATCAAACGGAACTGGAACCAGAAGACAGGATCTTTTGACTTGTACATTATTTGGGACTATACCCAGGAGGTTTTTTCAGTGCCTAGTTAAGGTTTTTTTTTTTTTTTTTTTTCCCCACTGCAACCCCTTCTTAAGGTTCCTTAATTGAGCAAATTAGTATTTGGTTCTCAGTCTCAGATTCCCTCATCTCTTCCCAGTCTTGGGATTCAGTTCCATTTTGGGAACACGGAACATAGAAGGAAGCACCGTACAGGAGCAGGCCCTTGGGCCCACAATCTCTGTGCTGAACACAATGCCAAGACCAACTCCTATCTGCCAGCTCATAATATAAAGGTCTGCGATCATTGTCACACTGGGAATGCCCTGGAGAACCAAATTCACCTTGTTTTGAAAAAAAAAACCGAGTGCTGGAGTAACTCAGCATCTCTGGAGAACATGGATAGGTGCCATTTTAGGTCCTGAGAAAACCCCACTTGCATGCAGGGAGAACGGACAAACTCCGTACAGACAGCACCCATGGTCAGGATTGGACTCTACCACTGTGCCGCTCCTTATCTGATCTCAATTCCATTTGTTGTCTGCACCAGACTTTGTGCTTCGTCATCTTCAATCTTGTGTGAAGGGACTGATCTCAAATACTAATCGACCTATTCCTTCTGTTCTCCTCCCTATTCAGATGGAGATCGCAAAAAGATTAAACACCATCTTGGCACAGATCATGCCTTTTCTTTCACAAGAGGTAAGTGTCCCAGCTCGCTTCTTGGGTTAGGACCACGTTGTCCTGTACAGTGGCCATTTGTTTTGGGCTTGCCTTCTGCAGCTGGCCATCCGCACTGAGCAACATCTTGCCCGTGTACTGTGGTGGTCGCAGATCGAAGAAGGATGTTGGCCGTGGTGTTGAGGACGCAGCCAGGGCAATGAATGTTTAGAGGGAACAATTAGGGTTTGGGAAGGGTTGGAGGGACAATTACTCGTCCATGATTGAGACCACATTATGAGGGGCGTGCATAGTCCTAGCGCAGTTTAACTAGAAGGGCATTGGTTTAATGTGAGAGGGGAAAGACTTGGAGGAGATCAGAGAGGCATGTTTTTAACACAAAGTGGAGGTTAATGGGACAAGCTGACAGAGAAGAGAGGAGGTGGGTACAATTACAATGTTTGGGAGGTACATGGATAGGAACAGTTTAGAGGGGTATAAAAAAGCAAATAGGATGGGTATAGATAGGCTTCTTGATGGGCATGGGTGAGTTGGAATGAAGGGCCTGTTTTCATGCTGTGTAGCTGGCTGAAATAGAAGATGAGCTCGACAAGTGAGGGCCATTGACTGCTGTGGTGCTGTGGGGATGGTGGCTTCTTCCTGCAACCCCACATCGACCAATATCAGCACTGGGTAGCTGCTTCGCCCATGGTGGGTGGATTGGTGAGCTGTGGGGTTGAAAGGAAACCGGCCTGCCTCTGTTTAGACACGCATGAAGGGGCCATGTAGTGGGGCCAAGGCGGTGCAGGCTTGAAGGGCCGAATGGCCTACTTCTGCACCAAATTTCCATGTAGTCCAACTTGCCCATTCCAGCCATTGGTGTCCATCTGTGCTCACCCCAGTTATGTTCTCAAACCCCACTACATCTTTCCTATCCATGTACCTGCCCAAATGTCCTTTAAACATTATAATTATGCCCATCTCTGCCCCCCTCTGACAGCTTGTTCCGCATACCCAGATTTACATGGGCAAACCTGCTGCTTCTTAAGTTATAGGAACTAAATTAGGCCATTCAACCCATCCCGTCTACTCCACCATTTAATCATGGCTGACCTATCTTTCCCTCCACTCCGATCTCCTGCCTTTCCCCAAAACCCCTGACACCCCAACTAATCCAAACCCTTGGCGTTCCCTGCCTTAAACATATCCATTGACTTGGCCTCCACAGCCTGCTGTGGAAATGAATTTCACAGATTCATCACCTTCTCACTAAAGAATTTCCTCTCCATCTCCTTTCTAAAGGTCCATCCATTTATTCTGAGGCTACGACCTCGTGGATCTTGTTTCCATCTTTCCCCTCCATCCTTAAACCTCTGCTCTCTAGTTCGTGCTGCAGTGTTGGCCATCCCCTTGACAGAGATGGTGAGCTGTGATGCTCCGTCCCCCAGTGTGGCGTGTGGCGTGCCTGGTGTTGTGTTGACTGCCTCCTTCATTTCCAGAGCTCGTGGCCTTGATCCAATGCCACCCCTCCCTCCAACCCTCATTGTTTTACTGTGGATTGCATGTTGCCATTGTTGCTGGGGAATGCGTGTGGATTTGACACCCAGTGTACCTGCTGAGAAATGGAAATATAGATTGTGGGCAGCGGCACAGTGTTGCTGCCTTACAGCGCCGGAGTTCCCGGTTCGATCCTGACTACGGGCACAGTCTGTACCTTCTCCCTGTGACCATGTGGGTTTTGTCCGGGTGCTCCGGTTTCCTCCCACATTCTAAAGACGTCCAGGTTTGAAGGTTAATTGGCTACTGTATGTAAAAACAATTCTCCCTAATGTATAGGATATTGCTAGTGTACGGGCGATCGCTGGTCGGTGTGGACTCGGACTGAAAGACTAGTTCCCTAGTCATTTCAGTTGTGGTCAGATCTTGTGATACTACCTCTGCCGTTTGAAGAATAATAGAGGCTTATCGGTTCTAAGAGCTATGCAGCATGGAAATAGGGTCTTCAGCCTGACACATCCATTCCAACCAAGTTAGGCCCCTTGCCTGTGCCCTGGGCTGTAATGTTACCTTTGAATCGAAAGCAATTGTTGAAACGTTTTTCTGGTTGTCATGGAATTCTCTGAATGCAAAGTTGCAGATGAGTTTACGGCTGGTGATTAAAGTGTCATCCTCTCCCCGTCTCCCAGCACCAGCAGCAAGTAGCTCAAGCCGTTGAACGTGCCAAGCAAGTGACGATGACGGAGCTAAACTCGATCATCGGGGTACGTGGAGTTCCCAATCTGCCTCTCACAGTGTGTACACCTTCTTATTACTTAGCACTAAGTAGGAGTGAACGATGCAGTCACCTTGTTGAAAGGATGGTGGTGCTTAGTAATGTTTTGCAAAGAGGGTCTTTAAGGAATTGGCCAGTGGTGATGTTGGTGCAGCTCCTTGCCGAGCGTTACTCAGTCATGCCTTCTATTCATTTACCTGTTGAAGGGTGAAGCGATGGAACAATAGACAATAGGTGCAGGAGTAGGCCATTCGGCCCTTCGAGCCAGCACCGCCATTCAATGTGATCATGGCTGATCATCCCCAATCAGTACCCCGTTCCTGCCTTCTCACCATATCCCCTGGCTCCGCTATCTTTAAGAGCTCTATCTAGCTCTCTCTTGGAAGCATTTTGTGGCCGGTCGTGTGCTTGGACTTGCGCAGCGGTAGAGTTGCTTCCTTACAGCGCCAGAGACCCGGGTTTGACCCTGACTACGGGTGCTGTCTGTACGGAGTTTGTACGTCCGCCAAGTGACTCCCCGGAGAACGGAGACATGTCGCGGGGTGACGCCTCTATGGTCGTGGGTAGTCTCCCAAAGAGTCGTACCTTTTTCTGGTCGCCGCTGGGTTTTCAACATGTTGAAAATTTTGGGCGACCTGCTGTGACTGTGACTGGTGCCGGCAGTCGCCGAAAAATTCGTGCAAGTGGGACAGGCCCTTTACAGTGCAGAAGATAGTGGTTGGGGAAAGTACAGGCCCTAACCCAAAAACATCCAAAATAGACAAAAAGGCTGGAGAAACTCAGCGGGTGAGGCAGCATCTATGGAGCAGGCCCGAAACGTTGCCTATTTCCTTCGCTCCATAGATGCTGCCTCACCCGCTGAGTTTCTCCAGCCTTTTTGTCTACCTTCGTTTTTCCAGCATCTGCAGTTCCTTCTTAAACATCCAAAGTAATTAAGTACAACTTCAGGTCATGGGCACATTTTGTACATCTGCTGAAGGTGGCAAGTTTAGCTTCCCAGTTGCCCCTACTCAAAAGAATTCAGGCAATGTTCCCTGAAAATAGTTGCAAGGGCATCCCCTCTTCCTGGAGCGGAAAATGACTTAAATCCCTGAACTCCAAACCGATCGTCCATCTGTCTGTCTGAAGGTGACGTAGACCTCGGCGATCGGAGGGCTCTAATATTTCGGCAACGTCATTGAGCAGCGATGAGACTTTATTTTTACATTGGTCCGAATAACTCTGAGGGAGCACTGCCAACCAGTGAGATGTTACATTCTTCACCTGTATACCTTTACATAATCTTGGAGGAAAATGTGTTTTGCCACTTCCAAGTCAACTTGGCGACGAAGCTGCTGCCTCACAGCGTCAGAGACCCGGGTTCGATCCTGACTTTTGGCCGCTGTCTGTGGGGCATTTGCATGTTCTCCCTATGGATTTCCTCCAGGTTCCCCTCAAATCCCAAAGACGTCCGGGTTTAATTGGCCTCTGTAAAAATCTATAAGCCCCTAATGTGTAGGACGTGGAGTAACATCGAACAAATGAACAGCATGGACACGGTGGGCCGAAGGGCCTGTTTCCATTTTGCGTCTTTGAAACAAAAGGAAAACATAGGCGATTTCAGTGGGAGGTGACTGCTGCTGTGGTCTCCACATTGAAGGGCAATAATGGGGCAGCGTTGCTTCTGCAATCAATGGCACGCTGTGGGGCACTGAATTTAAGAACACCAGATCAGATGGCAAGTCTGAAGCTGATTTCACCACTGGCACTGCGTTAAAGACCCAGCAATTTGTTCAAGGCTAACCAGCCGGCTGTGTGAAGGCGTTCCCCGTTCACCATCCTTTCAGGCCGTGGCTGCACGATTGGCTCCGGCAATGTTGTGTTTTGATGCGAGTCGCAACAGAAAATAATTGGGTTTAAGTTACTGCCGAGCTGGTCCAATTACCAGTGTGTGGATGTTGTGTGAATTTGGAGCCATTTGGCACGCAGGGACTTTTGTGTCTGTCTCCGACAGGGTTGAGGTATGAAAAGGAACAGTTTTCAGAATTAAGAATAACATTATCCATTAAGCTTCGGAGATTTACACAAGTACAGAGAGACAGCCATGTCGGCAGAGTTGAAAGCCTTGTGACAAATGTGTTCTGTCTTACCCTTCTGCCCCATGTATGAATTGATCAACTGTCTCTGGTACTCAAGATATGGAATCAATATTTCCAGCCCTTTCTCGAGAGCTCTTAATGCGTTTTAAAGGTTTCTTTCCCCTGTTGCGGCGAGATTTGTAGGAGGTTGCAGAATAAAGTCGTGGTTTGATTAGCCTTTTCTTTTTTTAAGCGTGGTTTATAGGCCAGGCTACAGGTCACAGCAGCTGGAGGGAGATATTGGGATTCAATTAAAGCAAATGAGTTAGGCCTGTGACCCCCATTTTAGAGGTAATCGCATCCTCGAATCTGCCTGAATAGGATTGTCGGGCTGTCATTAACTAGCCAGCCATTCAATCAGTCTGTCTGATAAACGATCGCCGGGCTGGAATTACGGGCAATCACGGGGGCACCTCTGCAAGGTTCTCCGCCTGACCGCCCCTCGCAAAGTGGATGGAGTGTGAGCGTATTGTCTTTCAAAGAGCGGCTTTGAATGCTGAAGGGAGTTGGTGTATAACACGGTCACTCCCTTCCAACCCCCCCCCCCCCCCCCCCGCAACCAGAGGCTGTCTCTGGTGGTCTCTGTGCAACGTCCCAGCATTAATCATGCCAATCCACTTAGTCAGGCCTTTAGGGAGGGCTTTGTCCTGGCTCTGAAGCTAACGACAAGCGGGTGGGGCGATCGAGGCCCACCTTAAATTCTCTCCAGTGAAGCCGTTGATTTGAGAGGATTTAAGTCCTTGCTCTTAGAACCTGGTTGTCGGGATTAAAATACCTCGCATCTGTTTCTGGTTGTGGGCCCTTCAGCCGAGACTGTTTAAAATGCCGCCGTGCTTGTGAAGGGTATGGGGGGGGGGGGCAGGGTTGGGGTTTTTAACCCCCCCCCCCACCCCCCCCCCCCACCCCCCCCCCCCCCCCGACACTTGCAAAAATTGGGGGAATTCCCCTCCTTTCCCCCGCTCTGTGTCCTGCCATCAACGACTTCTCCTTGTGTGAAACGGGCAAAAGCCTCGGGCTTTTCACATAATCTGCTTTTGTAACATGCATTCCCAGTTGTAACCAGCTGAGCCCCGTGTAAGACGATCTTTTTAAAATGCGCGGCAGCTGTGCTGGGGGAACGTGTGGAAAGGTATTTTGTGGCGGTGGGTATTTGCCCCCCCCCCCCCCTCCTCTCTCCAAGGCCAAGCTTTGTGAATGTAATTTGCTTTTAAAAATATTTGTAGAGCTCGGAGCCGTTTGTGTGTGTGTGTGTGTGTCTGGGTCGGTTAACGCTGTCTCTCTCGTAAGCAAGGCCGAGGTACGTGTGTGACTCTGCCCATGTTACTGAGCATTAGAGGCTTCAGTTTGTTTCTGAAACTTGCTAATGAGGTTTTTTTAGCTAAAGAAATGTACAGTGCCCTCCATAATGTTTGGGACAAAGACCCATCATTTATCTATTTGCCTCTGTACTCCACAATTTGAGATTTGTAATAGAAAAAAAATCACATGTGGTACAAGTGCACATTATCAGGTTTTATTCCATTTTTATACATTCTGGTTTCACCGTGTAGAAATTACAGCCGTGTTTATACATAGCCCCCCCATTTCAGGGCACCATAATGTTTGGGACACATGACTTCACAGGCGTTTGTAATTGCTCAGGTGTGTGTTTAATTGCCTCGATGCAGGTATAAGAGAGCTCTCAGCACCTTGTCTTTCCTCCAGTCTTTCCATCATCAAGTGACAACATGACATGCAGTGACAGTCTTCAGGAGTCGGGTGTGGATTTGTCAATGACCACTGTCCGCTGAAGACCAGAGAAGGCGCCCAGCAACCGGTGATGTCCGTGAATCGCAGATTTCAAGCAGTCATTGCTTGCAAAATACGAAACACGACTATTTTCATTTACACGACATTGCTGTGTCCCAAACATTATGGTGCCCTGATTTCTACATGGTGGAACCAAAATGTATAAAAATGGCCTTTTATTAAAATCTGACCATGTGCATTTTAACCACATGCGATTTTTTTTTTTTCTATTCCAAATCTCAAATTGTGGAGTACAGAGGCAAATAAATGAATGATGGGTCTTTGTCCCAAACATTATGGAGGGCACTGTGATTTCTGCAGCTGATAACTTACCAGCCTTGCAGACATAAACAGTCTGGGCATGTCGTTCTCCTGTGGGTTGTGTAACTCCACAGATTTAATCTTTAACCAGAGAGATTCTCGGTGCGATTTTTCTGCTGGAACTAACGGATGGATTCCTGTTTCTTTGTCGCCTTGCGGTTCAAAGGTTCGCTGATCCTCATTGACCTTCCAATCAAGCCTGCATTGTTCCCTTGGCTTTCCCTATCTATTCCCGAGATGCATTGCTGGCTAGTCGTAGAAATGGGAGGGGGAGGGGGATATTTAGGATTCAGAAGGCGGCCGTTTGGCCCATTGTTTTGTGCTGGTTGGTTTAAAACAAAAATAGAGCTCCTCATCGTACACTCGACACTGGGACTGGAGCTACTGAAGACATTTTCATTGCTCTGCCTCTTGGGACCATGCCTTGCTTTCATCTCACCACTGAGTGGAATCCAGTACCCGATGAGGAGAAATCTTTGCTGCCCAGGCATTGAGGGGGCAAAAATTCGTAGGCAGCAGTCTTTTTTTTGCAATCTCTCCAAATCTGAGCCTCGATCACTCCCTGTGTGGATCTGTCTACCATCGGTCACCGAGTCTCGAGCTCTAGAATTCTCTCCTTGGACCTTCATTGTGCTTTTATCCCCTTTCCTTTTAAGATGCTCCTTTCAAACTTATTTGAAGGCGGGATGACCAGCAATGGTCAATGATTTCATGAGACTTCACCACTTCACCAGTAAACATTCCACTAGTTCAGTAGTTCCACTGTTTGCATCCTTGTATCCTGTTGTCATCAACTCTTCACCAGCCACTAATGGGCCGCAATGGGCTCCACCCTTTCTTGGTCCTCTGCTGCCAGCCCTGCGTAGCTCGAGCCTTTCCTTACCTCTAGTTCCCTCCCCTCTACTTTCAGTCTGAAGAAGGGTTCCAACCCAAAATGGCATCCATCCTTTTTCTCCAGAGATGCTGCTTGTCCTGCCGAGTTCCTCCAGCACTTGGGCCTCTCTTCTGTATACACCAGCATCTGCAGCTCCTTCCTACACCAATCCAAGTGTTAAGGTACATTGAAGTTGGTGTATAATCCTAGACATTGTTCATATTGTATTTGGGGGTGATTAGCAAATGTGTACTTGATGGGGCAATTGGGTGAGATTGGGTGGTTTAGACATGGACAACTGGGACTAGTGTAGATGGGGCATCATGGGCGAGTTGGGCCGAAGGGCCTGTTTCTGTGCTCTACAGCTCTGAAGCTCACCTTGTTGGTGGCCTTGAACATCAGTATAAAGCCCCATGGCCTTTGGAAACCTAAGGCTGCACCCTGTGGTCCTTTGCTGTTGATCGAGCTGATGAAGTGTAAGTGAAGGATGTGCTTTTTGTGCTGTTGTCACCTCCGTCGCCTGTACCTGGGGGGGACGTTTCCTCATTTCTAAAGGGGCGTGAATGCTGCTGATTGCCCCAGGACGGAGAAGATGTGGGCGCGCTGGGGGTGAGGTTGGCAGGTCCCCTCCCTTGGTGGACGTTGGTGAACCTGACTGCTTTCCTGGATCAACTCGGCAGCTTCCTGCAGCCGGTTGCAGATGGCAGTTCTCGATTCCAGATGCATTTAATTACAGCAGCTTAAATTCCCAGCTTTCCTGGTGGAACAGGCTTCTGGTCATCAGTACAGTAACTGAGCTGCCGTCTGTCGCTTTCAAAGCAAAGCCGAGGAGGCTGATCTTTGATTCCTGCTGCCTGCGGGGCAACTCTGGAAGGGTGACCCGGGCCTGCTCCCTGCGTGAGGAGGAGCCGTGCGTCCTCCGCGCGTTCATCGGTGCCTCGGTTGCCGTTGGTAACTTGGAGCCTGTTCCCCATCTGACAGGAAACCCTCCTGTGCGTTTAACACCCTCCCAACATGTTGCTACTCAACGAGAAACTGTTAAAGTGGGTGGCAAAAGATCAGAGGCTTTACACTTATGGGGAGCTGCTCGCAAATCCTGGGCAAAGTGAAGGCAGATGCCGGTAACCCGAGTCGGAAACAGAGCAGCAGCGGTGCAGCGGTAGAGTTGCTGCCTTGCAGCGCCAGAGACCCGGGTTCCATCCCGACTGCGGCTGCTGTCTGTACGGAGTTTGCACGTTCTCCCCGTTACCTGCGGGGGTTTTCTCCAGCATCCCAAGTTTCCGTCCCCACTCGTAAAAAGATGTCCAGGTTTGTAAGTTTAATTAGCTTTGGTCAAATTGCAAATTGCCCCTAGTGTGTAGGGTAGTGCTAGTAAACTGGTTGGCATGGATTTGGTGGGCCGAATGGCCTGTTTCCTCTCTGTATCTCCAAACTAAACTCTAAATTGCTCTGTTGAAGGGACTGCTCTGGACTAGCGAATGTCCCTGGGCCAGTTGGAGCACGTATCAGGCCAGTAGGTTAATCTACCGCTACACTACACGAAACCAAGACTGAAATCTGTTGTAGCGAGCTTTTAGTCTTGCGTGCTACAGTTGTGCTTGAGTAATTTGGTCCACGCATGGAGACGGGCCCTTTGGCCCACTGAGTCCGCTCCGACCCGCGATCACCCCATACTCTAGCGCCATCCTGTACGCTGGGGACCATTTACGATTTTTAACCCAGGCCAGTTAACCTACAAACCCGCACGTCTTTGGAGTGTTGGAGGAATCCAGAGCAAGTTGTCACAGGGAGAACATACAAACTCTGTATAGACAGCTGCAGTAAGGCGGCAACTCTGCTTGTGCCGCCCAAACTAAGTCAGTTTCTTATAGGAAGGAACTGCAGATTCTGGTTTCAACCGAAGAAAGACACAAAATGCTGGAGTAACTCTGCGGGTGAGGCAGCATCTCTGGAGAGAAGGAATGGGTGACGTTTCAGGTCGAGACCCTTCTTCAGACTGAGTCTATGTGAATTTCTTGTTGGTGTGTGTTGCGAATCGGAATTATTGTTCGAACCTCGGACCCTTTCCATTCTCCTTGGCTGGGCACTGGGCCCAGTTGACTCTAGTTATGATTCCATGGGTTTGCACTGCAGATGGACTGGGACTGTGGTTAGATTTCCTCGGGACCGGCTGCGAGATTCCACTATTTAATTCGGTGGGGGGGGGGGGGGGGGGGGGGGGGTAGTTGGCGACGTTTTTCCCAGTCGCCTGCTGCAGTTTTTTTTGTGGTCGGGATGGTTTGGAAAGTACGGAATGTTGTGGAGAGAGGGCCTCTTTCTGTCGCCCTCCCTGCTTCCCCGACTCTTCTGGCTCGGCCTTTCTCCGAGAATGTAGCTTGGAATGTGGAACGGCGGCGATTTGCGTTCTCTCCCAGGCCGCGGAACACAGGCCGAGTCACATGCCGCCTGCCTCGCTCACTGCAGATTAATGAGCCTCTTGCCCGTGCCTCACCCGAGCAAACATGACATGGCGGCGCTCTCACTAATGTCTTGCCATTGCCGGACAAGTGGGCTATGGTATTAGATGAACGTGTGCAAAAGTTCAGCAGAATCCCTGGCTCAATATTTGAACCAGCACTTCCCACTATCTCTTTCCCCCCCCTCTCCCCGCCTACCTCCCTGGTTGATACTTTTCCTTCCTCTCTGGGAAGCTGGGATACGCTGCTCCTGGGCTTCCATCTGTCCCGACCCAAAACGTCGCCTGTCCATTTCTGATACTGCCTGGTTCACTGTGTTCCTCCAGCGCTTTGTTTCACTCCAGCTCTCGTGGTCTCTTGTGTCTTCCTTCCAACACATTTTGCCCAGCTTGCCCTCTGACTATAGAAATGTATTTTCGTCTCCTTCCTGAGGGAATGTCCTTCAATTCTGAGGCTGTGACCTCCAGTCCGAGACTCTCCCGTTAGTGGAAACATCCTCTCCGCATTCACGCTCCCCAAGCCTTTCACTATTCGGTACGTTTCATTGAGGTCCCCCCCCCCCCCCCCATTCTTCGAAACTCCAGCGACTACAGGCCCAGTGCGGTCAGACGCTCATCGTATGCTAACCCACTCATTCCTGGGATCAGTCTTGTAGACCTCCTCTGGACCCTCTCCAGAGCCGGCACATCCTTCCTCAGATGTGGTGCCCAAAATTGCTCACAATACTCCAAATGCGGCCTTGCCAGCACCTTATAGAGCCTCAGCATTACCTCCCTATTTGTAATATTCTAGCCCTCTTGAAATAGATGTTACCGTTGCGTTTGACTTCTTTGCTACCGTTTTGACTTGCAGATTAACTTTTTGTGAATCCTGCACCCAAGTCCCTTTGCACCTCCAATTCTTGGATTCTCCCTTTTAGACAATAGTCTATGCCTTTGTTCCTACTACCAACGTGCCTGACTCCACACTCTGCCACACGATATTCCATCTCATGGAAGTCGCCAGTGTGATAACAAAAAAAACAGATGGGTGATCATTCGCATGAGCAGTAATGTAGAACTCAGTCCCGCAGTGGATGGGGCAATTAGTGCTGATGGTCTTCAGGGGAAATCAGGTCGACGCCGGGGAGAAAGAAGGAGGAATTGGAGGAAGAGCTTGGGACTCCTGGAGCGTAAACTGTGACGTTGCATCAGATAGTTTTCCAGTGAAGCACCATTGGGACCTGACGTCTGCTCTCTGGTTCCTAGACCCCAGGATGCTTCAGGGTGGCTTTATTTGGCCAAATGACCTTCTTTTGTGCTCTATCGTGGAGAGATGAAGTGCAGGAGTTGGTCATCCGTCCCCATGTGACTGCTCTGCCATTCCTGGTTGGCCTACTGCCCTCAGTGCCATTTTCCTGCACTTTAATTCTATCTCTTGTTGTCCCCAATATCTAAAAAGCTATTGAGCTATCTTGACTGTGCTGGGTGCCTGACCTCCACAGCTCCCTTGGGTAGAGTTTTCCAAAGATACCCACCCACCGGCACAAGAAAAGTCTTCATCTCTCCACGTACACTGAAGAAGGGTCTCGACCCGAAACATCGCCCATTCCTTCTCTCCGGAGATGCTGCCTGTCGCTCAGACTTCCTCCAGCGTTTTGTCTATCTTCGATTTAAACCAGCACCTGCAGTTCCCTCCTACACGGACACCGAGACCCTGGTTCCGGGCACCCCCCCCCTCCAGCCCCGTATTTCAATAGGATATCGTCTCGTTCTTTTAAACTTGTAGAGGCTGGGTCAATTCTCTACATAGGTGGGTGGTGGAGAGGAGGCTGGCATGATATGACAGTCACTTGGTCAGTGCATTGCGGGGGTGGGGGGGCTGAGAGCCTGGGTTTGCCTGCGTTTGGCTGCTCCAGGCTACTGGACCCTGGCTGATCCATGCTGCTCATGGACACCACTGGAGGGGAGCATGCTCCTGGTGTGAGGACGACACTACAAATGCCACACCGTGTTAGACATGCTGTCCTTCAGGCCTGCGTGCAACCAATGCCTACCTGCCTCTCAATGCGTGGAGCAGTATTTCAAAGTGTAATTCAGTGTCCTGCCCAATATTGATCAGTCAAACCACTACTATTGAGAACCAGTTGCTGTCTTTATTGTTGGTTTAATGAGAGTGAACCGTGCAGGGAAAATATGTCAGGAGGAACTGCAGATGCTGGTTCACACAATAGATGACACAGCTGGAATAACCTGGGTCAGGTAGGCATAGATGACATTTTGAATTCAGACTACTGGCATGAAGAAGGGTCTCGACCCAAAACGTCACCTATTCCTTTTCCCCACAGATGCTGCCTGACCTGAGTTACTCCAGCATTTGGTGTCTATCTGGTTTACTGTGCAGAGATTGGTAGTGTGGGGAACACACTGCCAATGTCAGGCAAATATTTCCCAATGAATAAGGCAATTCTAACATCCTTCAGATTAAGCACGGCACCTAGCTTCCCCCTAAACCCCTGACGCCTGGAGCTGTGAGTGTGTGTGTGTGTGTGTGGAGTATTTGCATGACCCGCATGGAGAAGGGACCCTTCCTCCAGCATCTCGAGGTGCCATCATCTGAGGCGGAACGGCCAACCACTTGCACGTCGGCCCACGGGTCACTGGCCTGAAGGTGCCATTTTGGGGGAGTTCTCTCGTAGGCTGCTTTGGGTGCTGAGTCTATGGAGGGTGGTCTTGCGGGCGCTGGTCCCGAGTGCAGCTCGCAGGGACCATCTTGTGGCCACTGGACTAACAGCGACAGACAAGGACAATGTGTGGGTGCGAGTGCTGGAGATGGAAGTGAAGCGATGCAGGAGTTGAATCACCAGGGTGGTGAATCTGTGGAACTCATTGGCACACGTGGCTGTCGAGGCCATGTCAATGGCTAATTTTAAGGCGGAAATTGCCAGATTCTTGATTAGTACGGGTGATGGGGAGAATGGGATTGAGAGGGAAAGATAGGTCAGCCATGATTGTATGGCAGAGTAGATTCGATGGGCCGAATGGCCTAATTCTGCTCTGTTAGGAACGTGATTGGAACCCTTTGGAGCCGTGTGTCACCATTGCTGTTCCGTGGAGTGTTGGAGCCCCCCTCTCTCTGACGGAGAAATTAAATTGAACACTTAGATTTTTCAATGATAGTGTGTTAAGTGTCTCACTTGTTTTAAGGGGTCAAGTATTTTTAATTGGGAGGGCAAGGGGATGGTGGGAGTGGAGTTTTAATAATGTAACATCTGAAATCTTTTCTCTTTTCATTCCCAGCAGCACCACGCTATCTACCCACCTCTCATGGTTAGTCCCTCCCTCCTGAACTCTCTCTCTAGCTCTCTCTCTCTCTATATCTCTATCTCTCTATATCTCTCTTTATCCCCCTCTCTCTCTCTCTCTCTCTCTCTCTCTCGTGTCTCCAGCATGCCACCCATGTGATCCGCTGCTTCTGTGCACCAGGCGAGCATGCACGCCTGTGTCTCTGCTTACGCTGAAGTCCTTCGGCCAACACCCCGCACTCCTGCCCTGAAAGCTCTTCGCCCACCCCGTCCGCCAGTTGCGTGGGGCTCCCGTCAATCGAGGGTGCCATCCGCCGCTCTTACTCTGAACGCTGAACAGTTTGGGTTTGAACCCCCTTTACTCTCCCGCCCCCCACTCGTCCTGATTTAATCGATCAGAATCATAGGACAAAGCAAACGGCTCTGATCCCATTCCCTGTCCTTGTATCGGGACAGAGTCCGTGTCCTGGGATTGTGCCGTAGGGTATAGTGTTCTTGTTCTCAAAGCTAGGATGTTCGATGTGTGTGTGTGTGTGAGCGTGCTGCTGCGGGGGCCACTCTCGAAGCAACGTGCCTGGGGTGTGAGTGATGAGTGTATATCCCCTGCTGTCCATTGTCCCAGCTTTTCTCCGGTCTGCTTCCTGGTTTGCTTCCTGTCACATGTCTCTGCATCTTGTGTCTATTTTTGTCTGCGATGTTTTGGAGAGGGTCCCTAGTTCGGGTCCGGCTGAGGGGAGCTCAGCAGTGTGCATTGCTTCATCACCCAAGAGAAAGTTAGCCCCATTACCTTTGGCCATTTGCTTATTAACGAGATTCCAAGTGAACCACTGGGACGGTGGAGGCACTGCGGAGAGATGTGTTGCCCTGTAATCATGTTCCTGCCACAATAAACCAGCCAAGCGCACAGTGAATGACAGGAACAGCCCAATATTCCACAGCAAACTATTCCCACAAGCCTTGCTGGACCCACGCGATCTCAGTGTTCACTGCCACTTCCATTGGGAATGAGAAACCTGGTCGCAAGTTAATGTGACCAGGGGCGGCACGGTGGAGCAACAGTAGTGTTGCTGCCTCACAGCGCCAGAGACCCGGGTTCGATCCGGACTACGGGTGCCGTCTGTACAGAGTTTCCACATTCTCCCTGTGACCGCGTGGGTTTTCCCCAGGTGCTCCAGTTTTCCCCCATGCTCCAAAGACGTGGTCGGCGCGGACTCCTTGGGCCGAAGGGCCTGTTTCCGTGCTGTATCTGTAAACTAAACTAAATTTACAAGACTGAAGGTGCAATAATCCCAGCGGCTGCCTCGATGCCCAGCTTTCACTGCTGATGCACCGGCACAACCTCGCTGGTGTTAAATCAGGACATTATTTTTTACCCATCGTTTGTGTTGGCTGGAGATGTGTTGCAGTGAATCCTGTGTCATTGTCTGCTCTTTGTGCCTTTAACCCAGTCTCTGCTTTGCCCTTTTTTATTTTTCTAAGACATCTATTTCAGTGTTGTGTGCGTGTCTGAATTCTTTTGGACATCACGCCGACCAAGGGGGCCCTTGGAGCTGGGGTGTGGGTCAGTGGGGAAGGTCAAAGTTGTTGTTCCCTGCGGTGCGCAGAGCTGGTTAAGGCCATAGGCTCCGCTCCGCACGATAATCTTTGGAGTTGGTTGGGCTCCAGTGCGTCCGTTTCCCAAACCCTCCCCTCAATTGCACCATTCCCATCCATTTACCAGCAGCTCTCGCAGTTCCCCACCCTCCTTCCCCTCCCTCCACCTACCTCTCCCCACCCCCCCACCTTGATCAAAGAATGTCCCCGGCTATCAGCTGTTTGTGTGAGGTGTTCCGTGCTCTACAACTCCAAGTTTTATCTATGAATCTGAGCTGAATAATTAACCGTTCCTTCTGGAATTTTCGCTCTTCTCCGGCAGGGGACCACTGCGAGATCTCTTTCTGTGTTAATGATCCATCACAAATTTCTCAGTTTTCTTGTTTTCTCTCTCCCTCTCTCCTCTCTCCTCCCTCCCCACTCCCACCCTCCTCCTTCCTCTCTCTCCTCCATCGCTCTTGTTGCTCTGCATTTTCCCCCTGATTTTTTTTTTTCCCCCCCCCTCCTGGTTTTTCCTTCCCATCACATGTGCCATTGTTTTTTTTTCCCCCACAGCAGCAGCAGCTCCAGGCCCAGCACCTCTCCCACGCCCACGCTCCTGTCCAAATGCCGCCCCACCCCTCGGGCCTGCAGCCCGCCCGGCATCGCCCCGTGTCCGGCAGCGCCGCGGGCTTGCTGGCTCTCTCCGGCGCCCTGGGCAGCCAGGCCCAGCTGCTGGTGAAGGACGAGAAGAACCATCACGAGCTGGACCACAGAGGTGAGCCAGGGCCGTGGGCAAATGGGCCACCGGTGGGGTCTATCCTCTCGCAGACCTGCCCTGTGTTGGGTATGCAGCAAAGAAAAGAGACCTTTTATGTAGGAAGGAAATGCAGATGCTGGTTCGCACCAAAGATAGACACAAAGTACTGGAGTAACTCACTGGGGCAGGCAGCATCGCTAGATATAAGGGATAGGTGACGTTTCGTGTCGAGGCCCTTCAGAATCAGACTGAGGGTCAGAGGAGGGGGAGACTAGAGGCATGAAAGGGTTTGTTTTCTCTCCATATCCCAAAGGCACAATCAAAAAGATGTGCTGGTGTCTGCCGTAACAAACTGTCAGGTGTGGAGAGCATGGGATTGCACGATTAAGGGAAGGAGAGGGGGACTGGAATCGATGGCTTTGCTTCTTGACAGCTTGCATGGACTTGAGGTGCTGAATGGCTCTGCTCGGTTAAGAATTGCCACTCTCCAAATTGCTTTGGAGTTTCTAGAAATTAAACATGAATCTATACGAGACTTTAGGAACAAAAGCCCAGGGGGGACGATTGTGGAAGAAAGTTTATTTTTCATTGTTAGTTGGTTTTTCAAAAGCAAAATTGAAGAGAGGTACAAGAGGTTCAGTAGTAAAGAAAGTGAACTTAATGCTGGCATTTATTTCAAGAGGGCTTGTATACAAAACAGGATGTAATGCTGAGGATCTATACGGCGCTGGCAAGGTTGCATTTGGAATAATGTGAGCAATTTTGGGCACCATATCTGAGGAAGGATGTGCTGGCTGTGGAGAGGGTCCAGAGGAGGTTTACAAGGCTGATCCCAGGAACGAGTGGGTTAACGTATGATGAGCGTTTGTCGGCACTGGGCCTGTACTCGCTGGAGTTTAGAAGGATGAGGTGGGACCTGATTGAAAGATACAGAATAGTGAAGGGCTTGGATAGGGTGGATGTGGAGAGGATGTTTCCACTAGTGGGAGAGTCCAGGATTAGAGGTCATAGCCTCAGAATTAAAGGATATTCTTTTAGGAAGGAGATGAGGAGACATTTCTTTAGTCAGAAGGTGGTGAATCTGTGGAATTATTTGCCACAGACGGCTGTGGAGGCCAAGTCAGTGGATATTTTTAAGGCAGAGATAGATAGATTATTGATTAGTACAGGTGTCAGAGGTTACGGGGAGAAGGCAGGAGAATGGGGTTAGGAGGGAGAGATAGATCAGCCGTGATTGAATGGCAGAGTAGACTTGATGGGCCGAATGGCCTAATTCTACTTCAATCACTTATGACCTTATTACTGTTTCCCCCCCCCCGCCCATGAAGAATTATCCAATTGGATAGTCTTCATTTTCTGATAGGCTGAGGGATGCGAGTCCGCTGGGAGGATGAGCCAATGACGGGTCGTGCGGTCTCATCCGTGAATGCTGATTGGAGTTGGCAGCACCAATCACTGGCCCCATTATTGGTTGTGTGACATGATGTGTTTTGTTGCTTTTGACAATTGTAACCGCTGCTTTTTTTATCCTTTCCTCCGCCAATGGCTGACGCTGCCGCACCCATCTCACTCGCCTGCTCTCCCAGAGAGGGACTCGAGTGTGGTAAGTGTTAATCCCCTCCTCGCCTCGTGATCATTGGCATTGTCGTGAATGTTTCAGCGTCGACTCGACTCCTGGTCGCCTCACCGCGCAACTCAACTCCTCCCAGCAGCTCATTGTCATTAAAATAACACCAAACGCACGCATGCACACACGGGGGCGCGCATACGCTCAGAGACGCCCCTTCAGTCGAGGAGCTTTGTAGAGTTTCCCCAACTGCATCTCAAATTCCGCAAGATCCAACAAAGTGTCCCGTTCACAGTGCCAGGATAACTCGCTCAACAGGTCAAGCAACATCCCTGAAGGACATACATAGGTAACATTTCCGTTCAGGACTCGTCCTCAGTCTGCTGCCTGAGTTACTCCAGCACATTGTGTCTTTTATTTGTAAACCACCTGAAGTTCCTTGTTTCTATTGGGTAGATAGATCCTTGGTTTCCCTGGATGAGGAGTCGGAGATGTTTTGTTTCTATGCAGGGAAGATTGGTTTAGGTTTGTCATTATGCCGCTGGTTTTGGTAATGGCGAAGGAAGCATGGCAAAAAAATGAACGTTGTGGTGAGCCTGAGTTAATAGACTTGCTGTGGTTTAAATATCCAGTTGGAGATTGTGTTAGAATTGGCATTTTTTGTTCTCTGGTGGTGGATTGTACTGAATGGTATTGAAGTTTGGTAAATGAATCGGTCTTGTTGCGAGTGGGGATGGCGTTGAGTGAGTGGTCTACTGTAGCCGTGGTCCTCTCGACGAGCTTGGCCACAACCGATCATGGGTTGATGAGTATATCGATGGGTTATGACAGGTGCACCTTCACTGAGCTGGAGGCCACTCTATGGAAACCACAGGTGCCTGTTTGTGGCTTCGATCACTGGTCTGGGTAATACACCCCCCCCCCCCCCCCCCTCCTGTGCCCCAGCTGGACTCGCATCCACTTCTCCCCCCTGCTCCTACATTCCTTCCTCTCGCTTCACAGTTTGCGTCTCTTCAATTCCCTTCCTGCTTTTATTTCTGTTCCAACCATCTGCCTCTCAAAATCACCCTTGCCTGTGTTCACCTGTGATTGCCATCCTTTGCCTCGCCCGTCCCCTCTTCAAGCTCTCTTCCCCCTCACTCCACCACCTACAATCAATCTTGTGAAGGGTCTGGATCTGAACGTCCAGGGATGCTGTCTGAAGAAGGGTTCCAACGCCCAACATCACCTATTTTTCTCCAGGGATGCTACCTTTTGTGTCTATGATGTCCGACCTGCTGAGTTACTCCAGTGCTTTGTGTCTTTTTGTGTGAACCAGCATCTGCAGTTCCTTGTCTCTACTGTTTGGGGCTTGCTGGTTTATCTGGAAGACCTGCTATTACCCAGTCCAGTCCAGGCCGGCAGCTGAGTGGATTGTGGGCAATTCATCAATCAAAGTCAATGGTGGACGTGTAAAGGCAAAAAGAGGGGGGGGGGGGGGGGGAGGAAGAATTGGCTTGTGCTCAATGGGTCAGGCACTGACTACGGGGACTGGAAGATTAAGGCATCTCTTTGGGTCACTCGCACCTCAGAGTAAAAACCAATGGTTGGACACATTGGCCTGACCTTCCCTTTGTCTCCTATTCACTGGATGGAACTTCCTAGTTTGTTGAGTCATAGAGTGATACAGTGTGGAAAACAGGCCCTTCGGCCCAACTTGCCCACACTGGCTTTAGAGAAGGGGTGTTGTGCTGGACTTCAGCCACGCTTAACAGTAGCCTTCGGGCTAAATAGATCTTTCCATTGCAAGTCAAAACATTCTCTGCTGGGTATTGTCACGAGATTGGTGTCTAAAATCCATGGGGTGTCTGTTTGAAATGGATTGTCACTGGCTGTCCCACCTTGACTGTTTTTCTTTCCCCTTTCATTCGTCACGTGACAAACATCCTCGCCACCTTGGCTCCAGCGCTGCTTTTCTGCGCTTTACCCAGACGTGACGGCTCGCAGATTAGTGCTGCCCTAATTTCATTAGAGCGAGCGAAGCGAGTGAACTCCAACCAGCGACGGGGGCCGGCCGAGGAGCTGCCTTCTCCGCGTCTCTGGCCGTTCCATGAACACAAGCGGTGAATTCATGCTTGCCTGCTCATTTGCCGGCTGCCTAAGCCATTTAGAAGGGAGGCTTACAGCGCTCAGCTGCCTTGTACTGCCAGTGCGGGCTTGTGTTTCGTGTGAGCGACTTCTCTGAATGCACGCAGTCAAGTCTGAAGAAATGAAAATCTCCCCTGTGATTAAGAAGCCATTTTATCCTTGATCAGACGTTGCTATTATCCGGAGGCAACTTGCAGTGTGCATTTGGCCAAAGTTAGTGCTGTATGATGTGGGCCTTTAACTCCTGGCCAGGGTTTCTTTTTCAGCTGATGGTTCAATTTTTCACCAGATTTCCCTCTAAAAACCAGCTCCTTTAATGTCGTGTAGCTGCCCTGCTGATGACCTGAGAGAATGGAGCGGCTGGGCTTGTACACCCTGGAGTTTAGAAGGATGAGAGGGGATCTCATTGAACATATAAGATTGTTAAGGGCCTGGACACGCTAGAGGCAGGAAACATGTTCCCGATGTTGGGGGAGTCCAGAACAGGGGCCACAGTTTAAGAATAAGGAGTAAGTCATTTAGAACAGAGATGAGGAAACACTTTTTCTCACAGGAGAGTGGTGAGTCTGTGGAATTCTCTGCCTCAGAGGGCGGTGGAGGCCGGTTCTCTGGATGCTTTCAAGAGAGAGCTAGATAGGGCTCTTAAAGATAGCGGAGTCAGGGGATAAGGGGAGAAGGCAGGAACGGGGTACTGATTGGGGATGATCACAGTTAAGATCACATTGAATGGCGGTGCTGGCTCGAAGGGCCGAATGGCCTACTCCTGCTCCTATTGTCTATTGTCCAACCCATCGCACTTTGAATATCAATACAGTGGTGCAGCAGGTAGAGCTGCTGCCCACAGAACTAGTCAGCTGGGTTCAATCCTGACCTGGGGTGCTGTCGATGTGGAGATTGCCCATTCTCCCTTTAACCCTGTGGGTTTGCGCAGGCCACTTCGGTTCTCTTTCCCAACCCCCCCCCCCACTCCCCCTCACCCCCCCCCTAGCCCCATCCCAAAGACGCGTGGATCAATAGGTGAATTGACCTCGCATCTACCATGTAGGCAAGTGGTAGAATCTGGGGGGTGGTGAGGGGAATATGGGGGAACTTGTTTGGGATGGGTGTAAATGTTGACATGAACTCGGGCTGAAGGGCAGGATTCTGGGTGGTGTGTGTGACTCGATAATTTGATATCGGCCGAATAGGAAGTCGTCGGGATGTTAACCCAAGGGCTTGATCAAAAGAGAAGGTTTCATGCAGCGTCTTGAAGCGGGGAAGTATTGAGGGTGAATCTCAGCCCTTGGGGTGTGGCCATCGGAAGAAGGGATCCGGCACAAAACATCAGCCATCCCTGTTCTCCAGAGATGCTGAGTTACTCCAGCACTTGGTGTCTCTGGTCAACAACAACCTGGATGTTTGGTGGTCCCCCCCCCTCTAGCGACCGGTCGACCAGGAATAGCGAACCATCACTGGGTGGTCATGGAGTTTCAGTGGGTGGTCATGGAGAGACCTCCGTACCTGTTCCATACAGCGTGTGGCTCGCTGCAATCCTTGCATCTGTGAGAAGGTCATTCAGGCCACTACTCGGTTATGCAGGGGGGAGCAAAGGTCGAGCTCACAGTGATGTCCACACTTCACCCCTGTACACCACTGGCCGCCTCCCGTGTGAATGATTTAAATGGTGGATGGGTGGAAGGGTGATTGGGGAAGGCTGGGCATTGAGATCTTGCCTGGTGCCCTGGTTCATCCATTGGGACCATTGGATCCATTGTGGAAAGACTGAAGGCAGCGGGGGGGGGGGGGGGGGGGGGCTTTCTGATCTCTCATCCCGTTTTTAAATAGGAAGGAAGAATGGTGTCTGACGGTGAGGCTGATCATTTGGGAGATGAGGGGAGAAACGGCTTTGTGTGAGACCTGATTCTCTCGGTGCTCGGATGGGACCAAGGGAGGAACTGAATGGAGTATTTATTATGTTTACAATCTGATCAAAAGATGGATGAGGAAGGGTTTTGGTCCGAAAGGTTGCCTGTTTCCTTCGCTCTATAGATGCTGCCGCACCCCGCTGAGTTTCTCCAGCATTTTTGTCCACCGTCGATTTTCCAGCATCTGCAGTTCCTTCTTGAACACAAGATGGATGATGCTTGCCTTGGTTGCTGGCCTTTGGTGCAGCATGCTGCAAGTGTATTGATCGGGAAGTTGAAGCTGCACAGTAGATGGGCTGGAGTGGTGGACAAGCAACACTGACGTCGATGCGGGCTTCAGCTTTCCCGGCTTGGACACGAAGTAGTGCTGGCTACGTGCTTCAGCTGCGGAGAGGTGGCTCCAGCAACTCTTGACTCGCAGAGGAATGCGCTGCCGGGCTCAAAACCCAAAGTGCTGGAAGAACTCAGCGGGTCAGGCAGCATCCCCAGGAGGACAAGGATCGGTGATGTTTTGGGTCTGGACCCTTCTGATGAATGGTGCACTTCAGATCTGCAGCCACTCTAACATGTGTAGGGAGGAACTGCAGATTCTGGCTTGCACGGAGATAAAACACAAAGTGCTGGAGTAACTCAGTGGGTCAGGCAGAATCTCTGGGGGGGGGGGGGGAGGAATTGGTGACATTCGGGTCAAGTAGGGTCTCGACTTGAAACGTCGCTTGGTCCTTTTCCCCAGCGAAGCTGCCTGACCCGCTGAGTTACTCCGGCATTTTGTGTGTAACCGCTCGAAACACTGCCCAATGGCGAGCCGGGTGTGGGAGCATTTTAACTCTGAGCAGCAAGCTCCAGATATTCGGCGTTTATTTTGTTTTAAACTTGCATGTGGGAATTGGACCGGGGAAGGAGGGGCTCATTTGTATGCTTTCAGTCCCAATTGCTTATCTATCTTTTTCTCGCTGCCTTGTTTTTTCTCCCTCCCTCCCTCCCTCTCAGCCTCTCTTTGTGCACAAACCATGCTTCGGTGCCGAAGGATTTTGCCTATTGTCCGCGTGGGGCTGGGACAGCCGCCTTTG